>JAIUJO010000026.1:1525537-1938037 GCA_023846275.1 Vanilla planifolia | reverse complement strand
AGAAGAAGAAAAATGGGAAGAGGATCAAGGAGAACAAGAAGAAGATGAATAAGAATAATAATAATAATAATAATAATAATAATAATAATAGGAAAAAGATGACGAAAATGTAGATGAAGAAGAAGAAGAAGAAGAAGAGAAAGAAGAAGAAGAAGAAGACAAAGAAGGAGGACAAGAAGAAGAAAAGAAGAAGTAGAAGAAGAAGAGTAAGAAGAAGGAGAAGAGGACAAAGTAGAAGAAGAAGAAAAATAGTGAAGAAAAAGGAGAAGGACATGGAGGAGTTGATGAATGAGGAGAAGGAGATGGAGAACGAGAACTAGAAGGAGAAGGAAAACATTAAGGAGAATGAGAGAGAGAAGTAGAATGATAAGGAGAAGGAGAAGAAGAAGGAGAAGAAGAAGAAGAAGGAGGAGGAGGAGGAGGAGGAGGAGGAGAAGAAGAAGAAGAAGAAGAAGAAATGGAAGTGGAAGAAATAGATGAAGAAGAAGAAGTAGAAGAAGAAATATAAGAAGAAGAAGAAGATGAAGGAAAAGAACAAGAATTGTAGAAGAAAGATAAAAAGAAGCAGAAGAAAGGGAAGAAGAAGAAGTGGAAAGGGAAGAAGAAGAAGAAAAAAAAGAAGAAAAAGAAAAAAAGTATAAGTAGAAGAAGAATAAGAAGAAGAGGAAGAAGAAGAAGAAGAGCAGGAAGATAAGGAAGAAGTGGAAGAAAAAGAAGAAGACAAAGAGGAAGATGAGACGGATTAAGGATTAGCGATTAGGGGTTAAGGTGCAAGGAGAAGAATAAAATTAATAAAAATAAGAAGAAGAAGAAGAAGAAGTTGAAGAAGAAGAAGAAGTAGAAGAATAAAAAGCAGAAGAAGAACTAAAAGAAGAGGAAGACGAAGAAGAAGAAGAAGAAGAAGAAAAAGTGGGAGAAGAAGAAGTAGTAGAAGAAGAAGATGATGATTAAAATGAATAAGAAGAGGAATAAGAAGAAGTAGAAGAGAAAGAAGAAGAAGAAGAAGAAGAAGAAGAAGAAGAAGAAGAAGAAGAAGAGGAAGATGAAGAAGAAGTTGAAGAAGAAGAGGAACAAGAAGAACAACAAGAAGAAGAAGGGGAAAAAGAGGGAAAAGTAGAAGAAAAAGATGAGAAGGAAGAAGAAGAAGAAGAAGAGGATGAAGAAGAGGTAGAAGAAGAATAAGAGGAAGAAAAGTTGGAATATGGATTAGGGGTTTGGAATTAGGGATTAGGTGTTAGGGATTTAGGATTAAGGATAGTAAATAAACATGAAAGATAATAAATTATTATTTTAATGTTAAGTAAATATATACCAATTTAAAAAAAAATATAAATTGATGAACTACAATATAATAAAATAAAAATGATATGAAGATCACAAGATAAATGAATTATAGTTCAACTACAATATAACAAAAGCTAAATGAAACATTTCAAAAAAAATGAAGTAAAATATATGGAAAAATTACTTTAAAAAATAATAAGAAGATTGAATTTAATATCATTGATAAAAAAATTAGGTACATATAGTAATGTTAAAGTAAAATGAGCAAAAATCTTAAAAAGTTAAACATTTAAAATTACAAAAAATAAATATTTAAATGTATAAAGCTTGTCAAAAAAAGATCAAGGATATTTGTTTCATCTAATCAGACAATATTATTATTTACTATGAATGTTCATAGAATATAATCATAAGCAATAATTAATTTTTTTGTAATATTAAGAAAATATTTATTAAACATTAAATGTCTAAAATTTTAGTAATATAGTATAACTAAATTATGGAAATATAAAATCAAATGAGAAAAGAATGATTTTAAAGTAAAATAACAAAATCAAATAAATCAAAGTTAACTTAAATTGTTAAATTTATATGAATGTTGCATTTAAAAGTACTTAGGACATAAAGTCTAGCATTCTTGATCATCCACCATTACAGGTATTAAAATATCTTACAAAAGTTGAAAGAACTTGAAAAAAATAAGATGTTTTAAACAATTATGAAAAGAAATATTGAATTGCATAAACTTAAACAAGATGAGTTCACGATATTTGTTTTATCTTGATCATACCTCGTTAAGAATTACTATGATTTACAAAGTTAAACAAGGAAAAAGCAACAAATTATTTTCTTAATATTAAACAAATATATATTAAAATTGAATCTAGATTAGTTGAAGTAATTTAAAGTAGGCAAATCAAAATAATGTAAAGGTCACATGAGTAAAGATGTTGAGTTTCATTACAATATAACAAAAACTATAAAAAACTATGAGAGATGAGGTGAATTTAATCATAAAGCATTTCATGTCTCTAAAAATATCCAATGTGCCATCATCATTCTTTAAGTGGTACAAATAAAAATGTTTCATGAGGCAAGCCAAAATATTTGAAGATAAAAAATTTTAAAATAAAAAAGTAATATTTAATTATAAATAGATTATTGAGACAAGTCCAAAAACATTTATATTGTTTGATCGAACATTTTTTTTGAAAGCTAAAAAAGTAATATATTATTAATTTTATTTTATTTGAAATTTCATTTCAAATTTTAGAATACATAAATTAAAGAAATATAAAATTACCAAATAAAAATAATATAAAGACATAATGAGATTGAACTTAGAGTAACAAGTGATATAGCCAAATCAAAGAAAAATATTTGAAAAAATGGCAAATTAGTTATGAAGGTTACATTAAAGTATAATATGGAGATATAATATAATCTTTTCAAGAATCAAGTTTTGTTTCATTTAAAATTTCTCTTAAAACTTGCAAAAATATCAAAATTAAAATATTTAACAGTATAAAACTAAACATTCAATTTGACAGAGATCATCAAAATGTGTCTAAAGATAATTGCTTATCTTGATTGAACCATATTTGAGATAACAACAAATTTCCATGTTAAAAATGATAAATAACCAAACATTATTATTTCAATAACAAAAAAAATATGCATTTTGAAATTAAATTAAGATAAATTATCGTAATATAATATAATAAAATAAAAGCAATGCAAAGAACAAAAAATAAAAGATTTACAATCACATAATAATAAAACTAACTAAAAGAGAAACTTTTAAGAAATGAGATAAATTGTATTAAAAAAGTAGCATACAAGATACTAATTAATTTGAGAGTAGGATCTTCAATCATTAAAGAAGATATGTATTAAATTTTCGTGTGAAATAATAAAGGATTACACAAAATTATTATTTAAAAATTATATAAATTAATTTAACAGGATAGGGTCTGTAAAGATTAGTCCTAAAACATTTGTAATGTTTCCATGGGACACTGTTTAAAATTACTATGAATTACTAACATAGATTTGCATAAATAAAAATAAATTATTATTTTTATCTTCCTTAATATATATTGATGCTAAAATGAGACTAGTTGAAGCACTATAATATAACCAAATCAATATGAGAAAGTTGGATTCCAACATTCTAAGGGCATTGGTGTAATATTCTAGTTTGATAAATCAAGTACAAATCAAAATATCTCAAAAAATAAGCCAAAACAATAGGAAACAAAATATTTAAAATAATAAAAACATGTATTCAATTACATGAAGATAGTTAAGTTTGTTTAATGATGTGTTTTTTTCCATGAAACCATGTTAATGATTACTTCAAATTAACAAAATAAATAAGCCTAACATATATTAAAACTAAAATTAGATAAATTAGAGCAATGTAACATAATTAAGATGAAGAAAACCCACACAAGAGCAAAATTAGATGACATAGTAATATAACAAAATCATAGTGAAAAATTTAAACAAATATAAATTGTATAAGAAAGCCAAAATTGAATATACTTAAGAGATTATATGTGGCATCTTCAACAAACAAATAAGCTATGAATTGAATCTCATAAAAATTAATAAAAAAAAAAAATAAAATATTACATAATATAATGGTGAATATTTTATTACCAAATGTCATCACGATAAATTCAATAGTATTAGTTATATTTAGGTCAAACAAAATTTTGAAATAATATGAATTACCAAATTAGATATACATACGTAATAACAAATTATTAATCTAATGTTAAGTAATTATATATTTTAGTTCAAGTAAGATTAATTGAAGCAACATAAAAAATAAAGCAAAGTAGACATTTTGTAATAGAAGAATTTTATAATCATAGTGACATAACTAAATGAAATAAAAGAACTTGGAGAAATTACATAACTCATGCAGGAAAGTTGTGTTCAATATACTATGGGTATCAATGTAAAACATTATATTGGCAAATCAAATAAAAATTTAATTGTTGTAAAGTATGAAAAAACTTTGGTCAAATAAAAGTTTTAAAAATAAAAAAATTAGATAAAGCTTATCAAGATGAGTCTTTTGTCACTTGTTTCATCTCCATCAGGCATTTTTTACAATTACTATGAATTATGAAAGTAAATAAGTTTAAATATTAATAAATTATTACTTTAATGTTATGAAATTTTTTATTAAAGTGGAAATGTGATTAATTTAAGAAACCTAATATAACTAAATCAAACTTATTTAAACGTCACACAACAAGAAAAATAGAATTTCAATGTAATATGACATAACTAAAGCAAAAAGTTTAGGAAATGAGAGAAATTGTAAGATGAAGTTTAGATAATAGGTAACAAAGGTTGTGTTCTATCCTTGAATGCAAAATCAAGATTAAATCAAAATGTTACAAAAAGTATACCAAAACGTTAAAAATATAAAATATTTAAAATTATAAAGAATTAGTATACAATTGGATAATTGTTATTAAGAAGTGTCCATTAAATAATAATAAATAATAATGAATTATTTATTTAATGTATATCAAAGTGAAAATAGGATAAATTAATCTAACATAATACAACCAAATCACAACAATGTAAATGTCACAACATAGGAGATTCATAGTATCATTATAATATAAGGAAATGAAAGTTAAAAGTATTTAGAATAGATATAATTTATAAAGGTAAGTTGCTTTCCAATTTTGTAATGTGATCGAGGGAAAAATACTCTAGTATCAAAGAATGTATGATTCAAAATAATCATAAGCCATTCTAAATCATAAAAAGTATTTGAAAAATTTTGAAAAAAATAATATTTAATTTGATAGCACTTATTCAGTTGAATCTAGAAATATTCAAATAATCTTGACGATAGCTTTTTTGGAATTACTAAAACTTTCTGAAACAAATGTTTCAAAATAATAATTAATTTTTTTATTTTAATATTTAATAAATATATAGTAAAAAAAATAAGACAAATTTAAAAAAATAATATAACAAAATCAAAGCAATATGAATGCCAAACGAGAAAGGAAATAGGGTTTTATCATAGTATAACCTAATCAAAGTAAAAACACTTGAGGAAATGGTATAGATTTTAGAAGAAAGTTTGAATCAAAGATATTAACTAGACTGGGCATGGCATTCTTGATCATCAAAAGACATATGAATAACAAAATCTCAGAAACATCCACAAAGCATGAAAATAAATTTTTTTTAAGTAAAAAATTAATAATTAATTTGATAGAGCACATCAAGGGATTTCTAATGATGTTTGCTTCATATTAATCAAATATTGTTAGGAGATACTATGAATTAAAAAATGAAAATTCATAAAAGTTATTAAATAATATTTTTAATATACGTAAATATATATTAAAGATTAAATTGGATGAATTGTTCCAATATAATATAACAAATGCACGTAAAGTAAAGGCCACAGAAGTGGAAATTAAACGTTTATCACCAAATCAAAGAAAAAAATTGAACAAATAAAATAAATTATAAATGAAAGTAACTTTCCAATGTAGTAAAGAGATTGAGTGTAACAACCTCAATCATCAAATAACGTGTGATTAAAAAATTCTTTTAAAACTTTGAGAAATTTGAGTGAGTTTGAATATTTAAAAATTTAAAAAAGAATATTTTGTAGCTTATAGCTCATCATGATGAAGTAAAGGCCTTCATTGGTATTTACTTTAATTTAACAATGCAAAAATTATAAACAATAACAATTTTTTAAATATTAATTAAATAAAAACAAAAGCTAAAATGAGAAGAAGTTAAACAATGCAAAGTAATGAAATCAAAATAAAGTGAAGGACACACACAAAGGGAATTGATGTTTGCAAGTAACATAACCAAATTAGAAAAAAAATTTTAAAAAATGAGTTAAATTGTATTTTAATATACAAAGGAAACTGAGTGTAACATTCTAGATTAACAAGTTAGATTTAAATGAAAATTTATCATAAAGCTTGCCAAAATTGTAGTGAATTAGAATACTTGTAAATACCAAAAATAATTTAAATTAATAAACATTTTTAGCATATCTTTAATGACATTTTTTTTATTTGATGAAACATTATTTAGAAAGAATAAAAATTACCAAATTATATAAGCATAAATTATAATTTTATTCCTAAGTGAATATATATTAAATTGAAGTAAAGTATTATAGATAAGTTGAGATATCAAGGTCATTTGAGAGAAGTTTTTTAGTTATATGATAAAGTAACCAAATCAAAGTGAAAAAGATGAAGAAAATAAGATTTATTGTACAAGAAAGTTGAATACCAAGACACTAATGAGATCAAGTTTGACATCATTGAAAAACATTTGTTGCATGTTGAATTGATTCATAATGTTTATCAAATTTCTAAGAAAATAAATTATCCCAAATTGATAGAGCTTATCGAGATGTGTTTAACGACATTTATTTCATCTCGATCAGAATTCTTCTAGAATAACTACAAATAACCAATAAAAAAAATTAATAAGTATAAAAGAAGATTTTTTAAAATTTCAAGTACATATAAATTAAAGTTTAATTGAAATAAATTAAATCAATATAATATAACCACACAAGAGAGATGTAAAGGTCACATAGGCTGAGATTTAGAGCAAAATTTTAATATAATTGATGGAAGAAAGTTTTCAAAAAATGAGATACATTTTATGGAAAAGTTGAGTTCTAAGACTATAAAGAGATCGAGGGTAACATTCTTAAACATAAAATCAGGTATGAATCAAAATTTCTCAAAAACATGCCAAATCTTCAAAAAAAAATTATAGATATAAAAAAATATTTCATTTGATAGAGCTCACCAAGTCAACTCTACAATATTTGTTTATCTTGACTTAAAACTTATTTTATTTTATTACGAATTAAAAAAAGTTATAAATAATAGTCAATTACAATTTAAACATTAAGTAATTATATAATAAAATTTAAATTAGATAAGTCGAAGCGATATCATATTAAGAAATAAAAGTAATATAATCCTCACATGTGAGGAGAATTAAAATTCCATAACAATATAACCAAATTCAATAAGTAAAATTTTAAGAAATAAGATAAATTGTATGAGAAACTTTCTTTCCATAAGATAAACTATATCCAATGTGAATTCTTTTCCATTAATTCAGTTATGACTCAAATTTCTCATAAAGCATGCTAAATTATAACTAAATAAAATGTTTATAAATATAAAAATAATATTTAATTTGATATAGTAGTTCTAGATTTGCTTAATGACATTTGTTCAAACTAAATTAGACCTTATTTAGAATTACTACAAATTTTTAGCGCAAATAAGCATAAATGATAATAAATTATTATTTTAATTTTATAACCAAATAAATGTTAATGTTGACTAAAGATAAATTAAATAAGGATAATATAACAATATCAAATGTATAAACAACATATTACAAGAGATTTAAAATCACATAGTAATATAACCAAATCAAAGAAAATAATTTTAAAAAGTGAGATACATTTTATGAGAACTAAACTAAACACTCTAAGATATTAAAAAAACTTTAGTGTAACATCCTTGATTATTAAATAAGCTATAAATAAAAATATCTATTAAAGAATACTAGAATACTAGAGAAATATATATTTAAAATGTTTAAAAAAATTATTTAATTAGATATAACTCATCAATATGAGCCCAATGATGTTCACTTAACCTTTGTAGGACCTTATTTTTAGTTGTTATCAATTATCATAGAAAATATTATTTATTAATAATAAATAAATTATTTAAATATTAAGTAAATATATAACAAAGCTAAAAAAAGATAAACTAATGAAATGTAATATAATCCAATCATATCGATGTAAACAACATATCAGATGTGATTTAGTGTTACATTGTAATATAACCATATAAAAGTGAAAAATTTAAACAAATGAAAATAATTGTATGGTAAGGTATCACATTCTAGGATACTAACAAGGTTAAGTGAACATCCTTGGCCTTTAAGTAATGTATGAATGAAAGTGATCCAAAGCAAACATGAATCAAATTTACATTTACAAAGTAGTATAACAAAATAGTAGCCAAACATTTTAAAAAATGAGTTACATTATCTAAGAAAGTTGCATTCCAAGATACTGAGGAAGTGATGGAAACATTTTGGATTAACAAATGATGCACAAATTGAATTATTTCCCAAAAAAGAAAATGCAAAAGAAGGCTAAATATTTAAAAAATATAAAAATTGATATTTAATTTCTTAAACCTCTTTGAAACATGCCCAATGACATTTTCTTAGTCAAAACAAGAGCTTAATTAGAATTAATGCGAATCTCCAACATAGACATGCATAAATAATGATAATTTATTATTTTAACACTATGTAATTATATATTAATAACATAACGAGATGTGTTGAAGAAATGTAATATGAGGAAAGGACGAGAAATGTAGAAGAAACTTGAGAATAGTCGTTAAGAGGAGTCAACGATATTATTTTCAAATCAAATAGATCTAATTTGGATTATTGCGAATCATAGAAGAAAATAACTACGAGTAATAATAATTTTTTTTTCAATATTAAGAAAAATTATAATAAAGCTAAATGGTGATAAACTGAGGCAATGTAATATAACAAAACTAAGGTGATTTAGAGACCTCATAAGAAGAGATTTAAAGTTACATTGTAACATAACCAAATATAAGTATAGTATTTGAAGAAAAAAATAATATATGTAGGAAAGTTACATTAGAAAATGAAATACACAAAAATATAAATATGAGAAATTAACTGGAAAAAGCTTGTGAAGATAGTTCAACAACATTTGATTCATATAGATTAAATCTTTTTTGCTTTTTCTTTGAATTACTAATGTAAATAACATTAAGTAATAATAAATTTTTACTTTAAGGTTAGGAACTAAATGTTGAAGTTGAAATTACAATAAATGAAGTAGTCTAATGTAGTCAACTCAAAGTAAGGTTAAGCCAAATCAATAGAAGATTTAGAGTTACTCGTTATCTTGGTAAGATTATAGAGTAAGATATGAAAAAATTTGATAACTTGTACAGGAAAATTGCATTACATGATCCTGAGGAGATTTAGTTTAAAATCGTCAATTATTAAATAATGTAGAAATTGAAATATCTTGTAGAAAATGTAAATCTATTAAAAATTAAAACCCTTAAAAATTTAAAAATTGATATTTAATTTCATAAAGCTTATTTAGAAGAGTTCAACAAAGTTTATTTCTTATTGATCAGAACTCATTTGGAATTTGTACATATTATGAAGTTAAATAAGAATTGATATTAAAAAATAATTATTATAACATTAAGTGAATATATGTTAAAAATAAAATAAACTAAATTTAGACAATTTTATATAACCAAATCAAAATAATTCAAAAGTTGCATGAGAAGATACTTATAGTTGTATAGAAATATAAATAAATCCAAGAAAAAAATTGTAGTGAGCTAAATTATGTGGTCGCATTCCAAGATTCCAAAGAGATATTTTGCTAAATACCTGATCATTAAATCAAATTAAAATCAAAACCTCCTATAAAGCTTGCCTAAATAATATAAAATATATTTAAAAATTAAAAAATAAAGTTTAGAATAATGTTTTAATCTTCTTTATCGGACCATATCTGTAAATACTCAGAACTCCTAAAATAAATAAACAAAAATAATAATTAATTGTTAATTTAATATTACGTAAAGATTTATAAATGTTGAAATGATACTAACAAAATCAACCTAATATACCCAAATCAAGGCAATGTAAAGGTTACAAGAGTGGGGAATTGGAGTTTCATAGTAATATAACAAAATTAATGGAAAATAATTGAAAAAAAGATAAATTGTGTGAGAAAATTTTATTATAGAACACTAAAGTGCTCGAGTTAAAAATTATCTATCGTTAAAGTTAGAAATGAATGAAAATGTTTTATAATATTTGTTAGAACTCTAAAAGTAAAACATCTAAAAAAATATAGAATTGATAATTTAATTTTGTTGTGGTGATTGAGATGAGGTTTTTCCGTTATATTGGACATCATTCACGGTTAACATAAATTTAAAAAGGGATTAAATTAAATAAAAAAGTAAGTTATCTTTTTGATATTATATATATATAGATATATATATATATATATATATATATATATATATATATATATATGAATGCTCAAATATGATAAATTGAAGTAATATAATATAGTTTTATCAAAGCTATGTAAAGGTCACATGATAGGAGATTTATAGGTAAATATTAACATAAGAAAATCAAAGTAAAACCTTTGAACAACAAAGGTGAATTTTATGATATAGTTAAATTAAACGACCTAAAGTATGTAGCATGTAACATATTTTTATTATGAAATCATTGATGGATTAAAATATCGTTAAAAGCTTGCCAAAATTATAAAAATAAAATTTTGAAAAAAAATAAAAAGGAATACTAAGGAGAAAAACTAAAGTAATGGAACATAACAAAATTGATGCAATAAAATAGTACATAATAGAAAGATTTGAATTTCATAACAATATAATGAATGAGGATGTTGCATTATATGTCACTAACAAGAGAGTGTGCAGCATCATAAATCATTAAACCTTGAATGATTCAAACTTTATTGCAAAGAATTACAAAAAGCTAAAAGATAAATTATTTTTCTATGTAGAAATTTGTATTTTATTAGTTAGAACTCATTGAAATGAGTCCGACGATGTTTGCCTTTTTTATGAAGAAATGTGGTATCTGTCAAAAAACTTATCAGAGTATGAAAACATTTCAGAAAATAAAATATTTCAAATGAAAAATAATTTAAATAAATAAGCATAAAAAAATATGTTACAAGGAATTACCAAAGAAAATAATTTATTTAATCTCGATTTGACCTCGTTTGAAGTTTTCTAAATTAGTGAAGCTATTAAGCATAAATAATAATAAATTTATTTTTTATATTATTTTAATATATATATATATATAAGCTAATATTAGGTAAATTTAAGCAATATAACAAAATCAAATCAAAACAACATAAAGCTTACAATTTAAGAGCACTGGAGTTTCATATTAATCTAACAAATCAAAATTAAACTTTTGGACAATTGAGTTAAATTGTGTAGAGTAATTGCATTCTATGATATTAAAGAGATTGATTGTGATATCCTTAATCATCAAATAATGTGTGAATTAAAAAGCCTCTTAAAGCTTTCTAATGCTATCATAAAAAAAGAACAGTAACAATTATAAAAATCAACATTATATTTGATAGTATTTCTTATGGAGAGTGAAATGATATTTCTTCATCTCAATTGGGCCTCATTTAGATTTACTAATAAAAAAATTAATAATAATAAATAATAATAAATAAACGTTTTAAATATTTGGTAAATACATATTATAGATGAACATAGTTGAATTGAAGCAAACTAGTTTAGCAATATGAAATCAATGAAAACATGATATGACAGGAGATATAAAGTTACAAAGTATATAACAAAATAAAAGTAACAAAATTTAAAGGAGAAACGAACTATTCAGGAAGGTTATATTGTAATAAACTAAGGAGATAGAGCTGGTGATGATGATTCTAACCCTTTTTGTACCTTGATCTAACAAATTTGGAATTACTACAAACGATTAAATTAAATGGGAATAAATAATAATAAATTATTATTTAAATAATAATTAAGCATAAATTAATGCCAAAATGAGAAAACTTGATGTACTATAATATAACAAAATCAATGCGATGTAAATGTTAAACTGAAGAGAATTAAATTTTTCTAATATTATAAAAAATTAAAAAATCAAACAAATGAAATAAATTTTATAAAACAATTGAATTGTAATATACTAAGGACATCAAGTGTAGTGCCCTAAGTCATACACATTCATTGTACTTCTAGCTAAACCTAATAAAGTTCTTTAGTTCTTTCTACTAAACCATTTTGTTGTAGAGTTTTAGGTGCCAAAAAATGTGAAAATCCACTATATCGTAATACTCAATGAATTCAATATTTTAAAGTTCTTATCCATTATCACTTCCAATGGAAATTAAGTTATGAAGAAACTATTTTTGTAATTTAGTTATCAATATTTCAAATTATTTACATGATGCATTCTTTTTCCTTAAGAAAATAACTCATGTATTCCTAGAATAATAATAAAAAAAAACAAATGGAAATTCTTTCCTCCTAAGCATATGAGACATATTCGTCCAAACAAGTCTATGTGCAAGTTCCAACCTTTTTAGTCATTACATTTTACTTTCTTTTAAAGCTTTTTGTTCTTTCTTTTCCTAAATTACATGGCCAATAAAAAAATAATCTACAAAGGTTAATTCAAGAAAAGCACTTAATACTAAGTTATATTTAATCATTTTTCATAATATATGTGCACGAGCATAATAGAATATCTTATGTTGTAAATTTCAGTCACAAGCATGTGATGCAAATAAAATTTTCGAGAGTTATTTATGATTTTCAAAACAAGTACATTTTTATTATTTCTTCTTAATATAATAATTACTATATTTTTTATTTTTTCTAATTTTACAAGCAAAGGTATCAATCAAAAAGCTAAAACTGATATCTCAAAGTTGACTAATGTAAAGTCAATTATATTTTAAGCCTTGAACAAATAAAACACTAGTAATTGGAAATTTAAGGTTTCCAAAATGTATGGTTTCCAATAGTACCTATTTATTTCATATATTTCCTTGAATTATCACCAAGCACTTTTCCTCCATCATAAACCTTTAGTTGGGTGAATAACAAGATGTTTTTAATGATGCATCATGAGCGCCCACTACCTAAGAACCATATGTACTCCTTAGTCTTTGAAAGAAGAAATAGTGACACTCTTAAATTAATTACCAAAAATCATATTTGGTCAAAACATTTAAGAGTAGTTAAACTACTATTTGACTTCATATACATGAAGTATGACCTAGAAGTATGCAATAATGATATATAAGTTTGTTCTAACTATGTGACAAATTAATATTATCTTTAAACTTATGCCTATGAAATCATCAAGCTTTTGTAACTTGTCAACTAATTGATTTTGTTATTGAAATTGGACTAATAGAGTGAAAGGATTTAAAATCAATAAAATCTTTAACTAATGATCATGCTCATCAATTTTTTGTATGAGTTGATCATTGGCATTTTGCATTTCATCACAAAGATCTGCAAAGGCATAATGTTCTTCTTTTTTTTTCATTTGAATAATTTATATCCTCGTAGCTTAAACATATACTCTATTCTTCTTCCTTTTCTTTCTCTAGCCATCATGTAAAAGAACCCTTCATTCTTGTTCTCATCCTCACTTGTACATGTTTCTTCCAAATAACTCCAAGCTACTTTTAATACTTTCTTTTTCCTCTTACTTCTCTTCTACTCATCCTTTTCTTTTTCAACTCTTTATAGCATGATAGGACAAGCTGGTCTAACATATCTTTGCTTTGCACATCCATGATAAATAATTTCTTCTTTTCTTCTTACTCTTTTGGTAGACTTTTCATTTTTATACCTTCCTACAACATTGGGAAACTTAGAAAAACCATTAAAACGTAATGCAATACCATCATCATCAGTTGATTCCTCTTCTAAAATTCCTTCCTCCATCTTCAAAGCTATTGATTATTCCTTGTTCCTTGTTTTGTTCTTCTTATTTAATTCTTCTTCTTCTCTCCTATCCATCTCTAGCCCATTTTTCATAAGCTCACCCATCAAGTCATCAATGTCATTATAGAAATATATTTTATTGTCTGGATGGTAATGGCCATTGGATCATACTCTTTTGACAAAATTTTGACTATCTTCTTTACCTTTTCATTCAAACAAATTATCTTTCTTAACTTAGCAAGTGTATTCGTATTATTGGTAAAATTAGTACATATGACTTTGATGGACTCATTTGAAAGCATCCTAAATAACTCAGTCATGTGCCATCATATTTATTTTTGTTTCCTTAACTATAGATTTGCCTTTATATATTACTTTTAATTCATACCAAATCTCATAAGTACTTTTTAAATTCATGATTCTATTAAAGTCTATAGCAATCAAAGCACAATGTAAAATATTTAAAGCCCTATCATTTAATTACACTAATTTTTCTTTACTATCTTCCATTTCAAACAAAGGCTTGGGTACAAAAGTTCCTTATAAATTGTTCCTAATGGGAAAAGTAAAAGAAACTTGAATATATTCTGAAAGTCTCTATCAATGGAATTTAAATGTGCAGTCTACCCATAATGATAATAATCACCACAAAGGAGTGGTGGCCTATTGGCAGATCCACCTTCACCAAATATAAATGAAGTAATAATTTGAGCATAGATATCTCAGAGCCTTTCCTTTTGCTAAAGGAGAAACTAGATGTGATATCAATTGAGATGTGCTTAAATAAGAGGGGGGATGAATTGCTTGAATAAAAAAAATTAAATTCTAAAAATTATTTAACCTTTTATTTTAAAAGTAAATTTTTGAGAAAAAGTTAGAAAATAAGTACCAAAAATTTAAGCACACACACAAGAGATTTTTAGGAAATTTAGCTTGTAATCAAGCCTATGTCCATGCATAGCAAAAATTAGGCACAAAAAAGAAGCAAACCATATAAGGCACTCATCCAAAGATCGGTAAGCTAAATCTTTATAATAATAAAATAAAATATATTATGATAGGCTTACAACAAAATAGAATTAATGAAAAGTGGAAAGAAAATGATGATAAAAATCAATGGAAAAAAATTCCTATGCTTGAGCAAATATTTAACAAGGCACAATTATTTCAATTTAATCAGCTATAAAATGAAAGAATGTGTGCTTAGCCGATTGGAAGAAGAATCAAGAAATTTAGAGTTCTTTAAAGAAAGGCACAGTGTAATGAGACAATGATAACAGATGGTTGTGAATTACTTTTAGGTTATGTCTTGAGAATTCTTCTTTGAGATTTTGTTAAATATTTCATCAATTAATTGTGCTAAAAACTTGTTCTATTTATAGACATCTTTTGATGGATAAAATCACTTAACAAACACCCCATTTAGTCGTTTTGTTTTTGATTCTACAATTTTAAGTCAAAATATTAACTTTTTTAAAACATTTATCCAATGGCTCAAAATAATAAATTAAAAAAATATATATTAGATTTTGCTCGTTAGACTAGAATCACAATCTGATAATAGTATTTAACTTGTTGACTAAAAGAAATATGGACTTGCATTTATCAAATTGACTGATTGGATGACTAATAGAATTAGCAAATTAAAAAAATTAGATACAATGATTATCATTCAATCACAAAAACTTTTGATGAGAGGGCTCATGTGACTCCTATAATTTAGAAGTTTCTCGCATATTAAATGACAAACTTTTTGTACCACAACAGGACGCATTTGATAAGAACTTTTCTCAATATATGAATTCTAGTGCACTTTAAAAGTTGCTTGGTTTTTGGTTTGGCTACCCCCTAGCTTGTCCAGTGTAAAACCACTAATTGTTTTTCGATACACATTTGACACTAGTTCAGAAGTAATTTCTCAAATCTAAAATAATTTCAAAGTACGTTTCCCCAAATTGTTTTGGGAGTGATGCCTTGAGCTGCCACCCATTCATTGTTGCATGTGACGAGTAGCGAGTGGTTAATAGGAAAGCTAATTCGGTTGTTAATCATATTTTAGGTTTCTTTTTTAAATCATTACTAAGTAATAAGATTTCAAAGATCATGATCAAATGATTGGGAAATATTAATTGGTGATATCAAATCAAAGATGGTGAATCAGGATATTAGAGGTGAAAGTTAATTAATATTTTTGTGCCTTAACATTTTTGTGGTTTGATTCGTACTAGATGCCATGTCTACTACTAGTCAAGATTAGGAAAATCCTCATTACCAAATAGTTATAGCTTGTGTGTTTCCTTATTGTTAACCTCAAATATGCTTGAACCTTTTCCTTATGAATTATCTCCAACCTCCTAGCTTTTTTGGGCTCAAATATAACCTAGTCTATCATGTGCTCAAGTCACAAGTTTTTTTATGAAATCTAACTCAAGTTAGATTTTCACAAATGTTGAGCTACACAACCGAAAAGAAAAATAAAAATATAATAAGAAATGAATATCTAATACAATCATAAATTATTTCTTATATGTGTGTATGAATAGAAAAATGCACAAAAAGCTCAATATTATAAAGAGAAGTGAAAAAAAATCAACGCTCAAAAGATTTAGGGTTAGAAAAACATAGAATTTTAGTAGTAATAAGCCATATTGCTAGGAGATTGCTAGATAGATTTAGATATATTATGCGTTACTTTAAATCTTCTCTCGTCTCATCTTGACATTTTTTATTTTATTATATTATCTTATTTAAATTTATCTCATTTTAGCTTTAATATAGAATAATTTAATATAAAAATAATATTCCATTTTTACTTCTCTTTGGTTATTCATGATAATTCTAAATAAGATCTTATCAAGATGGACAAAATTTCATTGGATTATGCTCCATGAGTTCATTCATTTCAAATAATTTTTTATTTAATTTTGAAAAAATTTAAAGTCAAAAGTTGTTATTTAATATTAGTTTTAATATTTTTTAATTCTAATCAAAACTATCATATTTCTTTAGTGGTTTTGACATGCTCTATTAAACAATTCTATTCTTGCATTATTTGATGATTATAGCTGTTACGCTCGATCTCCTTAGTTTCTTGGAGTGAAAATGATTCTAATAACTTATGTCTATTCATTAAACTTTTTACTTTAATTTAATTATTTTAGTTTGTAACTTAAAATCTCTTATTCTTTAAACTTTTACATCTCTCTGATTTGGTATATTACACTACAATTCATCTAATTTGACTTTTAATAAATACTTAACATTAAAATGGTAATTTATTATTCATTATGCTTATTTATTTTAGTAATACATTATACTTAAAATGTGGTATAATCCTCATGAAAGAAATCACATTGGAGTCATCTCAATGTGCTCTTTCTAATAAAATCTTAATTTTTATAATTTCAATTATTTTATTTTTTTGAGTTTTGTCATTTTTTTCTAGTTATTTTAATTATTTTTTGTTTTGATAATTGAGGATTTTACAGACGATCATCTTAGTGCCATGGAGTGGAACATTTCAATAAAATTTATCTCAATTTTTTACTTTTACTTGGTCATATTACAATAAAAATCTAATTCTCCACAGGTGCAATAATCACATTGCTTTGATTTGTTTATATCATATTACTTAAATTTATGTTATTTTAACTCTAATCTATATTTACTGGATATTAAATGAATACTTTCTCATATTAATGCTTTATTTCTTAATAATTTATAGAAATTCCAAATGACCTCTACTAAATTTTCTTAATTTTTATATTTTGAAATGTTTTATATCTTAAGATTTAGACACACGTTATAAGAAGTTTCAATATGCACCTAATTCTATGATTGAGGATGTTACATCCTATCCCTTAGTAACATGGACTATTATTTTTTTTTGTAAAATTTATCTAATTTCTTCAAACCATTTATTTTATTTTGATTTTGTTACTACTTAACTTCAAATCGCCTCTTGTTAGACCTTCATAATACTATGTGTTTATTATATTATAATAGTATACTTTATATTATTTTAGCTTTGATAATGATTTACTTAATATTATAATAATAATATATTATTATTAATATTTATTTACTATGGGTTATTTGTAATCTTTTCAAATGATGCCTAGTAAAGATGAAATAAATATCAATAGACACATTTTGATAAGCTCTATCAAATTAAATATTCAAACATATATTTTTCAATATTTAATTTATTTTAGATTTTACTTATTTTATGAGTGATTTAGATTTGTACCTTATTCTATCATTGATGATATTACACTCAATCTCCTTGGCATCATTGAATCTAATTTTCTTGTGTAATTTATGTCATTTCTTATGTTTTTAACTTTGATTTGCCTATATTAATTTGTGAGTGTAATTCTCTTCTCATGTGACCTTCACCTCATTTTGTTTTTTATATCACATTGCTTCAACTTAACTCAACCTAACATTAACATTTATTTACTTAAGATTAAAGTAATCATTTATTTTTATTTATATGTTTTCAATTTGTAATTCATAGTAGATCCAAATTTGGCAAGAGTCAGACAACAAAAACATCGTTAGACTCATTTTAATGAGCTTTAAGAAATTTAATATTTTTTAAATATTTAATTTTTATTCTTTTAGGAAATATTAGCCATTTAGGTTTATTCTTGGTTTTAAAATAAATATATCGCACTTCATCTCCTTAGTATCTTAGAGAAAAGGTTTCTAATATAATTTATTTGATTTTATTCAATTTTTTTTCTTTGATCTGGTCACATGACTGGGTAACTTTAAATCTCTTATGGGAGGACTTTGTGTCATTTTTAATTTTTATTTTGAAATTCTTTGTATAAGTCCAATTTTTTTAATATATATTTAATTTAAATGTAAAAGAAAATTATAATTTTATTAATTTTTAATGTAATAATTTATAACAATTGTAAACTCAATCTAATAGAGAAGAAATAAATGCTGTCAATTGGCTATGTTTAAGTAGATATTAGTGTTTATAATTTTAGAAATATTTTAATGTTTTAGTCACATTTTACATGATTTTTTAATTCTTTTTTTTGACAATCAAGGATGTTTTATTCAATCTTCTTAATATCATGGAATAAAAGTTTTTCATATAATTTATTTAATTTTTTTGAATATTAAGTTTTTGATTGGTTATATTATTATTTAGCCCAAAATCTTCACATAATTTTGATTTTGTTCTACTACGTTAATTAAATTTTTCTTATGAAAACCTCAATATATTTTTACATAATATGAAAAATTAATTTATTTTTTAAAATTCTTATTTATTTATGTAATTTGTAGTAACTCCCTTGTGATTAATCAAGATGAAATAAAAGTTATTATACACTTGTTAATGACCTCTATCTTATTAAATATTCTTTATTATATTTTCAAATGATTTTTTTCTATGGTATTCGCACATTTTATAGGTCATTTTGATTTCTACATGATTTGATGATCAATGATGATACTCTTAACCTGCTTACTTTTTTTGAATGCAACATTATTATGTAATTTATCTAAGTTTTTGAATTGTTTTCTTTATTAGATTTTTTTATTATATAACTCTAATTGTCATCTCATATGACCCTTACTAAACTTTTTTTGGCTATTTTTTGATCCTTTAGTTTAGCTCATTGTAGTTTTACATAATTTTACTTAAATTTAAAATATTAATTTATGAATATTTTGCTTATTAACTTTAGTAATTAAAAATAATTATAGAAGAGGACAAATAGAGAATATATATAAAAATCATTGAACACATTTTGAAATGCTCTATACAAAAATATTAATTTTTATGTTTTGAAGTATCTTTTTCATATTATTTCAGCATACTTTGTGAGAAATTTATTAACATACTAGATTTGATGATTTAATTTAGTACATTCTTTCTTTTTAGTATCTCTGAAATCAAATTTTTTATACTATTTTTGTTATTTGATCATATGTTCTGCTGACATTTTTTTATATTTTATGTTATTGTAAATTTTCAGTCATATGACATTTATATCACGTTGATTTTACCATAGTATAATTTTATGTTTATTTTATTTTTGTTTGGAAACAAGTTTAGTTATATCAAAATGATAATTTATTTTTTTTAGTTATTTACTTTATTTGTACTTAATAGTTCTAAACATGGTACAATATAGATAAGAACTTTACTGTGCTATCTCGATAAGCTTTATATAATTAAAGTTTCCATTTTATATTTGTAAATATATTTTTTAAAGTTTTACATGCTTGACAAGGCACCTTGATTTGTACCTAGTTTGATGTCTAAGGATGTTATGCCAGATCATCTTAGTATATTGGAATAAAACTTTTTCGTATGATTTATTTAATTTTTTCAATATTAGTGCTTCTATTTTGCATTATTAGTATTTTATTGTTAGTATTGTCTTATGCAACCTCTACATGTCTTTTATTTGTTTATAATATATGTTTTTAGTTTTCTCCTTTCATCTTTAATATTTGTTTACATAATTTTAAAATAATAATTTTTTTTTATTTATATTTATTTACTCTAGTAGTTGGTGATATTGCAAATGTGGTCTGATCAAGGAAAAAAATTATTGGACCCATCTTGATGCTGTATTGAATATTTCATATAGTTTAACTAATTTCTTCAAATTTTTTTCTCTAATTTGGATGACATAAATCTAACTTATTTTTCGGTTAATACATATCTAGTTCAACTTAAAATAATAATTTAACTTTATTAAAGATTATTTAATTTAGTATATTACAATAATTCTATATGAGGTCTAGTTAGTACAAAACAAAGTCATTAAACTCTTCTAAATGAGCATTATCCTATTAAATATTCATATGTATAATTTTAAGTAATTCATTTTCTATGGAATTGGCATGTTTTGTGAGACACTTTTAGTCATACCTAATTTTATAATCAAGAAAGTCACACTCTATATTCATAGTATCCTGGAATTTTAATTTCTCATATAACTTTCCCATTTGTTCAAATTTTTTTGCTTTGATTTGATTAAATTGTTGTGCTACTTTAACTCTCTTCTCGTATTTATTTCCCATCATTTACCTTTTATTATAACGTTGCTATCTCTTATGCCATTTCATTTTTATATGCATTTGCATAATCTTAGAATAGTAGTTCACTTTTATTTGTGCTTATTAACTTTTGTAATTTCTAATAATTTTAAATGATGTTTGATGATTTTTAATTTATTTTATTTTCTATGGTTTAAGCAAGCTTTATAAGGGAATTAACTTCATAGTAAGATTATTAATA
The DNA here is from genome assembly GCA_023846275.1 of Vanilla planifolia. Lineage (NCBI taxonomy): Eukaryota > Viridiplantae > Streptophyta > Magnoliopsida > Asparagales > Orchidaceae > Vanilla > Vanilla planifolia. The sequence goes on along the minus strand of JAIUJO010000026.1, from coordinate 1,916,836 downwards.
TAGGATATTCTACATTATCTCTTTAATACCTTTGAATTCAACATTCTTGTATAATTTAACTCATTTCTTTAAACTTTTCACTTTAATTTGGCTATATTATGTACTCGATAAAATCAAATGGCAATAGAAAATTCAAAGCTTTTGACTTGAAAGCACCTAACTACATGAGAATGGCTAAGTCTCCATCTCTTGATCTTTTTATCCAATTGATTTGGTTATGTCATATTGCTTTAGTTTATCTTATTTCAACTTTAATATTTATTTATTTTTATTTTAATTAATATTTATGCTTATGCACTTTAGTATTTTATAATAATTTGTGACGAGGTTCTATAGAGATGAAAATGATAGTCGTAGGACTAATGTCATCTATCTTTATTAGATTAAATATTCACTTTTATATTTTAAAATATTTTATCCTTTAATATTTTGGCATCCTTTTACGAGGAATTTTAAATTGTATCTTATTTAATGATTGAGGATAGATATTACACTTGGTCTTTTTGGTATATTAAAATTCAACTATCTTGCAAAATTTATCTCATTTTTTCAAAGTTTTTACTTTGATTACTTATAATATAAGAAACTATAAATCTCATCTAATGTGCCCTTAAAATAACTTTTTTTTTATTATATTATATTTCATCAATTTATTTACTTTAACTTAATGATAGATTTACTTAATTTTAAAATATCAATTTATTTCGTATTTATGCTTATTTTATTTTTTTATTTATAATAATTCCAAACTCTAATAGATTAAGATGAAGTAAATGCCATTAAACTTTTCTTAATTATCTATAATTAATTAAATTTTACCTTTTATATTTTTAAATATTTATTTAAGGGCTTTAACAAGTTTTATAAGGTATATTTCTTTAGACTTGATTTGATGAATGATGATGTTATACTGGACCTCGTTATTATTATGGAACGTAACATTTTTTTGAAATTTATCACATTTCTTTACTTCAAATGTTTTGCATTGGTTAAGTTATATTACTACGACACTCTAATTCTATTATCGTGTGACCCTCACTTTGTTTCAATTTTCTTATGTTATATTTTTCAATTTATCTTATTTTAGTTCTAATATATATTTACCTAATATTATGATAATTATTTTTATTATTTATGCACTTTTTTGGTTATTTATAGTAATTTCAAAGTCTGATCAAGATAAAACAAATATAGTTGGTCTTATCTTGATAAGTTATATCCAATAAGGTATCCATTTTTATGATTACCATTAATGACGGTACAGTCAATGACAGTAACTTATTAGAATACAACATTCTTATGTAAATTTAGATTTCTTAAAATATTTTAGTTTCATTTGGTTATAATTCTATGTAACCTTAATTCTTGTCTTGTTTATATTACCTCACTTTGATTTTCTTTTATTATATTTTTTTAATTTAACTACAATATATATATTTACATAATAATAAAATAATGTTTTATTTATTTTTTAAAATGTTTAAACATTAAAACAATTTCAATTCAAAATAATGTTTGATAAGGATGAAATAAACATAATTGGTTTAGCCTAACTAAATTTTATAAAATTAAATACTCAATTTAATATTTTTACAAACTCTTATGTCTAAGGTTTTCAATAACTTTTATGGGACAATTACATTTATACAATGTTTAATAATCTAGGATATTACACTCGATCCTTTTAGTATCTTGGAGTACTCATCTTACATATAATTTATCTTTTTTTTAGATATTTCTTCTATGATTTGTTTATAGCACTATACAACCATATATGTATTGTTATGTGGCATTTACTTTGTTTGGATTTGGTTATGTTATAATTTTTAAATTTATCATATTTCAACTTTAATAAATATTTAATTAATACTAAAATACAAATTTGTTGTTATTTAGGCTTATTTAATTTAATAATTAATAATAATCCTAAAAAAGTTTTATTGCAGTGAAATAAAAATAGTTAAATTCACATTAATGAGATCTAAAAAATTAAATTATTTTTTTATATTTTTAAATATATTTGTAATATTTTTTGATTATTTTTTCTTGAATTTTTTTGTCTTATTTTATGATCTTAGATGTTACACACTGTGTCCATAGTATCTTGGACAAAAAAATTAAATTATAATTCATCACTTTTCTTAAATTTGTTAATTTCAATTGGTGATAATACTGTCACTCTAAATATTTTCTCATGTGACATTTACATTGCTTCGATTTAGTTATAAACTTTCTCAATTTATATCATTCTAGCTTTAACATATATTTACCTAATATTAAATATTTAATTTTTTAATTACTTATGCTTATTAGTTTTTTACTTTTCAAACCCTTTTTGATCAATCATGCTATGCACAATCTCATTATTATTTTGGAATGGAAATATTTCTTATAATTCTCTATGTTCTCTAATATTTTTATGTTTGTTTGATTATATTAATATGTAACTAAAGTCTTCACTTCTATGAACTCAGTTACTTTTTATTTTGTTATATTACATTACTTAAAATATCTCTTTCCAACTTTAAATAGATATTTATTTAACATTAAAATAATAACTTATTATTATTTCAATTTAGTTTCTTGTGTAATTCATAGTAATTCCAAACATTGTCTTATAGACTAAAAATCATGTTGAATTCATGTCGAAGAACTCTATCTAATTAAATGTTCATACTTATATTTTTAAACGTATTTTTTCTAAAGTTTTTGTTTGCTCAATGATAGCTAATATAAGTAATGTAAATTTCTCTTAAAAATTATGTCATCTCTTTTAATTTTTTGATTTTATTTAAATATGTTATTTTTTTACTCTAAAGCTTCACCCGTGTGACCATTACATTACTTATATTTTGTTTCCTTAAAATGCTACAATTTATCTCATTTTACCTTTAATGTATGTTTTTTAATACCAAAATATTAATATATACAGGTGATTCATATTAATTCCAATTGAGCTTTAATGGTGATCAAACAAAAATTATTTAACACTTCTCGACAAGCTCCATCTAATAAAATATTTATTTATATATTCTAAAATATTTAATTTTCTAAGACATTGGCATAACTTTGAGTCATTTCATTAAATTTCTTGTTTGACAATTAAGTATGATACATTCTACAACATTTTGTCTTTGAACATAGCTTTCATTAATAAGTTATCTAATTTCTTCAAAGTTTTCTAAATCTAGTTTCAATTATTCTTTACATCCCTTTTATTTTGTTATAATACATTTCTTTGATGTGTCTTAGACCAATTCTAACACATATTTACTTATTATTAAAATAGATTGTGTTACTATTTGTTCTTTTTTAATTTACAAATTTATGGTAATTCTAAATGATGTTCAATTGAGATGATTAAAAAACTTTTTGGACACATCTCTACATGGATAACCTAATTTCTTCTAGTTTCTTTAAAAATATTTTTGACATTGTTATTATACTATGAAACCCTAATTCTCTTCCCTTATGATCTGAAATAGTTTTGGTTATATTGCATTGAAAAACAAGCTATTCTTGGACTCATTTTAATATACCATAGCAAATTATGTGTTAGTTTATGTATTTTTCATAATTTTTTGTACGTTTTTTGCTTCTTTTACTAAGTACATTTCTCTTACCTAATTTGATGAACAAGGATGTTACACCTCATTTTAATAGATCCTAGGGTACAACTTCTAGTATAATTAATCTAATTTAATTTCTTCAAATTTATTTCTTTGGATTTGTTTTAATACTATGTTAGACCAAATCTCATTTGTATTCCTTGTTGATTTGATTTGGTTGTAATATATTACTTCAATTTATATCATCTTAGTTTAAAGATATATTTAACTAACTTTTCTTTATTAATTTATAATTGTTTAAGCTAGTTTAATTTTGCAGTTATTAGTCATTGAAAATAAGGATCAACCAAGATGAAACAAATGTCATTGGAGTCATGTTGACTATTTAAATCTAATTTAAAATTTAATTTTGCATTTTGTATTATTTTATGTTTTAGGATTTTTTAATGCTTAATGTCAATTTTTCATTCGAATTTGATTTGTCAATCAAGGATGCCACACTCAAACTTCTCTTAATTTAATATAATATTATGTAACTCAAATTACCACCTAATCTTACCCTTACCTCACTTTGATTTCATTTTGTTGTATGATGTATGCAACATTTCCTCTTTTAATTTTGATATATATTTACACAATATTAAAATAATATTTTATTATTATTTACGCTTACTATATCCTTAATTCTTATAAATTTTGTAGAAGGTCTGATTAAGATGAAAAATTATTAGTCACCACTACCAGCTCTTCAAATAATTTTTTTTTAAATTTTTAAATCCTTTATTTCTAAGGTTATGGAGGGCTTTATGAGATAGTTGCATTTATAGCATATTTGGTGTTTGATTAAGGTACACTTATTCTCCTTAGTTTCTTCGAATGTAACTTTCTCATCCAATTTTTCTCATTTTTCAAATTCTTGGCATTGATTTGCTTAGATTACTTTGTAAGTCAAAAAATGAATGTTGTGTGACCTTCAAATCATTTCATTTGATGATGCTATAATTTTTCAAATTATATAATTTCTACTTTAATAAATATTTACTTCACATTAAAATAAATTCTTTCATATTATCTTATTTCATTTTTTAATTTAATGTAATTACGAATTAAGTTTTACAAAGAAAAAATAATTTTTGTTAGACCCAACTTAATGATTTATATCACCTTGAAATTTTATTTTTATATTCTTAAATATTTTAAAGCTTTTAGTAGTGCCTTACAAGAAAATTAATATTTACCTAACTAAATGATCCATGATGTTATAGTCGATATTTTTAGTATCTTTAATAGAATTATTTTGTATAGTTTAGTTAATGTCTTCAACGTTTTTCGTTTCTTTTGGTTATATTACTCTATAGTTCTACATATCTTCTTATATGACCTTTATATTATATTGATTTGGTTGTATTATATTCCTTTAGTTTTGCATTTTTTAGCTTTAATTTATAATTACTCAATATTCTATTTATAATTTATTATTTTAATTGCTTTTTTATTTTTGTAATACACAATAATTCACAATGAGGTCTATGTAAGATGAAACAAATGTCATTCGACACATCTCAATGACCCCGATAGAATTAAATATTATTTTTAACTTTTTTTAAAAAATATTTTTTAATATTTTGTCAAGCTTTGTGATAGAGGATGTGAACCATGATTTCGTTATTCCGTCAATGCAATATTTCTATATAATATAACTCATTTCTTTAAATTTTTTATTAGCTTAATATTGTTTAAATATATATTTAATTTGAAATAAGATAAATTGAACTAATTTAATATATCTAAATAAAACACTTATAATGATCACATGAGAGGAGCTTTAAATTTTTAGTATAATATAGCTAAAAAAAGCAAGTTAAAAAAATAAGGAAAATAATATTGGAATACTATATTCAAAGATTCTTATGAAATCAAACGTAGCTTTCTCATTCAACAAATCAAGTATAAATAAAAATGTCTTGAAAAGAGTAAAAAGATCTTATAAGAATATATAAAAATATAAAAATATAAAAATAAAAATTTAATTAGATATATTAGTTCAAGATAAGTCCAAAGATGTTTGTGTTCTCTTGAGCGTATGTCATTTAGAAATATTGTAAGTTACCAATTTAAATACATTTAATACTAATAAATAATTATTTTAGTAGTAAGTACGTAAACATATATATATATATATATTAAATCTGAAATGAGTTAAATTAATTTAACGGAAACTAACCAGATCATATTATGTTTAAATCACCTGAGATTAGGTTTAAAGTGACATATCGTCTAAAATAAATAATTATTTATTTAATTCTAATACTAAGTAAATATATATTAAAGGAAAAAATGAGTTAAATTAAATCACTACAATGTTCCAAGTCAATAATATAAAAAAAACATGATAGCACATTTAGAGTTAAATGCTAATATTACTAATTAAGTGTAAAACTTTTATAGAGATGGGGAAAATTGTATAGGAAAGCAACATTTCAAGAAATAAAATTGGATGAAGCACAAACCTTGTTTGGAATTTTTATGGATTTTCAAATTAAATAAGTAAAAATAATAGTACATTAAAATTTTTTTGCATGATAAATATATATTAAAAAAAGAAATTTTTTAAATTTAAATAATGTATTATAATCAAATCAAAGCAATGCAAATGTCACAGGAGGAAGGTTTGGGAATTACAGAGTATAGTTTTAATGTAAGCCACTAATTAGATGAAGTATAAGCTTGTAAAACATCAAATCAATACAAATTAAAAATTTAATAAAGCATGCCTAAACTCTAACAAATAAAATATTAAAAAAAGGCAAAATTAAATGTTTAATTAAAGATATCTTGTTAGGACAAGTCCAACAACATTTTTCTATTAGAATCTAATGCAAAATAAAATTAATGCAAATTACTAAATTAAATAGTCACATGTAGTTGTAAAAGTTTTATTTCAATTTTAAGAAAAAATAACATTAACACTAAAAAAAAGTTAAATTGAAGCAATATGATAAAAAAAAACACATGATATAAAGGTAAGTCAAGATGAGAATTAGATTATCATAGGAAAGTTATGCTCGATCTCCTTAGGATCATAGAATAATACTTTTTTGCACAATTTATCGAATGTTTTCATTATTTTTAGTTTTATTTATCTATATTACAATGTAATTCTTAGACTTCTTACATGTGACCTCTGCATGAGTTTTATTCGTTTACATTATGTTGAATTAATTATCTTATTCCATATTAAACATATGTTTATTTTAAAAGAATATCTTTTTATTATTAATGCAAATTTACTTTGGTAGTTCACAGTAATTACAAATGAGGTTCGAATAAGTGAGACAAATATCATTGGACACATGTAAAAGAGCTAAATATAATTAAATATTCGTTTTTATTATTTTTTATTATTTCTTATAATGTGTTATATTACTTTAAGATTTATTTTGATACGTGCTTAATATCATGATTGATGATGTTACACTTGATGCTATGATTATCTTGAATGAGAAAATCTTATTGTAGTTTATCAAATTCATTCAAATTTTTTTCTTTGATTTGCTATATTTTATGTAACTCTATTTTTTCTCTTTACTGATGCTTATCTAGCTTTGATTTTACAGTATTACAACGCTTAAATTTATTTTATTTTATGTATATTACACGTTTGAATAAGATTAAAATGATCGTTAATTATTGTAAAAGATTATTTAATTTAGTACATCAAAGTAATTCCAAACGAGATCTGGTCAAGGTAAAGTAAATATCATGAGACTCATCTCAATGAGCTTTATCCTATTAAATATTTATTTCTATATTTTTAAATAATTTATTTTTTATGGATTTGGCATATTTTGTGAAACTGCTTGAGTCATACCTAATTTGACAATCAATAAAGTTACACTCTTTTTTCTTAGTATTATGCAATGTACCTTTCTCATATGACTTATCTCGTTTATTAAAATTTTTTACATTGACGTGATTAAATTATTCTGCTACTCTAACTCTACTTTCGTATGACATTCCCAATGCTTTCATTAGATTATATTACGTTGCAAAACCTTATCTTATTTCAACTTTAATATATATTTTCAAAATTATAAAAATATTTTTTATTATTTATACTTATTAATTTGCATAATTCACAATAATTCCAAGCAGCATACAATGACGACAAGATAAATATCTCTACACTATTCTCAAAAAATCTAAAAAATAAAATTTAATATTTATATTTAATTTTTTATGGTTTTAGTATTCATGAGGCCTTTTGTTTCATAGCTAATTTCTGGAACATGGATGCTATACTTTATGTCTTTAGTACCATAGAATAAAACTTTCTCATAAAATTGTCACTTTTCTTCAAAAGTTTTGTTGTGCTTTGGCTATATTATGTAACAATAAATCTCCTCCCTTGTGGCATTTGCATCACAATGATTTGGTTATATTTATTGCTTTGACCTTTCTCATTTTAGATTCAATATATGTTTACTTAATATTTAAATGATAATTTATTAGTATTTGTGTTTGTGTGCTTCTATAATTCATAGTAATTAAAAAGGTAGTCCTATACTGATTAAAAAATTATCATGGGACTCAACATATCATTTTTTATCAAATTAAGTAATCATTTTTACATTTTATAATATTTTTATTATTTAAAGTTTATTAGATTGCTTTATGATTCATTTCATATTGCATCTTATTTGGCAATAAAAAATGTAACACTTGACACCTCTAAATATTCAAATACAACAAACAAGTACATCTTATCAAATTTTTTAATGTTTTTAATTTAATTTTGTTATAATATAAGAAACTTTAAATCATCTCTCATGTGACCTTATCATCACTTTGTTTAGATTGTATTACATTCTAGTAGTTTATCACATTTTAGCTCTATTCTATACGTGGTTAATTTTAAAATAATGATTTATTGGAATGTATGCTTATTTAGTTGGTGATTCATAATAATTCTAATTGTGGTTAGATCAATAGGAAAGAATTGTTGTTGTACTTGTCTTGATTGGCTATATATAATTAATTATTAAGTTTTGTATTTTTTAAATATTATTTTGAGAGTTGAGAAGCTTTGCAAGTATATTTGTTTCTACCTCATTTGTTGAAGGATGTTAAGCTCTACCTCCTTCCTATCGATAAGTTAAATTTTATGTTGCGGTAGATCTATTCCTATATGACACTTACCTTGCTTTTATTTTATTATGATATAATGTTTCAATTTATCTCATTTTAGCTTTAATATATATTATCTTAATATTATAATAATATTTTTTATTTTTTCTCATTTATTTTGGTTATTCATAACAATTCAAAATAACATCTAATCAAGTGAAACAAATGTAGTTGGAGTCATCTTGATAAGACATATCCAATTAAGTATTCATTTTCATGTGGATTGATTCGTGTTTAATTTGATGAATAATGTTGTTATAATTGATCTCTTTAATGTATTGTAATAAAACATTCATATGAAATTTTTTATTTCTTAAAATATTATGATTTTATTTAGTTATGTTGCAATAAAACTATAATTCTCCTTTCATTTGACCCTTACCTTATTTTTTTTTAGTTTTATTTTATGACTTTAATTTATCATATTTGAACTTCAATATATAATTACATAGTATTAAGAGTATATTTTAATTTTTTTTTCGAATTTACATTATGAATTCATAGTAATTCAAGACAATATCTGATGTAGATGAAACAAATTAAGTAATTAGTTTATTAAATCCATGTTATGTTTTTTTTATCTTTTTTGTTATAAATTATAATTCTCACCATATTTGACAATCCTCAATGTTACACTCGATCTCTAAAGTATCTTGGAATTAAAAATTTATTATATTTAATTTCACTTCCTAAATGTTTTCCTTTTATTGCGTGATATTATTATGCTACTCAAAATCTTTGCCTGTGTGACTTTTGCAACTTTTTTATTTGGTTGTATTATATTTTATCAATTTATGATATTTGAGTTTTGGTATATATTTACTTATTATTAAATGAGTACTTTAGTATATCTTTACTTATTTATTTTTTATTTATAACATCTGCCAATGAGACCCAATCAAGCTAAAATAAGTACTATTCTATTGGACTCAGTAAATTATATCCAATTAAATATTTTTTTTAAAAAAAATTTGAAGTACTTTTATTTTCTATGGGTTTTCGAATACTTTTTCATCGATGATGTTTTGCTCGATCTTGTTATCATCTCGGAATGAAAAATTTCTTCAATTTTTTTTCTTTTAATAGCTTTTATTAATATGTAACTTTAGTTATTTGCTCATGAAACCCATACATATTTTTTATTGTTTTTATTTTATACTGCTTCAATCTATTTCATTGCAACTTTTAAATGATATTTACCTAACACTAAAATTATATTTTTTTATTTTTTAATTTTTTTTTCTATTTTAATTCATGCTAATAGTAAATGACGTCTCATCATGACTAAAAAAAGGATATTGAACATATTTTGATGAGCTCTAGCCAATTAAATATTTATTCTTATATCTTTAAATATTTTTTTCTAAGGTTTTAGCAGTTTTTTAAGACATTTCAAGTTGTACCTAATTTAATCGCATGAGATATTACTTTCAATCGCTTATAATTTCATAAAACACAACTTTTTCGTAAAATTAATAACATTTTTCAAAATTTTTACTTTGGTTTGACTATATTTTTGTGTTGCCCTAGCACTCCTCTCATTTAAACATTACATCACTTTGATTTTTTTATACAACAATGCTATAATTTTTCTTATTTTTACTTTAATATATTTTTTCTTATTATTATAAAAAATAACTTATTATTGTATGTGTCATATGATGTTGTAAATCATAGTAATTAAAATTAAGGATTGAAGATGATGAAACTATCACTTTTTAGCATATCTCAACAAACTCTATCAAATAAAATACTCATGTATATATTCCAAAAAATTTAATTTTCTATTGTATTGGCAAGTTTTTAGGTATAAATATATATTTACTTAATGTTAAAATAATAATGTGTCACTATTTGTGCTTATTTAAGCTAGTAGTTTGTATTAACTCCAAAAGAGGCTTAGTTAAAATGAAGGAAACTTCATTGGACTCATCGTTATACTAACAATCTAATAAAATATTCATTTTATTATTTTTAAAATCATAGTTTTTAAGACTTGGGCATTCCTTATAGGCCTTTTCAATTGTAATTTTTTTCCTTGAGGATGTTACCTTCCATCTCTTTAGTTTCACAAAATGCAATTATCCCAAAAAATTTGCTTGATTTCTTAAAAATTTATATTTTAATATTTTTATAATACTACAAAACACTAAGTTTCTTCTTATGTGGCCTCATATTGTCTTGGTTAGATTATATTACGAAAAAACTTTATTAGACTCATCTTGATGAGCTATAATCAATTATTAAGTGGAGTACAAATTGAAATAACTAATTAAATATTGAAATCACAAGAAAATAAAATATTTTAACATGTAAAAATGAATATTTAAATGCATAGAGCTTATCAAGATGAGTGTAATGAAATTTGTTTCATCTCAATTAGACTCTATTAGAATAACTACAAATTACTAAAACCATATAAATAGCGAAAAATTGTTATTTCACTACTAAGTAAATTTATATTAAAGTTCAAATGGCAAAAATTGAAGCAATGTAATATAGCAAAGCAATTTAATGTAAAGGCTACCATTGCAATACTATAAAAATAAACTTTTGAAGATAAAAATGAACGTTGAAATTGATAAAGCTCGTAGGAACTAGTTTAATCATGTTTGTTTCTCCCCAACTAATCCTCATTTAAAATTACTATAAGTTGCCAAAAGAAATATGCACAAATAATAATAAAAGTTTTTATGTAGTCATATAATAAAGCTAAAATGAGATAAGTTAAACTAATAGAATATATCCAAATCAAAGAGATGTAAAGATGACATGAGAGAAGAAATCTAATTTCATAAGAATAAAACTATAATAAAGAAAATAATTTAAATAAATTAAATAAATTATACAACAAAGTTACATTCTCATACACTAACGAGATTGAGTGTGGCATCCTTGATCTACAAATCATGTATCAATCAAAATTTCTAATCATACATCATAAGAATTTAAAAATAAAGAAATTAAAATGTAAAAATGAATTTTTAATTGACTGGACCTCATAATGTTTTGTGCAACAAAGTTTGATTCATCTTAATTAGACATTGTTATTTGTTATAACAAAATACCAAAGCTAATAATTAAAAATAAAAATAAATTATTATTTCAATATTTCATGAACATATATAAAATCTAGAAAAATAAATTGAAGAAATCTAATGAACAAAATTAGAGTTACATATTAATTTAGGCTTATCAATGAAAAATATTTAAAGAAATGAGATCAGTTACACAATGAAGCTACCTTTGATGGTGATTAAGACATTGGATGTAGTATCCTCAATCATCTAATCACACATGATTTGAAATATTTATTAATGTGTGGATAAAATCAAAGAATATATAATTTTTGAAAATACAAAAATAAATATTTAAAAGCATAGAGTGTGTTGAAACGATCTTGACAATGTTAATTTCATCATGATCATGCCTCATTTTGAATTTTAGTGACTTAGCAAGATAATAAAAATAAAATATAATCAACTATTATTTTTATATTAAGTAAATATATATTAAAGTAAAAATGGGAGAAATTGAAACAAAGTAATATTTGCAAATGAAGGACATGTATGGTTCACATAAGAGGAAATTTAGAGTTGCAAATTTATAAGAGCAAATGAAAGCCACAAATTTGATAAAATGAGAAACATTGTTGAAGATTGATTCATTCTAATATAGTAAGAGGAATGACTGAATTAGCATCAATTCTCAAATCATGCTTGATTGAAAATGTCTCCTAAAACATTCTAAAATAGAATATAATAAAATACTTAGAAATATAAAAATGAATATTAAATTCAATTGAGCAATCTAGATTTGTCCAAGAATAATTATTTATTCTTGATTAGACCTCATTTTGGTTTAATTTTTAACTATGGAAGTAGACAAACATAACAAATAATAAATTATATATTTCATTTTAAGTAAATTTAAATTAAAGCTAAAATTAGATAAATTGATGTAATGGGATGAATTGAAACAATATAATATGACCAAATAAAATTTTAGTTGTGAAAGTATGAGAGGAGAATTAGAGTTTATATTAATATGGAAAATCAAAGTGATAAATGTGAACAAATGAGATAAATTATAAGAGAAATTTAAATTTCAATATCCTGAGGGGACATTGTGTAACATCCTCCAAGTTATATAACATATGAATTCAAATTTCTCTAGAGCATATCAACACACTAGAAAATAAGTTGTTTAAAATTTAAAAATGAATATACTTAATTGTGTAGAGTTAATCAAGATGAGCCCAATAAAGAATTTTTTTTCCCTTTAACAGATAATGTATAGGGTTATTCCAAATTTCTAAAGTTAATATGAAAAACTAAAAATAATTTTTTTTGGTAAAAACTAAATTTATATTAATTTGGAAATAATAAAAATTGAAGCAACACAATTTCACCTAATGAAGTAAAGATATCTCACATGAGAGGAGAATTAGATTTTTTAGTAATAAAAAAAATAAATAATAAAATTGAAAAGATAAGATTAATTTTATATGAAAGTTGTATTCCAATATATTAAGGATTTCAAGTGTAACATGCTCAATCCTACCAAGTTCATAAGAAAATGGCTCATAAAGCATAATATAAAATTAAATATTTAAATCAATGAGTTTAGTTTGCTTCATATTATGGTAATATATATTTTATTTAAGTTTATTTAATTATATAATGCTGAATAATTTTGAACGAGGTATGTTATAGATGAATCAAACATCATTATAATCATTTCAATAAGCTTAGTCTAATTAAAACTTCATTTTATATTTTTAAAAATATTTTTTCAAAGCTATTAGAACCCTTTGTAAAATACATCAACTCTTAATTTAATAGCCATGAAGATTATGCAAAATCTTATTGTAATATTCCAATGAACTTTTTTATATTATTTATCTCATTTTTAGAAATGTCTTGCTTTGATTTACTTATATTACTTATTAACTCTAATTCTCCTCTCACATTAACTTTATGTTGCTTTGATTTCTTATATTACATTATTGCAATTTTTCTCATTTCAACTTTAACATCATTTTTTCCTAAAATGAATATAATAATGTTTTATTATTTATTTTGATTTGATTTCATAATGTGTAGTTATTCAAAATGACATTCACTTTTGATGAAACAAATGTACTTTGACTCATGCCAATATGCTCTATCTAACGAAAATTTTATTTCAAAAATTTTTAAATTTTTTATTAGCATTTTTACATGCCATATAAGAACGTTTTTATTATACTTAAATTGACAATCAATGATGCTACATTACATTTCCTTAGAATTTTGCAATGTAATAATATTATAAAATTTATCTTATTTTGTGAAATATTTTCTTTTAATCGATTGTATTATTATGTACCTCTAATCCTATTCTGATGTGTCCTTTACATGTCCTTCATTTGGATATGTTACATAGCTTTTGTTTATCTCATTCCAGATTTAATATTTATTTAATTAATACGAAAATAGTAATTTATTAGTATTTATGCTTATTTACTTTTATACTTTGTAGTAATTCTAAATGAGGTATGATTGTGATTAAATAAATGTCATTGGACTCATTTTGATGACATCTATTCAATTAAATATGTAATCTTACATTTTTTGAAAATTTTATTTTCATGGGATTTTTCATGCGCTACTAGATATTTCAAGTCATGCCAAATTTGATGATCAATGATGTTTTGATTAATCTCCATAAAATCATAGAAGAAACCTTTCTAATATAATTTATCTTATTTTTAGAAATTTTTTTATTTATATTACTATGAAATTATAATTATTCTCTCATTTGACCATCACATCACTTTGTATTAGGCAAACAAAAGTGTTTCAATTTATCTTATTTTTTTATTATTACATATTTTCTTAGAATTCAAATAATATGTTTTTCTTATGTGTACATATTTTTTTTTTCTAATTCTTCGTAATGCTAAAATATTCCTAAATGTGATGAAAAAAATCTCGTTGGACATATCTATATGAGTGCATTATGACTAATTATTCCTTTTATATCTATAATTATTTTATTATATAGAGTTTTGCTAATGTTTAGGAGCAATTTCAATTAATACTTTATTTGACTATCGAAATCTTATACTCGATCTCCTTAATATGATGGAATTGAACTTTCCTTATCAATTTATCTTATTTCTTAAATTAATTTTCAAAAAAAATTATTATATTCTTATGAAACTCTTTTTGTCATCTCATATAATCCATAAATCAATTTACATTTACATTATTATAGTGCTTTTAATTATCTCATTTAAACATTAATATATGTTTACGAAATGCAAAAACATTAATTTATTATTATTTATGTAAATTTTTTTTAATTCACAAAAGTTCTTGAAAATGTTCTATATAGATTAAATAACTTTTATTGTAGTTCACTAAACCAAATCTAACAAATTTAATTTTTATTTTCATATTTGTTTTAATTTTATATGATTCTAGTATTATTTACAATGATTCACCAGTTGTACATGACTTGACCAACGAGAATGTTATGCACTATCTTCTTGGAATTTTGGATTTCAACTTTCTTCTATAGTTTGACTCATTTCATGGAATGTATTGTTTCCTTTTGATTGTATTAGTTATTAACTCTAAAACTCAACACCTTTCACTTTTACGTCACTTTGATTGTTTATGTTACATTGCTTCCATTTATGTCATTTGTTTTAATATATATTTTCTTAATATTAAATAATACTTATTATTGCTTATGCTAATTTAATTAGGCAAATTGTAGTATTTAGAATGTCATCAAATAAAGAAAAAAATATTATTGAACTCATCTCAATGTGCTCTATCCAATAAATATTCAATTTCATATTTTTAAATTTTTTTTTTTAGTTATTTTTTTATTTTACTGGTATTTTTATTTGTACCTAATTTGATGATCAAGCATATCATAACTAATGTCCAAGGTATAATGCAATGTAGACTTCGCTTAAAATTTATCTCATTTCCATAATTGTTTTATCATGAATGTCTAATTCTCTTGTAATGTGTAATTTACATTTCTTTGATTTTGTTATATTACATATAGAAAATTTTTATTTTAGCTTTAGTATATATTTAATTTACATTAAAATGATCATTTATTATTTTTTAATGTTTAAGTAACTTTGATGTTCTCAAAAATTTCAAACAAATTCCAATGAATTAAAAAAATATCATTGGGCTTATTTTAATGAGCCCTATTAAGCTAAATATTCATTTTATTATTATTAATTATTTTTTTATGGTGTTGACATTCTTTATAAGATATTTTTATTCATACATGATTTGACAGTCTAAGATGTTTCACTCAATCTTTTTAATACCTTGGAATTTAGTTTTGTGGACAACTTTAACTCATTTCTTTAAACTATTTTTTTGTTTTGTTAAAATATTTATTAACTCCAAATTTCCCCTAGAGTAAACTATACATGACCTTAATATATTTTTGTTTAATTTTAAAGAAACACTATATCATTATTTATTATTATTTATATTTATAATTCTTAATGGTAGAAAAAAAAGTTTAATCATGACGAGATAGTGTTTGTTGGACAAGTCCAAACATGCTCTATGCAACTAAACATTAATTTTTATATTGTTAGATATTTTTGTTCCAATAATATTAATATTCCTTATGGGATATTATGATTCGTAAATTATTTGACATTCAAGAAACTTGCACTCAACCATTAGCATATTAAAATGAAATTTTGTTATACAATTCATGTGATCTATTTAAATTTATCCCTTTGATTTGGTTATATTTCTATGAACTATAGTTCTCCACCCATGTTACCCTTACAATACTATTGCTTAGTTATATTTTATTATTTCAAACTTTTCTCACTTCAACTTTTATTAAAGTTTACTTAATATTAAAATAATAATTAAGAATTATTTATTGTTATTTAATTTGATAAGTCATAGTAAATACAAACATGTTCTGATAGAGACAAAATAAATATCAATTGACTCGCCTTTACGAGTTATATCTAATTTTGATATTCTTTTTTATGATTTTGAAATTTTATTTTCTAAGGGCATCATGTGGTTTATAAAACATTTTGAGTTGTATCTTATTAGATGATATTTGATGGTACAATCAATATCTTTATTATCTTTGAATGCATGTTGCTAACATAAATTATCTTCTTTCCTAAAAGGTTTTTCTTTGTTTTTGTTATATTACTATATTATGATAAATCTCCTGTTATATAATATTTAATCAATTTGATTTTTTCATATTGTAAAATTTCATGATCAATATATTTAATTGAATAAAGCTTGATGAGATAAGTTTAACGACATTTGCTTTGTCTCAATTGGACCTTTTTTTAAAAATTTGGAATTACCAAGGTAAGTAGGTAACAAAACATAAATTATTCTTTTAAAATTTTTATTTATCATTATATTTATTCAGTTAAATATATTATTTCACTATCCAGATATTTTGTATTCTTGGTGGGATATTTAATTTCATGTCTTAACAATGGAGGATGTAACACTCCATTCCCTTAACATTCTAGCATGTAGCTTTACCATACCATTTATCTCTTTTCTTCAAATATCGTTTATTTTTTTTTGTGTATTATTATGAAACTCTAAATGTTTTATGCAATGATATTTAAATATCCTATATTTGGTTATGTTGCATTTTTTTTAATTTAGCTCAATTTTGATTTAATATACAATTAATTAATATAAAGAATTTGGCAATTTGCATTAATTCTTAGCGAGAAATGACCAAATGGAATAAACATTATTTGATGATGAGCTCTATTTAATTAAAAATGATATATATTTTCAACATTTTTCTTTTTAGGATTTTTTCATTCTTAATAAAATAATTTGATTCGTACTTTATTTTCTAAACGAGAATGTTATGGTAAATCTGCTTAGTATCTTGGAAAGTTGCTTTCCGATATAATTTACATCATTTGTTGAAATGCTACACCAAGATAACGCTAAATTACAATGAAACTTTGATTCTCCATTCATTTGACCCTTAAACCACTTTGATTTTGTTATGTTATATTGCTTCTATTTATCTAATTTCCAACTTAATCAATCCTAGCATAGTAATGAAACAATAATATAAGAATATTTATGCATAGTTACTTTGTCAAGTCATTGTTATTCCAAACGAGGTTTAACAAAAATGAAATTAACATCCTTAGACATGTCTTCATAAGTTTAACACATTTAAATATTTGTTTTTATATTTTAAAATTTTTTATTTTTTAGAGAGTTGGCAAGCTTTACGAGATATTTTGACACAAACATAACTTAATGATCAAGAATGTTACACTCATTCTTCATAATATCTTTAAAAGCAACACTAACACATAATTTTTCCCCTGTCTCAAATGTTTCACTTTGATATAGTTATATTGCTATGTAACAATAATTCTCTTCACATGTTATCTTTACATTGCTTTGATTTGATTTTATTAAATTCTTCAACTTACCTCATTTCAGCTTTAGTATATATTTACTAATTATTCAAATAATATTTCTTTAATTATTTTTTTTATATTTATAAATTGTGATAATTCATTATCAGGCTTCAGCTAATGAAACAGTACTATTAGACTAATTTGAATAAGCTCTATCTAATTGAAGATTATTTTTCATTATTTTTTAATATTTTTATATTCTAAAATTTTCACGTGCATTATGGATCATGCTGACTTGTGCCATATTTGATGATAAAAGATGTTGTGGTTAATCTTCTTAGTTTCTTGGAACATAATTTTCCCATATAATTTATCTTATTTTTTGAATTATTTGACTTAGATCTCATTATATTACAATGAAACTTTAATTCTATTATTATGTGACTTTATTTTACTTCAATTTTGATATATTAAATTATTCTATTTATTTTTTTTATCTTTGATATATTTTTAATTTTTGTTAAAATAATATTCTTTTAAAGTTTTTTATGTACTTTGATAATTTGCGATAATTCCAAATAATTTTTGATGATGATGAAACAATAGTCGTTAAATTCCTCTATAGGAGCTCTTTTAAATAAATATTAATTTTTATGTTTTTGAAAATTTTATTTCTTTGGGTTTTGGTGTGCTTTACTATTCATTTTTTATTCTTACTTGACCTGATGGTCAAAAATATTGCACTTGATCTTTTAATTGCTTCGAAATGCAATTTTGTTATAAATTTTATGTTACCTTTTCAATGCTTCATTTTGAGTAGGTTGTATAATTATGTAACCGTAAATCTCCTCTCTTGTAATACTTACATTACTTTGATTTTCTAATAGTATATTTCTTATATTTATCTTGTTTTAGTTTTAAAATATATTTGTTTTATAATAAAATAATAAAATATTATTATTTATGCTTATCTAAATCTTAAATTTGTAGTTCTTATGAATGATGTCATATTAAATTAAAACAAACATTGTTTGACTTATATTGATTAGCGAAATGAAATTAAAAATTTCTTTGGTATTTTTAAAATATGTTTTTTTAAAAGTTTTTCCAACTTTTATAAGATATTTTGGTAGATACATGTATTAATTATCAAGAATGTTACACTAATTCTCTTTAGTATCTTTGAATGAATCATTACCATGTATCTTTGAATGAATCTTTACAATTTGCCAACTTATCACATTTCAACTTAAAAATACATTTACATAATAATAAAATAATATTATTTTGTGATTTGGGTTTATTTACTTTGGTAATTTTTCCATAATTCCTAATGATGTCTGATCCAATAAAAATAGGTCTCACTAACTTTAATTTTATTATTGTAAAATTTTAATTTTATTAGAATTTTTGTAGGTTTTTGAAATATTTTGGCTTGTGTTTGATGTCATGAAAGAGAATGTTATAATCAAACTCCTTAGTATCTTTGAACACAAGCTTCCCATAAAATTAGTCTTATTTCTTCAAATAGTTCACTCAGATTATGTTATATTACAATGAAACTAAAATTTTTTTGCTATGTGACCTATCATCACTTTGATTTGGTTTTATTACATTACC
Organism: Vanilla planifolia; assembly: GCA_023846275.1. Taxonomy (NCBI): domain Eukaryota; kingdom Viridiplantae; phylum Streptophyta; class Magnoliopsida; order Asparagales; family Orchidaceae; genus Vanilla; species Vanilla planifolia. Next base: position 1,897,042 of record JAIUJO010000026.1, on the reverse strand, counting down.
TTAATTTATCTTATTTTCACTTCAATATATTTTCTTTTTATATTAAAATAATAATTTTTCATTGTTTTATTTGAATCGCTTCGGTAATTTGTTGTAATTGGAAATTAGTTTTAATGGAATCAATAAAAAAATAATAATACTAGTACTTAAAAGTTATTTTTTTTCTACTTTATTAGTCTTTTTTATCTTTCGTTTTATTTAACAATAAAAATATTACACATATCTCGTAAGCATCTTTGAATGTAATTTGCTTTATAATTGATCTTACGTCTTCAAAGCTTCATTTTGATTTGGTTATATAACTATAAACTATATGTCCTTTGATGTGATGTTCGCAAAATTTTGATTTGGTTATTTTATATTTCTTTAATTTATCCCATTTTAGCTTTAATATATATTTCCTTTATTTTAGAATAATAATTTCGTATTATTTATGCTTTTCTAAATTTTTTAATTTATTGTTATCATAAATAATGTCTAATTAGATGAGATCAAACATCATTTGAGTCATCTAAATGAAAATTTTCCAATGAAATATTTATTTTGTAAACTTTTAAATAGTTCATTTACTTGGAAATTTATGAGGTCTATGAAACATTTCTATTCTTACAAGATTTGATGATCGAGTATGTCAACCTTGATATCCTTACTTTGAATGAAAATTTTTTATACACTTTACTTCTTTTATTCAAAGGTTTATCTTTTATTTTGATATATTTTAGCAAGGCATTAAATCTTTTATCAAGAGTTCTGTTTATTTCTTACATTTGGTTATATTGTACTACAAAAATTTATCACACTTTGACTAGTATATATATTTCGTTAACAAAAAAAATAATTTGTTATTTTTTATGGTTATTTATTTTGATAATTTTTTCAAACTCCAAATGCAAACTTATTCAAATGAAATAAAATATTTTATGCTCTTCTCGATGAGCTCTATCAAATTAAATATTACTTTTTATATTTTTAAAATTTTTCTTATATAATTAAATTTTTTGACTCATTCTGGATTTCATGAGAAGAATATTATAATTGATCTACTTATTGGATTACAATGAAACTTTCCCTTAAAATTTACTTTTAATTCTTCAAATGTTCCACTTTGATTTTATTATTTTATTAATTTATTATGTATCCCAAAATCTTGATCACGAGGCCTTTACGTGCCATTTATTTTCGAATATTATATTGAGTCAACTTAAGTTATTTTTACTTAAATACTAATTTTCATAATATTAAAATAATAAAATATTATTGTTTATGATTTTTAATTTGGTGATATGTAGCAATTCAAACATACTCTTGTCAAGACAAGACAAAAGTTTTTGAAGTCATCACATTATGTGTTATCCAATAAAAAATTCTAATTTTGTAGTACATAGAAAAACTTGATATGAGAATGTTGGTTTCCTTTATAATTTTATCGAATTACATGAATTGTTTTGCTTCGACTTGGTTATATTATTTGGAAAATCGTATTTTTTCTCATCTAACTATTACAACACCTTTATTTATGCATATTAAATTTCTTTAATTTATTTGAAATTAGTCTTATTATATGATAACTTAAAATTCAAAAAAAATTATTGGTTTTTGTGATTATTTACTTCTTTATTCATTGTAATTCTTAACGAGGACCAATCGAGATGAAACAAATATTATTGGACTCGTATATATGATCTCCATTCAGTGAAACATTCATGTATAATACCTCCAAATTGCTTTGTTTTTATTACATTATATTACTTCTATTTATCTTAATTCACATTTCATATAAATTTATATTACATAACTTTTTCTTATCTATGTTTAATTATTTTTCTAATTCGTAATAATTCGTAATCAAGTTAGATAGAGTTCATTAAAATTTTAGTAAACTTATCTAAAAAAACTCTATCCTTTTAACTATTCATTTTTACATTTTAAAGTATTTTTACTTTCTAAGGTCTTAACACACTTAAAAATACATTTGATTCAATATCGATTTGATGATCTAGGATGTTACACTCTAACTTATTAATATATAGGAATATAATTTTCCTCAAAACTTTATCTTATTTCTTCAAATGTTTCACTTTGATTTTATTATTTTATTTGGTAACATTGTATTTTCTCTTCTATGACATTTGCAACATTGATATTTTGCTATATTAAATTATTTTTTATAATTCTTATTTTAGCTTTAATATATATTTATTTAATATTTTAACGATAATTCATTATTATTTGTGCTACTTATTTTAGAAATTTATAGTAATTGAAAACGATGTTAATTTGGAAGAAACAACCTTCATTTGAGACACCTTGATAAACTTTATCCTTTTAAATATTCATTTTTATATTTTTTTTGAATTGTTGAATTCCTTGGTTAATGATAATGTTTATTAAATCTTTCAATTCGTACCAGATTTATTGATCAATGAGCTCTATTAATTAAAATATCATAGTTTAATTCTTGAATATTTTTAATTTTTAGGTTTTTGCATACATTATGAGATATTTTTATTCATTACCTAATTTGATGAAATAGAATATCATGCTTGATGTCATTAGTATCTTTTAACGTAATTTATCTATATAATTTGTATGAACTCTTCAAATTTTTTTATTTGGCAACATTATAACATTCCTTAAAATCATTGCTTATGTGACTTTTACAAAACTTAGATTTGTTTATGTAATATTTCTTCATTTTATCATATTTTAAGATTAACATATATTAGCATAATATTTTAAAAAAATCATTTACTATTATTTTTTCCCTTTTTGTTAATTCACTGGAATTTAATTCGAGGTATAATAGAGACAAAACAAAGTTCATTGGATTAATCTTGATAAGATTCGACAAATTATATGTTTATTTTGTATATTATTAGCCTTTTTATTTTCTACCATTTTTACATGTTTTGCGAGGCATTTAAATTTTGTGTTATTAGACTACTTAGGATTTTATACTCGATCTCCTTAGTATCACGAAATGTATGTTTCCTATTTAGATTATCAAATTTTTTCCATAGTTATGTTTCCTAAATTTATCTAACTTTACCTTTGATATATATTCATTTCATCTTAAAATAATAATTTTTTAATTATTCTTATTAAATTTTTTTAACGCATACTAATATTTAATGAGGTCTCATAGAGGAAGAAGAAATTGTTGGATGACTCTTCTCAACTATTATCTCAATTAAGTGTTTATGTTTTATTTTTATCTTATTAATTGCTTAGGAGTTAGCAACTTTATAAGAACATTTCATTCATAACTTATTAGATAACTAATGAAGTCACACTCAATCACCTTGGTTTCTTAGAATGCAACTTTTCCATGTAATTTATTAGATTTTTTAATGATTTTTTCTTTCATTTCGTTAAACTATAATGAAGCTCAAATTCTCTTCTCCTGAGACCATTATAATGTTTCAATTTAGATCTATTATATTACATTAATTTTTCTCAATTTAGATTTACTATGTTTTTACTGAATAAAAAAATAATAATTTTTATTTTTTTTGTTTCATCACTTCCATAATTCAAAGTAATTCCAAATGATATACGATCATGATGAAATAAACACGTTGGACTTGAATTTGTGAGCTTTATCCAATTAAACATTAAATTCCTATATTATTAAGTATTTTATTTTCTAAGGTTTTGAGAGGTTTTATGTGGTAGTTTTTGTTGGTACCATATTTTTTTTTTGGTATGTAGCTTTTCCAAAACATTTATGTGAGTTTCATCAAAGTTTTCATGTTTCCTTGGATTTTAATAATTTGTAACTTAATCTACTTTCTAGTGACCTTTACATTGGTTCAATGGCTTTAACAAGAATTTTTTTGATTTTGTCACATTACTACTAAACTCTAAATCTCTTTTGATGTGATGATTGTTTTTTAAAACTTTTTTTTATTCAATTTCTTCAAATTATTTCACTTCATGTTTAAAATATATCAAATTATTATCGAAAATTTTATTGTTGTCATTAATGCTTATTTTGGTAGTTTATATTGACTCTAAATGAATGTTGATAAACATAAAATATATCTTCTTGATCTCTCCTCAACGACTTTTATCTAATTAATTATTCATTTTTTTAATTTTCAAATATTTTTGCCATACCTTTTGTCATGTTTTAAAGTACATTTTGATTAATACCACTTTTAACAATTGATGACTTAACACTCGATCCCTAAGTATGTTGAAAACTATTTTTCTAAGCAATTTGTATTATTTCTTCAAATTTTTCACTTTGGATTTTAATTTTTTCCAAAGTAGCTTTAAATCTCTACTCGTGTGACCTTTATGTTACTTTTATTTGTAGATTTTACATTACTCTAATTTAAGTCATTTTAGCTTTAATTTTGATTTACTTAACATTAAAAATTAATTTATTATTATTTTTTATTATTTTAGTTTGCCAATTCATTGTAACTCCAAACATGGTATAATCAAGGTGAAACAAATATAGTCATTTTAGTCTTTAGGAGCTTCAAACAACTAAATAATCATTTTAATGTTTTTTAAATATTTTATGTTATTTGTTTTTGGTATATTTTAAGATACTTTTTTTATAATTCATTTTACACTAGAGTATGATGCACTTCATTTTCTTAGCATCTTAAAATGTAATATTTCTGAAAAACTTATTGCTTTTCTTAAAAGTTTTGCTTAGATTTTATTGTAATACAGTGTCTCTATAAATCTCTTCATGTTTTATCTTTACATTGCCTTTGTTTTGCTATATTATATTGTTTTCTTTTATTTCTTTTTAAGATTTATAGATATTCAATAAATATTAAAATAATAATCTTTTATTTCTTTTGCTTAACAAACATTGTTACATGAATTAATTCAAAATAAGGTTTGATAAAAACAAAACAAACTCATAGAACTCATCTCGACAAACTTTATCTCTTTAAACATTCTTTATTATAATTTAAGCATTTTATTTTTTAGTGTTTTAAAATGCATGATAAATTTTTTTCACTCATTCCTGATTTTATGATTAATGATGTTGCACGATCTCCTCAGTATTTGGGAATGCAACTTTTCTGTACAATTTATCTAAATTTCAAATTTTTTACTTTTATTTTGTTATATTACTATGTATGTTTAAATCTTTTATCATTTTACCTTTACATTTTTTTGCACAATGATATTGCTTTTATTCATCTTTTTAAGCTTTAATATGTAATTTCTTAATATTAAAATAATATTTTTATAATTTATTATTTTTTATTTTATTAATTGAAGTAATCCCAAATGATGCTCAACTTAGAGGAAGCAAAAGTGGTTGGATTCATATCGACAAGCTTTATCTAATTAAATATTAATTTTATTTTTTAAATATTTATTTTATGTAATTTATTAATTCTTAGAGAAATATTTTTTGATTTGCGACTAATTTCTTGGTCAAGCATGTTACACTCAAAGTTGTTTATATCTTAAAGTAAAATGTTCTCAAAAAACTTATCTAATTTCTTCAAATTGTTTGCATTAATTTGGCCACATTATAATGCAACAATAAATCTCCTCTCATATGATCATCATGCATTTTATTTTGTTATATTACATTACTTTAATTTATCCTATTTGTTCTTTAATATGCAATTTCTTGTTATTAAAAAAATAATTTATTATTTTATTTTTTTATTTAGTTTTATAATTTATAATAATAGCAAATGATGACATATTTAGATAAAACAAATGTCACTAATCTTGCCTCAATGGGTTTTATCTAATTAATTATATATTTAATATTTCTCAAACATTTGCTTTGCACCTGATTTCTTAGTCAAGGAGGTCTCGCTCATTCTTATTAGTATTCTAGATTACAAGATTATTAAAAGATTTGGTTATTTCCCAATGTAACATTAAATCTCCTTTCACGTGATGTTTACTTCGCTTTGATTAAGTTGTATTACATTGTTTGAATTTATTCCATTTTAGTTTTTTTATATATTCAGTAAATATTAAACGTACAATTTGTTATTGTATATGCTTTTTTACTTTAGTAAGTTGTAATAATTCAAAATGAGGATCACTCAAGAGAAAGTAAAAGTCATTAGAATCGTGTTGATGAGCTCTCCTCAAATAAATAATTATTTATATATTTTCGCTTTGCTTTTTAAATTTTTTGCATTTTTTTTATAAGACATTTTGATTCATACCTAATTTGAAAAGCTCATGTATTTCACACTTGATCTCCTTAATTTCTTAGAATTGAGCATTTTCAAAAAACTTAATTCCTTTTTTTTCAAAATTTTCACTTAGATTAGACTATATTGCCATGTCACTCATTATGTCCTCTCTTGTGACCTAAACTATGCCTGACATAGTTATGTTATATTTCTTGAAGTTTTCTCAGTATGAACTATATTTCATAAAATCTTGAAATTAAATCAATTATTTAATACTATTTATGCTCATTCACATTTGCAAATAATAATAATTCCAAAAAAAAATTGAGCAAGGTAAAATAAAAATTATTAAACAATCTGAATGAGGTTTATCTATACAAATAATCATCTTAATAATTTTCAAAATTTTATTTTATTTTAGTTTGACTCGCTTTTAGTGATTTTTTTATTTTAAATTAATTTGACAATCGAGGATGTGGCACACGACCTCCTCAGTCACTTGGAATAAAACTTTCCTAAAAAAATTAATTTATTTCCTTAATTTATTTTGTTTGATTTTGTTATATTACTATGTAGCTCTAAATCTTTAATCATGTCACATCTAAATGTACCTAATTTGGTTAAATTATGTTTCTTAACTTGTTTGTGCTCATTTATTTTTTTGTAATTTTAAATATTTTAAAATGTGGCTTGATTTTTATGAAACAAATTTCAATGGACTCATGCTGATGAGCTCTATGAATTAAATTATCTTTTATACATTTTTTAAATATTAGTTTGTAATGCTTTATTATGTTTTGTAAGGTATTTTAATTTGTAGAGATTTGTTTAAAGAAGATGGTATGTTCGAACTTCTTAATATATTGTAATGCCACATTTTGATATATTTTATCCTAATTCTTTAAATTCTTTACGTTGATTTGATATATTAAAATGTATCCTTAGATTTCCTCTTGTCCTACCCCAGACATAGATTAACCTGTTTATATTGTGTTACTTCAATGTATCTCATTGTGATCAATATTATATGTTTGCTTAATATTAAAATAACTATTTATTGTTTTTAATACTTTTTAACTTTAGTCATTCACTATATTTTTAAACAAGACCTAATTGGGACAAACAAATTTGTAGACCCATTTCCATGATCTCAATCTAGTTAAATATTCATCTAAATATTTCTAAACAATTACTTTTTTATGGTTTTTCCTTATTTCAAAAGGCATTTTGATTTGTACATGTTTTGGTGACTGAGGATGTCACATTTGGAATCTTTAGTATGTTAAAAATTAAGCCTTCTCCTGTAACTTATCTCTTTTTTTTTTGTTTTTCATTTTTCGATATATAATTAGGTAACTCTTAATTCACCTTTCATATGACCTTTAAATTTCATTCACATGGTTATTTTATGATGGCTTAACCAATCTAATTTTGGCATTAAAATATATTTTCTTAATATTAAACGAGAAATTTATTTTTATTTATGCATATTTATTCTTCTAATTCATAGTAATGCCAAATTAATTATGATCTAAAAAATTGATATCATTGGTCTTTTACCAAAGAAATATATCTAATTAAATTATTTTTTTTATATTTTCTAAATATTTTATTTTATTGTTTTCATGTACGTGTTACAAGATATTTTGATTTGTACGTAATTTGATGGTCAAAGATGTCACAAATGATCATGTTAATATCTATTAATGCAACATTCTCGAAGAATTTATCACATCTCTTCAAATGTTTTTTATTGATTTGGTTATATTTTTATATACCTCTAAATCTCCTTCCATATGGCATGCATATTGTTTTGATTTTCTTATATTACAGTGATTCAAATTATCTCATTTCAACTTTAATATATAATTACTTAATATTAAAATATTAACTTTTATTAGTTATCGTTATTTACTTTATCAAAATATAGTGACTACAAATGCAGTCCAATTAAGTCAACAATTCTAGCTACACTTTTCTCGATAAGTTCCTTACATTTATATGTTTTTTTTTATATTACTTTAACATTTTTTAATGATTTGACATTTTTTCCAAGTTTCTTATTTTCAATTGACTTGATGATTAATGATGTTACCCTTCCATTCCTATGTACCTCAGAAATTAGATTGCTCTTGTAGCTTCTATTTTTAAAATGTTTTTCTATACCTTATTACTATGTAAAAAAGATTTCTACTCATGTGACCCATATATGTCCTTGATTTGGTTATAATACATTGTTTCAATTTGTCCAATTTTTACTTTAACATATGATTAGTTAATATTAAAATAATAATTGAACATAAGTTATCCTCATTTATTTTCGTAATTTAGAGTAATTCCAAATAAGATCTAATCAAAAAGGAAAAAAACCTATTGCATTGCAATCATCTACATGAGCTCTATCACATTACATATTTAGTTTTATATTTTTATTAATACTTTATTTTATAAGGATTTTGCATGCCTTACAAAATATTTATAATTATTCTTAATTTAATACTTAAAGTTGTGACATAAGATCTTGTTAGTAATTTAGAATCTTCTTTCTTATATAGTTTAACTCATTTGTTTATTATTTTCCTTTTATTTGGCTATATTGTTATGTAACTCGAAATGTCATCAAATATCACTTTTCTATTGCTTTAATTTGGTTATATTACATTGGTTTAATTTATCTTACTTCAACTTTACTTTGTATTTACTTAATATTTAAAAAATATTTCTTCGTTATTTATCATATTTATTTCGTAATTTGCAATAACACAGAGTGAGGTCCAATCAATCCAAAATGAATGTTATTGGACTCATCTTAACGTGCTATATCAAATCAAGCATTCACTTTTTATGTTTGAAATATTTTTGTCATTTTTTCGAACTTATTATGTGTCATTTTGATTTTTATTTATTTATAATTGAGGATGTTAGACTCTACATCCTTTATATCTTGGAATACAACTTTTATAAACAATTTATCTCATTTTTCAAAATTTTCAATATTATTAAGCTATATTATTATGTAACTTTAAGTTTTCTTTCACACGACCTTTCCATTTTTTATTTTGTTAAATTGGATTAATTTAATTTCTTTCATTTCAACTTTTTTATAAATTTACTTAATATTATAATAATAGTTATCTACTATTTATGTCCAATTACAATGATAATTCATAGTAATTCAAATCTAGCTTCAATTAAGATGAAACAACTATTATTGGACTCTTTTCGTTAAGGTCTATTATGTTAAATATGTTTTTTTTTATTTTCACTTTTATATGACAATATTACTTATTAATTCTAAATCGCTTATCATATGATACATTTCTTTCCTTTCATTATATCACTTTGTTTCAATTTACCTCAATTGAAATTTTACATATATCTACTAAAAATTAAGAAATAATTTTTTATTATTATTTCTTATTTATTTCGATAATTTGTAGTATTTTTTAAAGATGTCTAATTACAGTGCGATAAGCATTGTTTGATCTTTCACAATGAGCTCTACATTATTAAATATTGGTTTCTTTATAACTTTGAATACTTTTTTATTGTTTTAACTTTTTTATAAAAAATTCTGATTTTTTTTCTTTATTTTATCATTGAGGATGTTACACTCAATGTCGTTAGATTCTTGGAATGGTACTTATCAGGGTAATTTATCCCATTTGTTCTATTGTTTTGATTAGATTTTGTGATAATATTATAGAAGTCGAAATCTATTATTGCATTAACTTTACAACTATTAAACTAGTTACATAATATTTTTTTAATTTAAAATGTTTTGAGCTTTATTGTCCATTTAATTATTATTAAAAAATATTTGTTATTTTTTCTTATTTTTTTCAAAATATGTAATAATTCTAAACAAGATTACATTAGGATAAAATAAACGCCATTGCACACTTTTCAAAAAGCTATATTTAGTGAAATATACATTTTACTTTTACTTTGGGATATTTTATAAATGACCTATGAGCCACACATGATACCATTTGTATTTTAAAAATGTAGCATTAACACAAAATTTATCATATTTCTTCAAATTTATTGCTTTGAATTTTTTTATTTTATGAGAGTATTGTAAATCTATTCTCATGTGATTACTACATTGTTTGACACATTTAGTGACTTCAATGAATCTCATTTTTGCTTTATTGTACATTTATTTGATAATTAAATAATAGTTTTCATTATTTGTACTTATATACGTTCTTAATTGGCAGAAATTCCAAATAAGTCATAGTTGAGATAAAGCAAACGTCATTGGACATTCTTTGATGGGTTGTATCCAATTAAATATTTTTATTTTATTGTCATTTGGTAAGCTTTATTAGTCATTTTGATTCATGTCTTCTATGATAATCGAGGATGTTATATTCTTCATTCATAGTATTTTAGAATGTAATGTTCTTAAATAATTTATCATAATTCATTAATTTTATACTTAGATTACCCTAAATTACTATGTAGTTATAATTGTTCTCTTCTCATTTCTATCATCAAATCACGTATGAATTAAGTTCAATGCGCTCAATCATTTACCGTTATTATTTCTTCAATAAGAATTAGTGTTTCATAATATTATTTAATCTTGTAAAAAAAATCTCCTCTCTTTTGGATCCCATATGGAATTATTATAAATGACAAAAGTAAACAAGAAAAAATATAAACAAGTTATTTTTTTTACATTAAGAAAATATATTATGATGAATAAGTGATAAAACATGAAACAAAGTAGAACAACAAAATACAAGTAATGTATATGTTATAAAAGAGGATGTTTTGAGTTATATGTTAACATAAAGAGATGTAGTGTAATGGTTTTCATCTTTAAATTAGGTACAAATTAAAATAACTTGTCAAGTGTGCAAAATGTAAGAAAATAAAACACATAAAAATATAAGATGGAATTCTTTATTGAAAAGAGCTCTTTGACATGACCCTAATGAAATTTTGGTTTGGCTCAATTAGACCTCATTTCAAATTTGTATCAATTACCAAATTAAATAGAAAAAAATAATAACAAATAATTTTTTAAATAATAAGACAAAATATAATCAAATTGAAATGAAAAAAATAAAAAAGAATGCAAAAAATAAAATAAAAGAAATGAAAAGATGATACTAGATAAGCTTTTGAGCTATAAACCACTATGACAAAATTTGAGCCAAAATGTTGTAATAATTTAATAAATAATATCAGAGGATTGCTTCCTAATATATTAAGAATATTGAGTGTGACAATCTTGAAAGCCGTTTATGGTACGAGTTGAAATGAAAAAAAGCAAATAAATATCATAAGAAATAATATATTTTAAAAAAATTAAAAAAAATATTAAGTGCATAGAGGTCATTAAGTCAACCAATCATATATGTTTTATCTTGATCAAACCTAATTAGAAATTAATATGAATTACCAAAATAAGTTAGCATAAGAAACTATCAAATCATGTATAAATCATGTGTAATGTGCTCACTCGTTAACAAATATTTTATCTTGAATAAGAATAAGTGTTTCATGGTATTATTTAATCATGTCAAACAATGATAATTTCTTCTCAGTGGGATCATGTTTTGAATTACTATGAGCTACAAAAGTGAAGAAGCATAAATAATAACTAATTATTACTTTAAAATTAAGAAAATATACATTAAATATTAAATCATAAAAATTCAAACAATGTTGCATAACAAAACAAATGCAATGTATAAATTATATAAGAGGAAGTTTTGAGTTCCACAATAATATAAATACATGGAGCGTAATGCACACTATCTTCAAATTAGTTAAAAAATAAAAATAACTTGTCAACTTAAGAAATTAAAATACCTAGAAGTATAACGAATTATTAATTTCATAAAGCTCTTCAAGAGATGTCTTACAAAATTTAATTTTTATGTCAATTAGACTTCATTTTAAATTTCTATGATTATAAAATTAAATAGGAATGAATAATAATAAATTATTATTTCAATATTGAGTAAACATCTAGAAAAATTAAAATGAGAAAAATTAAAGTAATAAAATAAAAAAGATAAAAGAAGTGCAAAGGTCATAATAAATGAGATTTTTAACAAATAACAAGTATAACCAAACCAAAGCTAGTACTTTGTAATAATTTAAAAAATTATTTTTGAAGATTTCTTCCAAAAATACTATGACCGTAGAGTGTGACATCCTTAATTGCCAAATGTGCTATAAATTTAAATGTAGACTAAGCTTGCAAAAATCATAGAAAATAATATATTAAAAATATGAAAGTTAGTATTATCTTTGTAGAGGTTGCCAAGAAGAGCAATGAAATCTTTTTCATCTTGATCAAACCTCAATAGGAATTACTCTGAATTACAAAAATAATTTAGCAAAAATAATAAAAAATTATTATTTAATTTTTAGTAATTAAATATTAAAATTGAATTGAGATAAATTTAATAAATATTATATAATAAAAGAAAAAGAATGTAAATGTCACACGAATTGAAGTTAAACAGTAAAACAACAAAATCAAAAGAAAGAAATTGATGACATTAGATAAATTGCACTGGAATGTTGCATTCTAGGTTACTAAGAATTTCAAGTGCAACATGCTCGATCATCAAAAAGCTTGAAAATAAAACATTTAGAAAAGAGAAAATAATATCTAGTTGCAAAGAGGTGTTTGAGATGAGGAGCTTGATTTTTTTGTTTGAATTAGACCTTGCTTTTAATTAATGTAAATCACCAAATTAAATAAGCATAAGTGTAAATAAATTATGTTTTAACATCAACAAAATAAATAAAAAAAATTTAATGAGATAAATTTAAGTAATACAACATAAAAAAAGCATACAAAGTTGACATGAAGCTAGAATTATTGTTAAATAGTAAAAAATACAATTCAAAGCAAAAATATGAATGAATAATTATTTTAGTATTAAAAGAAAATATAATAAATCAAAAAAGGTAAATTGAAGTTATATAATCTCAAGAAATTAAAGAGATGTAAATGTCACACAAGAAGGGATTTAGAATTAAATAATGTTAAAACAACACTAAAGAAAACATTTGAGAAAACAAGACAAGTTGTATATGAAAGTTACATTACAAGATAGTTAGAAGAATGTCTGTAATAATCACAAATGTGAAAATAAGTAAGAATCCAAATGTTTTGTATAAAATGTAAAAGCCATAGAAAAAAATTATTTAGAAATGTTTGAATGAATATTCTATTATTTAAGCTTGTTAAAAAATTAGAATAAATAATAACAAATTATTTTTTTCTTATCAAGATGGCATATATTAAAATAGAAATGAGATGAATTTATGCAATATATTGAAGGAAAATCAAAGAAATGAATAGGTCACACAAGTAGAGATTTAAAATTATATAGTATTATAACCATATCAAAGTCAAATATTTGATAAAATAAGAAAATGTTTACAAGAAAATTGCATTCTATCACACTAAAGAGATTAGGTGTAGCATCTCTTATCACAAAATTAAGAACAAATCAAAATATCTCAAAAAGCATAAAAACTCATAAAAAATAAGTTTTAAAAATGTATGAATATTTCTTTAATTAGATAAAGCTTATTAAAATGAGTATAGGAAAATATTTTTCTTCCTAATCAAACTTTATTTGAAATTATTACTAATTACCAAAGCAAATGAGCACAAATCTCAATAAAATAAAATTTTTATATTAAATGAATATATAATTTTTAAGAAGTGGAATAAATTTAAGGAAGAAATATAAAAAGAATCAAAGTATTGTACAACTCCCAATAGAGGAGATTTGGAGTTACATAGTAATATTACTAAGTCAAAGTAAAAAATATGAAGGATTAAGAAAAACTGTATGAAAAACTTTCTTTAAAAGATACTATGCAGATCAACTATAACAAATTTGATTATAAAATATGATACTAATCAAAATTTCTCAGTTCTTTTATTAGAACCAAGAAAAAAATATTTTATAATGTTAAAATAATTATTTAATATGATAAACTTTGTCAAGATGAATTATAAAATTCAACAAGCATAAATAAAAATAAATTACACTTCAAACATAATGAATTTAATAAAAAATAAATGTGATCTAAATGTCACACAAGAAGAGATTTATAGTTAGAAAGAAATATATTGTAATCAAAGAAAAATATCTACAAAAATAAAATGAACTATATAAAAAGGTTGCATTTCTAGGTATGAAAGAAATTAACTGTAATTTTCCAAATTATTAAATTATGTTAGAATCAAAATGTCCCATAATACATTCAAAACAACTACAAAAAAATCTAAAATATATAAAAAATAATATTTAATTTGATAGAAGTCTTAGGGATTAGACCAATAAAATTTATTTTATCTAGACTAGGCCTTTCATTGAGGAACTACAAATTTCTAAAGTAAATAAGTATAATAATAAAAATTATAATTTCAAACTTATGTAAATATATATTAAAGCTAGAACGAGATAAATTCAAACAATGCAATAAAATCCAAATAAAAGTAAGGTAAAAGCCACAAGACAAGAGATTAAAGGTTACACCGAAATATAAAAAATTCTAACAAAAACATTCAAGAAAATGAGATAAAATATAGAAAAAAATTATATTCCAAGGTGCCAAGGTGATCTAAAGTAAGATATTTGATCATAGAATTAGGCAAAAATTGAAATGGTTCATAAAAGGGCCAAAGCCATAAGATATCAAAAAACTTAAAAAGTTTAAAAGAATATTTTGAGAGATACAGATTGTCTAAATAATTCCAACAACCTTTGTTTCATTTCAATCAAGACTCTTGCAAATTTAATATGAATTACAAAATTAAATAAGCATAAATAACAAAAAAAAATTACTTCTATATTTTTAAGTATTCATACATACATACATACATACATATAAATATATATATATATATATATATATATATATATATATTAGTTGAAATAAGTTAAATTAAAGTAATGAAATATAACCTAATCAAAGTGATTAATAGGTCACAAGGGAATAGAATTACAATTTTATGGTGATATAACAAAGTTAAGAAAAATATAGGAAGGAATTAAATTTTTTAAGAAAGTATCTTTCCAAGATAACATTCTCATTCATTAACTTATGTATGACTCAAAATATTTATAAAGTGCACTTAATCTCTAAGAAATAAAAATTTTCAAATTTGTAAATTAATTTTTTATTTGATTGAGCTCAACAATATTGGTCTATAGCATTTCCTTCCTTTCAATCTGCACATCATTTAATATTATCTTGAATCATCATCTAGATAAACATAAATAACAGAAAAAATTTATTTGATAATGTAATATATAAATATAAAATAGTAAATGAGATAAATCGAAGCTTTCTCATAGAATAACATTAAAGAAATGTATAATTAAAATAAGAAAAGATTTAGAATTAGAGAGTATCATAATGAAATTAAGGAAAAACATTTGATGAAATGAGTTAAATTGCATGAAAATGTTACATTTCATGATGCAAAGAAAAAATATTAATAACCTTGATCACCAAGTTAGGTATAATTTAAAAAGTCTACTAAAACATATTAAAATGCTAAAACTTCAAAAATCTAAAATTGTAAAAAGGAATTTTCAATATGATAAAGCACTTCAAGATGTGTCTAAGGGCACATGTTTCTTCTCAATTAATCCTTCTTTTGAATTAATATGAATTATTAAAATAAATAAGCATAAATAATAATAGATACTTATATTTTATATAAACTAAATATATAATAATCTAATAACGAGATAAGTTATAGCATTGTAACATAAATAAATCAAAGTATGGTAACTATCACACATGATGATATTTACAGCTACATAATAATGCAACCAAATCAAAGCAGTAAAGTTATATAAACAATGTATATTGAACAAGAAAATTATATTGCATGATATTAGGTTGATTGTGTTTAGCAACTTCGATATCCAAATAAGTATGAATCAAAATATTTTAGGAAGTGTACAAAAAAAATAGAAAAATAAATATTTATAAATAAAGAAATGGATATATAATTACATAGAGTTCATCGAGTCGATTGAATATGAAATTCATAATAAACAATTTAGATAAAAATTGAAATTTCTATAATTAAGTGTGAAAAAAATAGAAAAAAATTAATTATAAGAAAAAAAGGATTTTTTAATTAGTTCGATGGGATCCATATCAGTTTAACGATGTTTATTTTTTTCCTTATTGGACCTCATTTACAATTACTATAAATTATAAATTATATCAATAAAAAGAATTATAAATTATTTTTATAATATTAATTATATATGTATTAAGGCATAAATGAGATTTTTTGAAGCAATATAATATAATAAGATAAAACTAATACAAAGGTCAAGCAAGAGAAGATTTAGTGTTACATAATGATATAACCAAATCAAAGAATAAAGTTAAAGAAATGAGACAAATCGAATGAGAAAGTTGCATTCCAAGATACTAATGTGGTCGAGTATAATATCTTCAATCATCAAATATGATCTAAATCAAAATGTCTTATAAAGCATGCTAAAATAGTAAAAATATAAAATATATTACAATATAAAAATAATTAATAATTGCCTATAACACATCGAGATGTGTCCTAAAATATTTATTTCATTTAAATTTTTTTTTTGGAATTATTATAAATTACAAAAAAATAAGCATAAATAATAATAAATTATTATTTAATGTTAAGAAAATTTATGTAAAAGCTAAAATGAGATAAATTAAAGCATTGGAATATAGCCAAACAAAAGTGATTCTTATGTGAACAAATATTGAGTTACATAGCAATATTAAAAAGTCATAGCAAAAAGTTCAAAGAAAGGACAAATTATGCTAAACTTTCATTTTGAGATACAAAGTAGTTTGTTGGTAATACCCTTTACAATCAAAAGAAGAAAAATCAAATGGTCATGTAAAACATTCTGAACAACTTTAAAATGGAATATTTAATTGTGTAGAGGACATCAACAGCAGTTCAATGAATTTTGCTTTCTCTCCATCAAACCTTGTTTGGAATAACAATTAATTTCAAAACTAAATATAAATAAGTAATAATAAGTTGTTGTTTTAATACTAAGTTTATATAAAATAAACATAAAATGAAAAATAATTAACGAATATAACATAATAGAATCAAAGCAATGTAAAGGTCACAAGAGATGAGCTTCAAAATTATAAGTTAATATAACTAAATAAAAGGATAATTTTTTGAATAACTGAGATAAATTTCATGAGAAAGTTGCATTCCAAGGATCTTAGAAGATCCAGTGTAATATCCTAAATCATCAAATGCAGTTTAAATGAAAACAACTCATAAAGCTTGTTAAAAGACAATGAAATTCAATTAAGCTTATTAAGTGAGTCTAAAGATATTGGCTTCATCTCAATTGGATATCATTTGAAATTGTTATAAATTAACAAATTAAATAAACATAAATAATAAATTTTTTTTAATATTAAGGATATATATATATATATATATAAGCTTAAATTAGATTAATTGAAGCAATATAATATAATATTTAGATGAGATTTATAGACACAAATTATTTTAAATGAATGAAAAAGAAAAACTTGAAAAAAATGAGATAAATTATATTGAAATATTCATTTCAATATACGAAGAAGACCAAGTGTAACATCCTCTATTGTTAAATTGAGCACAATTTAAAATATTTCCTAAAACAAAAAAAAATGTAAGTCACAATATTTGAAAAAAACAAACTAAATACTTAATTTTTGATAGAGCATGTTGAGATGAGTCCAACAATCTTTTCTTCATATCTATTTCAACACATCTTGAATTACCAAAAATTACTATTATAAGTAAGAATAAATTATAATAAATTAATACCTTAATATTAAATAAATTTCTTTTAAGGATGACTTGAAATAAATTGAATAAATGTAATAAAACCTAAACTATGCCAATAAAGGTTACTAGGAAATGTAAGCAAAGAGAAAAGAAAAATTCAAAGAAATGAGTTACATTATAAGAAAATTCATTAAAAGATACTAAAGACATCTAGAGTTACTTAATCAACAAATATAACAAATATAAAAATGTCTCGATAAAGGGTCCAAAGCCATAGAAAATAAAATATTTTAAAATTTCTAAAAGAACAACTAATTGTATAGAGCTCGTCAAAATAATTTCAATGACATTGTTCTATCCTAAAAAACCTTTCTTGAGAAAAAATACTAAACAAAAAATTGATTAAGAACAAATAATGAAATTTTTTTTAATAGCAACTAAATTTATATAGTAAAGTAGAAATGACATAAATTGAATCCATAGAACAGAACCAAGTCATAGTGACATAAATGTCACATAAGGGGAGATATAGAGATTCTTAGTAATCTTACCAAATCAGACAGAAAAGTTTTAAGAATTCGAATAAATTATTTGGGAAAGTTGCCTTCTTAGATACTTAAGAGTTTATGTGTAAACTTATTGATCACAATACTAGGTATGACTTAAATATCATATAAAGTATACAAAATTACTTCAAAATAAAATATTTAAAAATATATAATTTAATTTTGTATTAGATAGAGCTCATTCAGAAAGGTACAACGAAGTCTATTTCATCTAAATTTGGACCTCATTTGGAATTTTTGTTAATTACATAATAAAAAAACATAAACATTAATAAATTATCATTTTAACATTCAATAAATAAATATTAAAGTTTAAATTAGATAAATGGAAAATAAGTAATATAAAAAAAAGGTATGTGTAGTGATATAATAAAATCATTGAAAAATATATTGATAAACGAGATAAATATTAATTGAAAGTCACATTCCAAGATACAAAATAGATTGAGTATAATATACTCAAATGTAAATTCAAGAATGACTAAATTCTAGAAAGTAAACTATCAAAAATTAAAAAAAAATGAACTTTAATTAGATAGAGCATATTGTGAGTTTACCATTTTTTTTGCCATTGTAGGAACTCATTTAGAACTACCATATTACTAAAGTAAATAGACAAACAAATTATAATCTATTATTTTAATATTAATTAAATATATTGAAATGAAATAAATATCATAAAATTAAAGCAATATAATATAACCAAATCGAAGTAATGTAATATAAGAAAATCAAGTTACATTGTAATATAAGAAAATAAAAGGAAAAAAATTCGTAGAAATAATTAAATTATATGTAAAATCTACATTCCAAAATTTCTATTGTATCATCATTGATTATTAGATGTGGTATGATTAAAAATATCTTTAAAGCATGCAAATATAATGAAACAATATTTTGAAATACAAAAATGAATATTTAATTAAAACTATAGAAGCCAATGTGAAGAGTCAAACATTGTTTTTTACCTCAACATAAACTTATTTTAAAATATTGAAAATTAAATTAGAAAATATGCTGAAATAATAATAAGTAATTATTTAAATATTTAGTAAATAAATAAAAAAGTTAAAATTACATAAACTATAGCAATGTCATATAACAAAATAAGAATTAGGTGAAGGTCTCATAAATAAAGATTTTGAGTTTTATTGTAATATCATAAGATAAATTTTAGCAAAAGTGATAAATTACATGAGAAAGTTGTGCTCCATAATGTTAAGGGGATCGAGTGCACCATTATCAATCATCAAATAGCGTTCAAACCAAATTGCCTTGTAAAACATACAAAAATCTTTAGAAATAAAATATTTTAAGCAACAGAAATGAATATTTAATAGCATAGAGTTTATCGAGATGTGTCTAACGATGTTTATGTTTTATTGAGTATATCGTTTGGAGTTATTGTTAGTGCAGTGGTATTAAAGAATTATCTTAGTAGTAAAAAATATTTATTCTATGTAAAATAAGATAAATCTAAGAAATATAGCACAACAAATAAAAGTGATATAAAGGTCACACAAGAGGACAATTATTGTTTCATTATAGTTCCACCAACTCAAAGTAAAATGTTTAAATAATGAGATAAACGTTATAAAAAAGATTCTTTGAAAAAAAATAACATGCTCAAGGGTAATAACCTTAATGTTTAAAAAAAATAAAAGTCAAAATTAAAAAAATGATAGAAAATAAAATGTTTAAAAAACTAAAAAAATTATCTAATTGAATGAGCACATTAAGACATGTCCAATGATGATTATTTCATCTCAACCAGCCCTTATTTGAAATTACTACAATTACCAAAAAAAATAGTAATAAATAACAATAAATTATTTTTTTAATAATATGTAGAAAAAAGTTAAAGATGAAATGATATAAATTGGAATAATTTAATATAACTTAAACAAAGTTAGGTAATGGTCATACGACTGGAGATTTGTGTTTACAAATTAATGTAACCAAATCAAAGTAAAATCTTTGAAGAAGTTACATAAATTATATGATATTATAAAATTCTTAAGAGATCAATAATAACAATTTCTTTCACCAAATCATATATGAATCACAATTTCAACTAAAGTAAGGCCAAAAACCTTGAAAATAAAAATTGCAAAATACAGAATGAAATATTTAATTGAATGGAGAACATCAACATAAGTAAAATAGGTTTTGTTTTGACTAAATTAGACTTTCTTCAGAATTTGCATGAATTATAAAAGTCAATAAGGTTAAATAATGACAATTTTTTTTAAGGTTATGTAAATGTATATAAAAAATCAACTAAATAAAACTTAAAAAAAGTAATATTAGCAAAAGCAAAGTGTATGTATTGTCATATGAGAGTATATTTAGGCTTACATAATATCAAAACAAATTTAAAGTAAAACACTTTAAAAAAGGAAAAATTACAATGGGAAATTATATTCCAAGGTACTAAAGAGATTTAGTGTAATAAGACCAATAACAACATAAGGCATGAATAAAAATTACTTATAATGAACAAAAAAGCCATAAAAGTTAAATATATTTAAAAATACAAGAAAATTGAAATTTTATTTAGCATTTATCATTGTGATGAGTGAAATGATTTTTACTTTGTCTTCATCAGACTACATCTAGAATTAGTACGAATCATAATAGTAAATAAGAAAAAATAATAACGTATCATGTTAATATTAAGTAAGGATGTACAAAAGATAAAATATTACAAATTAAAATAAAGTTATATAAGAAAATCAATGAGGAAAAATTCATGAAATTAGTTAATATTTATGAGAAAGTTGCATTCATTAATAATAAGAAGATCAAGTGCACCATTTCTTACCATTAAGTTAGGTACGAATAAAAATGTTTTATCAACCATGCAAAAATATCAGAGGAACTATATTTGAAAATAGAAAAAATTAATGTTTAATTATTAAAAATCATTGAGAAGATTTAAATAACTTTTCTATGCCTTGATCAAATCAATTTTAGAACTTCTATGAATCTTGAAGTAAAAAAGCATTAAAAACATCAAACAGTTATTTTTAACTCATGTAAAAATCAAAATATCTCCTAAAATGTGTGGAAACAATAAAAATAAAGCAATTGAAAGAGTTTAAATGAAAATTTAATTAGATAGAACTGCTCGAGCCTAATTCAAAGACATTTAATTCATATCGATCAGAACTTATTTTGAATTATCACAACTTACCAAACTAAATATGTATAATAATAAATTATTATTTTAAATTTAAGTAATTATATATTAAAGGAAAAATGACATAAATTAAAATTTATTTAATATAATTTAAGCAAAGTAATATAAAGGTTACACAAGTTGAGAATTATAATTTTCCAGGTAGGAGATCAGGTGTAAAACGTTCAATCAACAAATCAGGCACAAATCAATATGGCCCAAAAAGAGTGCCAATAACTGAGAAAATAAAATTTCTAAAACGATAAAAAGAATATTTAATTATTAGTTGATGGTTTAGATGTTTCTACAATCTTCGTTTCATCCTAATTGGATCTATTTTGAATTACAATAAATTAAATAAGTAAATAAGCAGTAAATAATAAATTATTATTTTAAAAATTAGTAGATATATGTATTTTAAAGAAAACAAAGCAACAAAGTTATGCAAAGTAGTACACCTAAAATTAGTAATATAAAGGTTATTGGAGAGCATAACTTAGCTTCCATATTAACATAACAAAATGAAAGTGGAAATTTAAAGAAATTTGATAAATTGTACAAGAAATTTTCATTCAAAGATATTACGGTGTTGATGTGTAATATCCTTGACCATCATATGTAGTGTGATTCAAAATACATAGAAAAACACTCTAAAACACTAAAAAATGTAATATTAGAAAAATGTTGAAATTAATATCTAAATCGATAATGCTTATCGAAATGACTCAAGTATTGCTTCTTTCTTATAAATTGGAACTCATTTGAAATTACTACAAATTACTATATTTGGTTAAAAAAATAATAAATTATTACTTTAAATTAGTTTAGATTTAAGTTAAACCTAAAATAAGATAAATTGAAGTATTGTACTATTACAAAATTAAAGCTATTTAAAGGTCACATGTGTGAGGAATTGTTGTTCCATTGTAATATTAAGAAATGAAACGAAAACATTCGGAGAAATCAGGTAAATTTTACTCTAAATGTTCATTCAAAGATATTGAAATGATCAAGTGTACCATAATTTATTACCAAATTTGAACAAGGCATATCATCTCTCTAAGCTTGTTAAAATATTAAAAACTTTTTAAAAATATAAAAAATAATTACTTAATTAGATAGAGCTAGTTGAGACAAGTCCAAAGATAGTTTTTCTTGATAAGGCTATGTTTGGAAAAAATATAAATAATTTAATGAAATATACATAAATAATGAGAATTTATTTTATTAATATAATGTATATATATATATATATAAAAGATCAAATGATTCCATTTAAAAAATGAAATATAACTAAATTGAAGCACTATAAATGTCATGTGAGTAGATTTTTAGTTTCAAAGTAATACAAACAAATTAATGATGAAACTTTAAATAAATAAGATAAATTATAAATGAAAGTTACATTCTAAGATAATATGAAGATTGAGTGTAACGTTTTCTTTCATCAATTCAATCACAAATAAAAATATCTTACAAAGCATGTGAAAAGCTTAGAATATTAACATTTTAAAAAAGTAATGAAACATTTGCTAGTGTAGAGCTCATCAAGATTAGTAAAACAACATTTATTTCATCTCAATTGAACCTTAATTGGAAAAACTTCAGACGGCCAAGTTAAATAAGCATAAAAATAATTAATTATTGTTTTAATATTATGTAATTAAAAATAAAAAAATGAAGTAAGTTATATTGAAAAAATGTAATATAACAAAGAGTAAATGAAAGCAAAAGAATTCAAGAAATGAAAAATATTTAATTGGAAAGTTTTATTGCAAGATACTGAGGAAATTGAACATAACATCGTTGACTATCAAATGAATTTTGAATCAAAATGATTCATAAGACAAGAAAAAATCATAGAAAATAAAATATCTAAAAAAATAAAAGTAAATATATAATTGGCTTGAACACATCAAGATGAGTGGAACATCGTTTGTTTCATCTTTAACAAAGCACCTTCAGAAATGTTGTCAATCACCAAAGTTAATAAGCATAAATAATAGTAAGTCATTATTTTTTCATGCAACACATATTTGCTAAATGTTAAATAAGATAAATTAAGATAACATAATATTACCAAATGAATGGAAAAAAGTTTAAAAAATGAGTTAAAGTTTATGGGAAAGTTGCATTTCAAGACACTACAGAGATTGCATCTAACAACTTAAATCGTTAATCCATGTATTAATCAAAATGACTAAACCAACATGACAAAATATTAGGAAAAAATAAAAAAATAAATAAATAAATTAATATTTAATTAGATATTGGTGGTTGAGTAGAACGGGGTTTGTTATGTCTCGAATGAACCTCATTCGAAATACTACCGATTGCGAATATAAATTAGCATAAAAAATAATAAATAATTAAAAAAGATAAATTTATGTGATGTAATTTCCAAAAAAATAGCATCGTAATGGTCATAGAAGAAGAAAATCAAATTTACATAGCAATACAACCAAATCAAGGCAAGTAATTTGAAGAAACAAGATAACTAGTATGAGAAAGAATCATTCCAAGATACTAATGATATGTAGGGTAGCATCCTACATCATCAAAATTGGCACAAATTGAAAAATCTTGAAAAGAAATTTCAATTGGATAGATCTTTTGGAGCTGAATTTAATGTCTTTTGTATTTTCTTCATTACACCTTATTTCTAATTTTTACGAATTACTGAATTAAATTAGAATAATAGTAATAAGATATTATTTTTATTTTATGAGGACATATGTTGAAGTAGAAAATAGTTAAACTAAAGGAATTAAATATAACCTAATCGAACAATTATAATGGTTATAAAAGATAAGAATTACAATTTTGTAATAAAGAGATCGACTATAAACTAATTGACCAAAAAAGCTAGTACATATTGATATGTTTGGTAATGCCAACCGAAACACAAGAAAATAAAATAATTTATAAATAGAAATCAATATTTAATTTGACAGAGGTTGCTTGGACGAGTCCAACAACATTTGATTAACATCAATTTGACCAAAGTAAATAACGATAGTTATATTAATATTACAGCTAAAAGTAAATATATTTGACACTAAAAATAACATAAATTGAAACAATATAATATAACCAAATCAAAGTGATGTAAGGGATACAAATGTGGAGAACTAGAGCTCTATAGAAATACAACAAAATCAAGGAAAATATTAAGCAAAATGAGATAATTTATGTTGGAAAGTTGCACTCAAAGATAGGTGATCAATTGCTTCATCCCCAATCATCAAAATCGGTATGAGTAGAATTGCACATAATGGCTCTAAAAACCATAAAAAAAATTATCTACAAATATAAAACTATTATTTTATTGGATATAACATGTGTGTTTAAGTCCAAAAAAAAATTAAATAAAAATTTGTTATAATAAATTATTGTTTTAATATTGAATAAATAAATGTTAATAAGAAAATAAAAAAAATTAATGTAATGTAACATAACCAAATTGAAAATTACAAAAGTCACATGAGAGGTGATTTAGAGTTACATAGTAATAAAACCTATCAAAAATAAAAAAATTTGAGTAAATTAGATTAAATACATGGGAAAATTTCATTCCTTGTAACTAAGGTCATCGAGTGTTAGATTCTTGGTCGCTAGGTTAGGTTTGAATCAAAAGGTAACATAAAGGATAAAAAAATAATAGAATATATATTTAGAATTATAACAAAAATGCTTAGTAGGATAGTAATCATTAAGAAAAGCATAATGACATTTGTTTCATCTTAAATGGATCTCATTCAAAAATTCTACGAATTAGAATAGAAAATAAGCCTAACTTTTAATAAATTATTTATTTTAGCATTAAGTAAGTATATATTAAATCAAAAATAACATAAATTGAATAAATGTTATACTTAAATAAATTAAAGTGAAAAAATAGAAGAAATGAGAAACTTATACAAGGAAATTGAACAACATGATAATAAGGCCATTGAGAGTAACAAAACGGATCATCAAATGAGGTACAAATTGAATTATGTCATAAAGCTTACAAAAATAATAGAAAAATAATTTCTTTAAAATATAATAACTAATGTTTCATTGTATGGAGCATGTCAACGCAGGTGGAATGACATTTGTTTGCCACGATTAGACCTCCTTTGGAATTACTACAAGCCCCCAAAGAAAAATAAGAATACATCATTATAAATTATCATTTATGTATTTATAAACTTATAATAAATCTAAAATAGGATAATTTAAAATAATGTAACATAAAAAAATCAAAGCATTGTAATGGTAAAAATAAAAATGAATTAGTCCTTCGTAGCAATAAAACGAAATCAATGAAAAAAATTCGAAGAAATGAATTAACTAATACGAGAAAGTTACACACCAAAAAAATAAAGAGATTGAGGGTAGCATCCTTAATTGTCAAATTAGGTACCATTGAAAATGGATCACAAAGAGAGCCAAATTCTTTGAGAGGAGTCAAATTATATTTTGTTTCCTTTCAACCCAACCTTCTTTGGAATTGAAACAATAAAAGAGCATATGAGAGCAAAATTGGAGTCACAAAATAACATAACCAATTGAAAGAAAAATATTTGAGAAAATAAGATTAAATCAATTAGAAAGATTTATTATGAGATATTAAGGTATCAAGCGTAATGATCTTGACCATGAAATAAGTTATGAAATTAAATATCTCATAAATCTTACCAAAATCTTAAAAAATTAAAAAATATAGAAATTAATATTTTGCTGGATATAAATCTTTAAGATTGATTGAATGAATTTTTTTCTCATAATTTGATGTCAATTGAAGTTTTAGCAGATTGCCAAAATAAATAAGCTATTATAATACCAATAATTACTATTTGAACATTAGGTAAACTTTTATTAAAGCATAAATGAGAAAAAATCAAGAATGCAATATTAAAAAAATAAACGTGTCATAAATGTTATATGACATGAGATTTTTTAGTTGCGTAGTAAGATATCCAAATTGAAGTGAAATATTTGCAAAAAATAACATAAGTTGTACATTAAAGTTACACTTTGAGATATTATGTAGAATTCATGTAATATACACATGAGATATTATGTAGAATTCACAGTTTCCTTAGAATTATTACAATTTACTAATTTAAATAAGTAAAAATGATAATGAATAATAATTTAATTTTTAATAAATATATTTGAAAGTAAAATGAGATAAATAAAAGTAATTTAATATATGCAAATCAAACTAATGCAATGGTCATATGAGCAGAGATTGAGTAAGAGAGTAATATATACAATTCAAAGACAATAATTTTCCCAATAGAGATAACTTGCACAAGAATGTTGTGTTCCTTAATACTAAGAAGATTTACTATAGCATCATCAATTATCAACTCAAGTAAAAAATATGATCCTTTAAAATCACTACAAAAACCGTAGAAAAGGAAATATTAAAAAATACAAAAATGAATATTGTTTTAGATAGCAAAGATTAGGTCAAAAAGAGAAAAGATTTAGAAACTTTTACTAGAAATGTGCACTCCAAGATAATAAAAATATAGAATATAGCACTTTTAATCATCATATTAAATACAAATAAAAATATCTCATAACATATGTCAAGAAAATTATAAAATTAAATATTCAATTAGTTTGACCTTTTGAGTTCAGTTGAATCAATTTTTTGTATTTGATGGACCTCTTTTGGAACTATTATGAATTACCAAAGTAAATTAGAAAAAATAATAATAAATTTTATTTTTTAATTTATATTAAATACATATATTAAAATTGAAAAGATATAAATTGATTTAATGTATTATTCAAAAATAAAAGTAATGTTAAGGTTACATGAAAGGAGATTTGGGGTTATATTATAATATAACTAATTTGAAACAATGTATTTTGAAAAAATGAAATGAATTTTATAGGAAATTTTCATTTAATGATATTAAAAAGGTGCGTGAAACATATTCAATAATCAAATAAGACATGAATTAAAACGTTTTTTTAAAACAAGTTAAAATCTTAGAAATAAAAATATTTTAAAATATCAAAATAATTTTTAATTCAATAGAGGTAGGTAAGTGCGATCACATGAAGTATTTTTTGTGTCAATCAAAACTCAATTCGAGATATTGCGAATTATGAAAATAAATTAGCGTAAATAATAACTAATTATCTATTTAATATTTAATAAATATATGAAAAAGTTGCATTCCAACATAAAAAGAGATTAAGTGTAACCTTCTTGAACATTAATTTAGGTATAAATCAAAATATCAAATAAAGAATACAAAAATCATAAGAAATAAAATTTTGAAAATATAAAAAAGTGAATATTTAACCATATATAGATCAGTATGACATGTGCAATGAGGTTTGCTTTATCTTAGTCAAACCTCCATTGAAATTAGTAAAATAATCAAAGAAAATAGGAACAAGTAATAACAAAAAACTACTTTAATATTAAGAAATCTATATTAAAAATATAATAAAATAAAGTGAAGAAATATAGCATAACTAATAAAAAATTATGCAAAGGGCATGGAAGATAGGATTTATTTTCACATTTTAATATAACCAACTCTGAGGCAAAAATTTGATAAAATGAGACATATTACATGAAATGTTCCATTAAAAGATGTTAATGAGATGAAGCCAAAATCATTATTCATCAAATCAGGAAAATATTAAAATTTCTCATAAAACATGCAAAAACCATAAAAATTTAAAAAGTAAAATATTATAAGAAAGAATATTTAATTGAATATTACTCATTGAGATGAGCTTGATGATATTAATTTCACCTTTATCAGATCTCATTTGAAAATACTATGAATTACAAAAGTAAATAAGCATAAAAAATAATAAAATATTATTTTTAAAGGTCACATGAAATGAGATAAGAGTTGTATAGTATCATAACCACAACAAAATGAAAGATTTAAAGAAATAAAATAAATTTTAGGGTAAAGTTACAATCTAAAAGACTAAGGAGATCAGGCAAAGCACCTTGATTGTCAAACAAACTAGAAATTGAAATTCTTATTAAACCATGCTCAGAGCTTAGAAAATAAATTATTTGAAATATAAAAGTAAATATTTAAGTTCATTGAGTTAGTGGAGATGAGTCTAATGTAGCTAGTTTCATAATGATTAGATGTCATTTGGATTTACTATGAATTAAAAAAATAAATATGGTTAAATCAAAAATATTATAATTTTAAAAAATAAATTCATTAAAGCATTAATGAGATAACTTAGATTGATATAAAATAATTAAATTTAAGTAAAGGTCAAATGTGAGTAGATTTATAGTTACACAGTAAAATAACATAATCAAAGCAAAAAATTTGAAAAAGTGAGATAATGTATTTTGGAAAGTTGCATTTTAAGATTATATGGAGATAAAAAATAACATCCTCTATCATCTAAGCAAGTGCAAATCATACTATATACTAAAGCGTGCCAAACATATAAAGAATTATTTAAAAGTTTAAAAATTAATATTTAAAAGCTTAACAGCCATCAAGTCTAGTTCAGCAAAGCTGTTTGCTCTTTGTCGAGCCTAATTTGTAATTACTAAAAACTTCTAAAACAAATAAAAATAAGTGATATTGAATTATTAATTTATAAAAACTATATCGAATTTAAAATAAGATAAATTTAAGTAATATAATGTAACCAAATCAATAAAATGTAAAGATAACATGAGAGAACTTTAGAGAATAAAGTATTTCAAAAACTAAAAGTTAATATACATAACTAGATGGAGCCCTTTGTGATGAGTCAAACCGTGGCTTTTTTCCTTATGATTAGAACCCATTAGGAGTCATTTCAAATTAGAAACTAAATAAGCAAAAATAACTATAAATTATCTTTTGTATAAAGTAAATATATGTTAACCTTAAAATGAGATAAATTAAAGCACTATAATATAACCTATTGAAGGAAAAGTAAATGTCACATTTGTGGAGAATTAAACTTTTTTACTCGTATTAAAAAACACAAAAGATTTGAAAAAATGAGATAAATTTTACAAGAAAAGTTCATTCTAATATTTTAAGGTTTTTGAGTGTGACATCTATGATCCTTAAATTAGGCTAAAAAATAATATTATAAAGAATAAAATGAAAACAAATATTTAAATGGTTAGTGCCTATCCAAATTGGTCCAACAAATTTTGTTTCATCTTGATTGGAATTCATTTCAAGTTAGACAAATTAACAAAGTAGAAAGACATAAGTAATAATAAATTGATATTTATTATTAGCTAAATATTAATGAAAGATAAATTGTGTTAAATTGGAGTAATATAATAAAGCAAAATCATAGTGATGTAATGTTCACAAGAGAGGATTATGATCTGCATAATAATTTTACCTCAAAGAAAAAAATTTGAAGAATTAGAAAAATTGCATAGGAAAGCTACACTACATGATTCTAAGGGGATCAACATCGTCTATTATTAAATTACTAGTAATAAAGATGTCTCATAAAGTATTGAAAAATAAATAAGAAAAGATACCTAATAATATAAAAGTGAATTTTTAACTTGATAGAGTCTATCTAGATGATTCTAACAAAGTTTGTTTTTCTCGATCTAACCCAATTTGAAATTACTATGTATTACAAAATAATGAGCATAAAAAATAATAAAGTGTTGTTTTAATTTTAAAAATTATATATTTTAAATTTGAAATATGATAAATTCAAATAATAAAATAAAACTAAATGTTAGCCATGCAATTGTTACATGAGAAGAGAATAAGTCTTGCATAATAATATTAGTAAATAAACACAAAAATTTGAAGATATATGACAAATGTAATGGGAAAGTGCCTTTTAAAGATGCTAAGGATATTGAGTATAACATCCTCAATAATCAAATCTTGTACTGATCAAATTGTTTATTAAAGCTAATCAACTCATTAGAAAATTAAATATTTTAAATTACAAAACACAATATGTAATTCGATAAAGATCATTGAGTGTGATCAAACATATTTTTTTCGTCTCTGTTGGGCTTTAATTTGAGTTACTACAAATTTCAAAATTACATAAGAAAAAATAGTTATCTATTAGCTTAATTCAAAGCAAATATATAATAAAATTTAGATGTTTGAAATTGAAGCAGTATGATAAGAACAAATAAAAGAATAGTAGTCACATAAGAAGAGAATTAGAATTTGATAGTAATATAACAAAATTAAAGTAAAATCTATCATGAATTGAGAGAAATAGAACAAAAGTTTAGTTCTAAGGGGCAAAAGCATGAGTATAGCATCCTTAATAATCAAATCAGGTACAAATCAAAGCATCTCATAATGTTTAATAAATGCTTAGATAAATAGCATATTTTCAAAAAACAAAATGAGTATTTAGTTGTATAGAGCTTATTGAGATGAGTTTTAAGGAATTATTTTATGTATGCTAGCCTTCATTTTGAATTAATATTAATTGTCAAATAAATTAACCTTAAATAATAATAAATTATTATTTCACAAAAATTTTAAAAAATAAAAATAAAAAAATATTGAAATAATGTTAGTTACAAAATTAAAAGAATAAAGTGGTTAATTGAGAAAAGTATTTTCTCTACATAAAATTTTAACCAAATAAATTTAAAAATATAAATAAAATAAGATAAATTAATGATTAACATTCTACAATAATAAAGAGATCAAATGTGAAGTGAAAACTATTGTGTGAATCCAATAAGAGTGGAGAATTATGGGTTTTAAAAAAAAATTTGCTACCACGAATTGGATGTAACATTCAAAAATTATTTATGAGAACAATGATATATTTGTACAAAACTTTTGTTTATAAGTCTATTAATTTATAAAAGTAGGACCTAACACCACCCCAAATTAATGTCGAGAAAAACTCCGCTAAGGCATTTGCCTTGATATAATAGATATTATATCCTCTTAAAAAAAAAGTGCATTTTGTCATTTTTCCTGACACTTTACCTTTAGCCTACTTGGCAATTTTTTTCTACGATTCACCTCCAACTATAACCTGGGCTTTTATGAACTCAATACCAACTCAATTTTTTATGATATCAAATTCAACTCAAGTTTTCACAAATACTGGGTTGTTTAACCCAAAAGAAAAAAAATAAAATGTAAACAAATTTCTATTAAAAATGAACAAATTTTCTTATACTTGTTGATGAATGTAAAAATACATACGAAACTTCAAATTATAGAGAGTTAAGAAAAATAAAGCTTAGAAGATTTAGGCTTAGATGAAAAAAATTTGGAATTTTAAGTAGTTATAAGTTGTATGTACTATTCTGAGAATTTATGCCAGAAGAGCATGATGTAGCCTTTCTTTGAGGTGTTAAAATATTTGCCAAAATCATTAGTCATTTCTTTTAGAATGGTTAGGTATTTATAGAAAAAATTTTATTGTAGCTATTTGAAAGCCAACCAAAAGCTTTCATAAATATGCATCCAAATATCCTTAAAAAATTTCAAAATGACTCAAAAAATATTTTAAAACAATTATTGCAATGGCATATATAATAGCTAATTATCTGTCTTATCAATGGAATTTATTGTAGGTAATGGATTAGTGTAGAGGAGATCTCCACCGTTCACTTGAACGTTGTAATGGTAGATGAGTTTTGGATAGTTAGATCAACCTATAATAGAACTAGGTCATTCAATCAAGTTAGTTGGGATATAGATTGTTTTATTAATCAATGTTAAAATTTGGAATGATCATAGCCAGGCGATTCAAAATTAACTATTTTGAACCGCACAACTGAAAATTTCGAATGATGTTTGATGAAGTCAAGCTAGTTCACAGCCATCAGATGTCAGGCAAGGATCAATTAGTTATAGATGATGAAGAGGTTAACACCACATTGGCTCATATAATTGACAGCAGGATAAATTAAGATAATTATTAAAGGTAAAAACAACCCCAACCATCTGATTAATAAAATACAAGATCAAATGGTGCTTAGCACTCCTAATTTTTGATGTAAATAGGCAAAAGGCAAATACTCCCACATTGTAGGAAAGGAAAATTCTTTGATGTTTATAAGGATTACCCAGGAATATCAAGTACATAATTGACTCTAGCATCCCCATATTCTCTAAGGGCTTAATCATCTTGATGTACCAATAACACACTAGTTTATATGCGTCAAATGTATCAATGAATTAAGGCCCAATCTCACTATTATCATGGTATGCAATTTTCTTGTAGAAATAGTATAATTTCATCAAATTGATCATTTTCATTTGGCTATACTAATAAATAAATAAAAACCTATTCTTATTTGACCTCTAAATAGTTATCAATTTATTATATTACATTACTTTAAATTATCTTTTTCTAGCATTAGTAAATGTTTACTTAATATTATAATTATAAATTGTTGTTAGTTATTCTTATTTCCATTGTTAATTTCAAGAAATTTTAATTTTTATGCAATAAAGTTTAAATAAATGTCATTAGATAAGTCTTAATAACTTCTCCTAAACAAAAAAATCTTTGTATTTGAAAACAGTTTATTTTGTTGGTTTTTGTACACATTATGAGGTATTTTGTTTCCTACAAGATCTAAAAATAATGGATGTTTCACTTAATGTTCTGACCATCAAGCGTGTTTCACTCAATCTCTTTAGTTACTTGATATTGAACTTAAAAGAAAATTTTATTTTATTTCTTGAAATTTTAATCTTTGATTTGGGCATATTGTTATGTAGCATTAAGTCTCATCTTGCATTAACCATTAGATTGCTTTATTTTCATTGATTATATTGTTTTCAATTTAACTTAATTTAACTTTAATATAAAATAACTTAATAATAAAATAATATTTGCTATTATTTTTAATTTTTTATTTTTGTAATTCATTAAAATTCTAAAAATGGTTTGGTCAATAGAAAAAAAATTTATTAAACTCATCTCAATAGTGTTTAAACTATGTATTTTGTAGTGTTTTTGCACTCCATGCAAAGCATTTTGTATTTGTGGCTTCCCTGATGATTAAGGATGTTGCTCTCCATCTCTTTACTTTCATGTAATAAAACTTCCCTTTATAATTTATCTATTTTTTCAAAAATTTTCTTTGATCTTGTCATATAAATGCATGACTATAAATCACATCTTATTTGAATGTTACATTATTTTTTTACATTATATTACATTACTTTCTTTTATTTCATTTAAACTTAAATACATATTTACTTAGTAATAAATTAATAATTATTATTATCTAAGCTTATTTCCATTAATAATTTACTGTAATTCCAAATGAGGTGTGATAAAGAAGAAATATCACTATTAGACAGTATTTAATGATCTATATCTATGAATGTTCAATTTTTATTTTTTTCTAGTGGTTTTTTGTTCACCTAATGAGTTATTTAGATTTGTAACTACTCCAATGACCAAGGATGTCACACCAGATGCTCGTAGCATTTGTCAATTTAACTTTTTTTAAAATGAGGTCATTTCTTAAACATTTTTCTTCGATTTTGTTATATTATTATGCAAGACTAATTCTTCTCTCATGTTACCCTTACCTATCTTTGCTTTGGCTATGATGTATTTTTGTAATTTTTCTCATTTCAACTTTAATATAAATTTTCTTAAAATTAAAAAAAATGATTTGAGGTTATTTATGCCTATTTTTATTATTCACAATAATTCCAAATACAGCCTGATTAAGAAAGAAAAAAATCATTGGACTTATCTTGACAAGCTCTATTCAATTAAATATATTTTTAAATAGTTTATTTTATTCTCTTACACTTTGGTAGACTTTACATGCTTTTTAGATTCACACTTGATTTGATTAACAAATATGCTTTATGTCCTTTTCATCTTTGAATAAAACTATTCGATTCAATTTTACTTTTATTTTAATTTTTTTACCTTTAATTAGTTATATTATTATGTAAATCTAAATCACATTACACAAGATCATTACATTACTTTTTTTTGTTATTATACATTACGTCTATTGAACTTACTTAAGCTATATATATACTTTATATTATAATTATAATGCTTTATTATTTACACTTATTTAATTTGATTAGTTGTTGTAGTTCTATATGAGGTTTGATCAAAACAAAGTACATGTTATTGGTCTTGTCTTGAAGACATATATCCAATTAAATATAATAAAAACAAACAAAGGTTAAGCTCACATGAGAGAATATTTAATATTACATAGTAATTACAAAAGTAAAAGTAAAAAATCTAAAGAAATAAAAAATATTGTGTGGGAAATTTTTATTTCAAGATATTAAGGAGATCAAACATAACACCATTGGTCATTAAAATGCCTCATAAATCTTGCCAAATCACTAGAAAATAAAATATTTTAAAAAAATAAATAATTATTTAATCAGATATAACAAATCAAGGTGAATCCAAAAATATTTGCTTTGTCTCTATTAAACCATATTTGAATTATAACAAATTAATAAATAATTTAAACATAAAAATAAAAAAAAATATTTAGTTCTTAAGTTAATATTTATTGAGGCTAAAATAATTCTAGATAATGTTGTAGTACAACTTAATTAAAGCAAAGTAATGGTGATACAAGTGGAGAATTAGTGTTTTATAATAGTATATTAAAAAAAACTAAAGAAATCAATTAAATTAAACAATTTAGGTAGAAAGTTTTATTCAATGATATTTAGGAGATTAAGTGTAGTATTATCAATCATAAAAAAATGTGAAACAAAATGCATCATAAAGAAAGAAGTCTAGAGAATAAAAATCAAAGAATATAACAATAAATATGTAATGTGATAAAGATCATCGAGAACAGTACAATGATGTTTGCTTGTCTCCTTTGAACCTTATTTTGAATTACTTTGAATTACACATGTTAACCAGCCTAAATAACAAAAAAATAAATTTTAATATTTAGTAAATATACATATCAAAGTTTATATAAGGTAAATTGAAGGAATGTAACTTAAAAAAAAGAGAGTGAAACTGATGGAGAAACAAGATAACTTGTATGAGATTGTTCATTTCCAAGATACTAAGAGGATAGCACGTGACATTCTTGATCATCAAATCTGGAAGCAATCAAAATGTCTTATAAATTGTGCAAAATACATAAAAATTTGTTGAAGAATATAAAGTATGAAAATTTTGATTTAATAGTGGCCTTTAAGATGTGACCTCCTATATTTGTTTGAACTTTATAGCATCTCTTTTGCAATAACTATGAATTAACAAAGTAAAAAAAGCATAAAAATTTAAAATTATGGCTTTAACATTAAAAAAATATATATTAAATTTGAGATGAGTTAAATTAAACACATGTGAAATAGAGATAAAAATTGAAAGAAAAAATAAATGGTGTGAGAAAGTTACGTTCCATTGTACGAAGTAGATCAAATGTGCGTCCACCATCATCAAAGCATGTACTAATCAAAATGTCTCATAAATCATGATAAAATAATTGAAATAAAATATTTACAATAAATTATAAAATTAATATCTAATTCTTTAAAGCTCATAAATGCTAGTCAAGATATGTTTGTTTCATCTTGTACAAACTTCGTTTAGACTTACTATTAAGTTAACAAAGTTAACAAGCATAAATAAAAATAGATTATTATTTAGATACGAAGTATATATATATATTAAAACTTAAAGGACAAAAAAGTAAGTATTATAGTATACCAAATCAAAGCTTTATAAAAAACACAAAAGAGGTTAATTTGAGTTTCAAAATAATATCATTAAATAAAAGGAAACCATTTGAAGAAATGAGTTAAATTTTATGACAATGTTGTTTTTTAAGAAACTAAGAAGATTAATTGTGATACAGTTGACCATAACCTAAGGTACAGAATAAGATGTCTCATAAGATGTGCCAATATTTTAAAAATAAAATTTTTAAAATATATAAAAATTAAATTTTAATTGAATAAAGATTAATTTGATCATTTGAATGACATTTGTTTTCACTTGATCACACCTAAATTCAAAATAATAAAAATTATTAATTTAATATTAAATATTAAAGCTAAAATGAGATAAATTGAAGCAAAGTAATGTAACTAAATCAAAGTGATACATATGTCACACAAGTGGGCATGGTAATGCATTAAAATTGGAGAAAAAATTAAAACAAAATGTGATAAAATGTATAAGAAACTAGTAATACAAAAACTAAAAATTTTGAATGTGACATCCTCGATCATGAAAGTGGATAAAAATTAAATCATTTCTTGTAAACGATAGAAAAATCATAGAAATAAATTTTTGAATCAATAAAAAATCATATTTATTGGATAAATATCATTAACACGAGTCCAACAATATTTATTTCATCTTGATCAAACCTTGTTTTTATTTGTTACAAGTTGCAATGTAAAAATTTATAAATATTACTTAATTATTATCTTAATATTAAGTAAATATAGATATAATTTGGAATGACATAAATCGAAGCAATGTATCATAACAAAATCAAATCAATGTGAAGGTTACATAAGAGAAGACTGAGAGTTACATAGTAATATAACTAAATTAAAGATAAAAATGTGAGTTAAAGAGGTCAATTATAAAGTAATATTGTATTCGAAGATACTAAAAAGAAAAGGTAACATTCTAATTTATGAAAATCCAAGAAAAAATTTAAAAATATATAAAACTCAATATTTAATTGATAGAGCTCCGAAAGATGACGTAATGTCAATTGTTTGTTCTCCATCAAACCTCCTTTAGATTTACAACAATTTACAAAACATAAAAAAGTATTAAAAAATGAATTTTTATTTTAATATTAATTAAACATATATGAAGGTTTAAATGATAAAAATTGAAGCAATAAAATATAACCAAGTCATTGTAATGTAAAGGGCACATCATAAGAGAATCACAATTTCATTATGATTTGCCCAAACTGAAGGAAAAACTTAAGAGAAATAAGATTAACTATACAAGAAAGGTTCATTGTGAGATGGTAAATAAATAAAGTGTAACATTCTTAATCATCAAAATAGATATGATTGAAATATCTCATAAAGAATGCAAAAAATCTAAAAAATAAAATACTTGAAATTAAAAAACATTAATTTTACTTAACAAAGCTCATTAGTTTTGTCCAACGAAGTTTGTTTTTCTCCAATGAATCTAGTTTGCAATTATTATGAATTATCAAGGAAAATAATTATAAATAATAAAACATTAATATATAATATAAATTAAATATATGTTATTGTTGAAATGAGATGACTTAAAGAAATATAACAAAAATAAATGAAAGTGATGTAAAAGAAATGAGTGAAGAATTATAGGTTTGTAATGATATAACCAAATCTAGGCAAATTATTTAAAATATGGGGTAAATTATATGGGAAGGTTGCATTCTAATACACTAAGGCAATCATTTATAACATACGTGATTGTTAAATTAAGTACGAATCTAAACTTCTTGTAACTCATCAATAAAACCTAGAAATAAAAATATATAAAAGTATAAAGAGGAATTATTCCATGTCTCCACTAATCCTTAATTGGAATTATTCTAAACAAACCAATTAAAAAGGCATTAAATTAACAAATTACTATCTTAATTTTGAGAAAATATATGTTAAAGTACAAATGAGATTAACTAACGTAATGTAATATAACAAATTCAAAGAAAGTAATTTGTAATAAACTTATAAATTTTACAAGAATGTAAAATTACAAGATACAAAAATTTTGACTGTAACATGCTCATTTGTCATGTCAAGTATGAATAAAAAAAATCTCATAAATTATATAGAAACCCAAGAGAATTGATGCTAAAGTACATTTGTTTCATCTCGATCTATCCACATTTCGAATAACTATTAATTTTTAAAGCAGCTAAACTTAAAATTTAAAAAATTACTATTTTCATACTAAACAAATAAATTTTAATGCTAAAAATTATTTAACATCAAGATATCTTGTACGACCTAATCAAAGTAGAGTAAAAGCCACATGAGAGTAGATTTAGATAAACAATGGAAGATTGTTGCATTCAAAGATATTAAGAAGCTGAAGAAAAAATTATTTAATTTGATAACGCTCTTCGTGGTTCGACGATGCTTGTTTGATTTCAATAAGACCTTGTTTTTGAAACTACAAATTACCAAAGTAAAAAGGCATAATTAACAATAAATTGTTATTTTAATATTAAATATAAATGTATATTAAAGTGAAAATAAGATAAATTTTGCAAATGTAATATAACCAAGTCAAGGTGATGGAAAGGTCACAAATGAGGGCGATATGGAGTTGCATAATAATAAAACAAAATTAAAGTAAAAAGTAATTTTAAGATATGAAACTAATATGTTTAATTAGATAAACCTTATTGGGTTTGGTCTGACAATGTTTTTCCCATCTCAATGGGATCTCTTTACTAATTACTATGAATTTTTAATGTAAAATAGCATGAATGAAAATATTGTTTAGTATTAAGAAAATATCTTTCAAAGATATAATATGCTAAACTAAAAAATTATAATATAATGAAATCAATGTACGATAATGTTTGCATAGGACAATATTTATAGTTAAATAATAATATCACAAATATAAAGGAGAAGTTTTGAAGAAATGAGAAATTTGCTTTTGAAAATGTTTATTCAAAAATACTAAGAAGATTGAGTGTAATGTCCTCAACTATGAAATATGAGGGATTAAAAAATTTCATAGCACTCCTAATTATGTTATAAAATAAAATATTTTATAATATAAAAATAAATATTTAATTAGAGAGAGCCTATTTATCTTAGTTAGTAACACTTATTTCTGGTATATCATACCTCATTTTTAAATCCTGTGATTACCAAATTAACTAAACCAAAAAAATATTAAATAAAATTATACAAATATTAAGTAAATATTAATTAAAGCAAAAATGGAATGAATTAAAGTTTGTTAATGCAACTAAATTAAAATAATTGAAAGTTTATATATCTAGATGATTAGAGTTTTTGCGTAATATGTCCAAAAAAACAGAGGAATTTGAAGAAAATAGATACACATTAAAGGAAGTTTGACTACAACAGATTTTGAAGATTGTAAAATTTTTTATCATTAAATACATTACTATTAGAAGCATCTCAAAAAGAACCCCAAAGTATTAGAAAATAAAATATTTTAAAATATATAAATAAATATATAATTGGATAGGGCTTATCAAGATGAGTCAAATAAGTTATTAAGGATAATTACATTCTAAGATACTAATGAGATCATTTGTAGCATCCTCAATTATTAACTCGTGAGTGAGTTGAATTTCCTTGTAATTTATCCCAAAATACAAGGGTACAAAATATTTTAAAAAATAAGAAATTAAATATTTAATTAGATAATGCATCATGAGATACTCCAAAGTCATTTGTTTGTTCTTCGTTAGACCTAATTTAGAATTACAATTAATTACAAAAGTAAAATATTATAAATGTTAATAAAGTGTGATTTTAATATTATATAAATATATGTAAAATAATAAATTAAATTTACTGAACAAATATCCCAATATACGAAAAAATATGAAGAAATGTGATTAATTATACAAGAAAGATTTATTTCAAAGCAATAAGGAAATCAAGAGTTACATCCTCAATAATTAAATCAAATATGAATAAAAATATATTATAAAGTGTGACAAAATATTAAACAATAAAATTTTTAAAAATGTAAAATTTAATATTTTATTGGATAGAGCTCGTCAAGTGTAGTCCAACGACATTCGTTTCATCTCGATGAGATCTCATTAGAAATTACTGTAATTTAAAGATTTAAATAAGCATAAATAAAAATAAAATATAATTTTTAAAATAACTAAAAAATTATTAAAGTTGTAATAAGTTTAATTGTAGTCAAGTATTAAACAAAATTAAAAGCATGAAAAGGTTATATAAGAAAAGATTTATAATTACGTGGTCACATACAAAAATCAAAGAAAAAAATCAACAGAAATTTGAGAAAAATATTATAATAAAGTTTTATTCTAAGACACTAAGGAGATCAAGCATAACATCCACGATTTTCAAATTTAGTTGAATCAAATTCTTTTTAAAGCCTAGCAAAAATATAGAAATTAAAAATATATCAAATATAAAAATTGATATATAATTACATATAACTCATCAAGATGAGTACTACAATATTTTTTACCCCCATTGGACCACAATTATAATTATTGCGAATAACCTAAATAATTAAACATAAATAATAATAAATTATTTGTTTTATATTATGTGAATATATATTAAACTTCAAATGAGATGAATTGAGAAAAGATAACACAACCTAATTAAAGCAATGTAAATGTGGCTCAGGAATTGTATTGAGTTTCATAGTAATATATACAAATCAAAGAAAAAAAATTTGAGAAATCTGGATAAATTACATATGAAAGTTGCGTTGCATACTTTGAAGATCAATTGTAACATTCTTGATCATCAAATAAGATAGAATGTAAACATTTTGCAAAGCATCCAAAAGCCCTATAAAATAGAATTTTTTAAAAATATAAAATTAATATATCTAATTTGATAAAGCTCTTCAAGATGAGACTGATGAAGTTTTCTTTGGCTATTTTGAACCTTATTTGGAATTTTTTTAAATTCAAAAATAAAGTAAAATAAAAAAATTATCATTTTAATGTTAAACAAATATATGCATATAAAAATTAGATAAATTAAAAAATTGTGATATAAATAAAGTAATATGATATAAATGTTAAATTAGATGAGATTTATTGGGTGTCATAATAATTTAGTGAAATAAAAGTGAAAAAATTGAATTAATTTTATAAATGGTGTGGGAAACTTTTATTCCAAGATATTAAAGAGATTGTGTATAACATTCTCAATTCTCGAAATAAGAGTGAATCAAAATATTTTGATAAAGTATAGAAAAATTTGTTTAAATTAACCATTCCAAAATTTAAAAACTAATATTTGTTATGGCAAAGCTCCTTTAAATGAGTTCAATAACATTTGTTTCATCACCATGAGACCTCATTATAAATTACATTCAATTACTAACTTAAATTTTTATTTATAATAATAAACTAGTGTTCAATTAATATTTATATTTAAATATGTTAAATTTAAAATAAGGAAAATTTAAAAAATGTAATAAAACAAATAAAGTTTTGTGAAGATCATAAGAGAGAAGATTTGGAGTTACAATGTAGTATAATAACATCAAATTAAAACATTCGAAAATTAATTAACCTGTGTTGGAAATTTTGATTGCAATATATAGGGACATTAAGTAAAACAACCTTAATAACCAAATCATTTGTTCTTTGAAATATCAAGTGATGTATGGAAACACCTTTGAAAATAAACATTTTAAAAATATTAAAAAGGAATATTTAATTAGAATTAATTCAAATAACTCATAAATTATGTCAAAAGGCCATAAAAAATTATTAAAAATTGATATTTATTTTAGTAGAGTTCATCACCGACTATCTAGTGACCTTTGTTTTAATTTGATTAGATCTTATTTTGAATTATTAAACTAATTAAGCATGAATTATAATAAATTATAATTTTGTTATTAAGTAAATATATACTAAAGCTAAAATTAGATAAATCCAACTAACATAATATAAAAAATCCAAACTAACATGAAGGTGACATTAGAGAAATTTTAGGCTTGCAAAGTAATATAAAAATGCTTAAGAACTTTAAATTAATGAGAAAAATTATTCGAAAAAGTTGCATTTCAGGATATTATGAAGATCGGGTGCAACATTATCGATCATCAAATTATGTACTATAAAGAGTCAATATTAAGCATCATGAAATGCAACAAAAAAGTAAAAGTGTATAAAAATGAATATATAATTTAATAAAACTTGTTAAGGCAATTAGAACAAAGATTAATTCATCTCTATTAAACTTGGTTTGGACTTATGATGATTAACCAAATTAGTTAAATACTAGGAAAAATATATTATTCTTTCAATATTAAGTAAAAACAAACTAAAGTTTAAATGAGATCAACTAAAGTAATGTGATATAACCAAACCAAACTAATGTAAGGGTAACACCAGCAAAGATTTAGAGATATTACTATTATAATCAATTGGAAGAAAAGCATTATAAAATTTGTATTCTATGATGCTAAAATGATCTTGTTTAATATTTTCCATAGTGACATCAAGTACGATACTAAATGTCTCATAAACCATTCCAAAAATCTTAGAATGAAAAGTAATTGAACATTTGAAAAATAATTTAATCAAATAAAGTGCATTAAAACTAGTTCAATAATGCTTGTTTTGTCTCTGAATATATTTAGCAAATTATTCACTTTATTTTTTAAGTTGATATATATAAAAGTTGAAAAAAGATCAATTAATAAAATATAATAAAATTTACTCAAAATTATTTATATATCACATTATAGGAGATTTAGAAATAGATAATATTATAACAATATCAAAGAAAAGTGTTTGACAAAACGAGAAACTTTTTATGAGATGCCATTCCATTATAAAAAGGATAACAAAGAAAAAACCACAAATAATAAAATTTGGCATGAGTTGAAATGACTCATAAAATATGTCAACTCTATATAAAATAAAATATTTTAAATATGCAAAACAAAATTTAATTTGATAGCACTTATCAAGATGAGACAGATGACATGACATTTCATTTGTTTTAGATGGACCTAAATTTAATTACTATGATTTAAAAAGTAAACAACCATAAATAGTAAAAACATATATCTTCTTAAAATTATTTAAATATATACTAAGCTTAAAATCACTTAAAATAAAAAGTGTAATATAACAAAATGAAGGTCATCTAAGGCTCACATGAGGTGAGAATTAGAGTCACAAAAGTGTTAGGACAATATAAAAATAATAAATATGAGAAAAAGAGATCAATTTTTTTGAGAAAGTTACATTCCAAGATATGACCAAAATTGAAATGCCTCACAAAGGTTGCCAAAAATTTTGAAAAATCAAATATTTTTAAAAATTATAAAAGTTAGAGTTTAATTGAAGTAATAATTTTAAAATTACAAAAATTTTAAAAATTAAAAAAAATCATATATAATATTAAATTACAAGTTATAAATTACTAAATACATAATCGAGTTAAAATAAGATAAATTGAAGTAAGGTAATATAAGTAAATTAGTGGGATGGAAAAGTCATAATAGAGAAGAGCTTAACTTTCATAGTAACAAGACCAAATAAAAATAATAAATGTGCACAAAAGAGATAACTTATGTGGAAAAATTTAATTTTAAGATATTAAGGAGATTAACTACAACATTCTCAATTGTAAAATCATCTACAAGTTAAAATCTTATTAAATGTGGAAAAATATTATAAAATACTATATTTAAAAAAAAATTTAAATAAATGAACATATTACTTGTTTTTTTGAATAAACCATGTTTTGAATTATTATAATTTAGTAAAATAAATAAGGATAAATAATTAAAAACTATTTACTTTTACATAACTGAGTATATGTTAAAGCTTAGATGAAATAAATTGAAGCAATTAATATAACTAAATGAAAGGGATCTAAAGGTCTCTTTATAACATATTATAGTTTTATTTTAAGATAAAATAATTAAAATAAAAAATTTTAAAAACAAATATAAGTTATTAAAGAAAATTATTTTAAAACATTTTATAGACAAATAGTGTCACATCCATTATTATTAAATGATAAAA
The DNA here is from genome assembly GCA_023846275.1 of Vanilla planifolia. Taxonomy (NCBI): domain Eukaryota; kingdom Viridiplantae; phylum Streptophyta; class Magnoliopsida; order Asparagales; family Orchidaceae; genus Vanilla; species Vanilla planifolia. The sequence goes on along the minus strand of JAIUJO010000026.1, from coordinate 1,852,659 downwards.
AATAAATATCTCATAAAACATGCTAAAAAGATAGAAAATAAAATATTTTAAAAAAAAAATAAATATTTACCTAAACAAAGTTGTCATGTGGGGTCCAAAGAGATTTGTTTCATGTCCATCAAATGTCACTTTTATACACAACAAATTACTAAAGTAATTAAACATAAATAATAATAAATTATTCCTTTTAATATAATTTGCAAAAACAATGATGTCGAAATGATAAAAATTGATGCAATGTAATATGACTAAATCAAAACAATGAAACTGTCACATTAGGAAATCATTATTTTCTTATTATAACATAACAAAATCATTTTGGAGTGCTGCAGCCCAAGATACTAAAGTGATCCATTAAAAGAGCATCAATTATTAAGGAAGGCACAAAATCAAGTGAAGTCATGCCATGTCAAACAGCTTTTATTCAATCCCAATGAAACTTCAAGTGAAATTACTATGAATTGCCAAAATAATTAAACTTAAAAAATAATAAACTATTGTATTAATCAGAAGAATATAAATATAAATATATATATATATATATATATATATATATATATATATATATATATGTATATATGTATGTATATATATATATACTAAAATAAGATAAACTGAATAGTAGAAGTATACCTTAATAAACATAATAAAATAAAAGAAACATGAAAAAAGCAATAAATAGTATAAGAAAGTTTAATTATAAGATATTTAGGTGATTGAGCATAACATCCTTGATCACTAAAATAGTTATAATAAAAATGCCTTTAAAATATGTGAAAACCATACAAAACAAAATATCTAAAAAAACATAAAAATAAATATTTAATTGAATAAAGTTTAATAAGATGAGTATAATGATATTTGTCTTATCTCTATCAAACATTGTTCAAAATTACCATCAATTTTAAAACAATTAGCATAAATAACTAAAAGCTAAAATTTTATTATTAATTAAATGTACAATAAAGTTGAAATAATATTAATTATAGAAATTAATAAGACTAAATCCGGGTAATATAAAGGTCATAGATGAAGAGATTTGTAGTTACATACAAATAACATAAATTAATTTTTTTAAAAAAAGGCAATAAATTGTATGAGGAAATGGCATCAAAAATACCAATGATATCAAGTATAACATCATTAATAATCAAATAAGATATAAATTGAAACATATTAAAATGCATGCAAAAATCTTTAAAAAAAATTGTAAATACTAAAATGGATATTTAATTAGATAGAGATTATATAGATGACTCAAATAACATTTTTTTCATTTCCATCAGACCTCATTTGGAATAACCAAGAAGCAACAAATTAATTTAACATAAATAATAATAATGTCTTATATGAATATTAACAAAAAATATAATGACAATAGTATGGATTTTGAGTTACATAGTGATATAACAAAATAAAAAAAAATTAGAAGAAATGAAATGAATCATACAAATAATTATATTCTATGATATTACAAAGATCAAATGTAACATCTATGATTCTCAAATAAGGTATAAATCATAAATGTTGTGAAAACAATAGAAACTAAAATAATTAAACATAAATAATGAATATTTAGTTGGATATAGCTCATTGAGAAAAGTCTAGTGATGTTTATTTTTTATTAATTTTTCTTACATAGGAATTATTTTTAATTACTAAAGTAAATAAGCATTAATAATTATTATAAAGAAATTAAGTAGAATTATATTAATAATAAAAAAAGTTAATTTAAAGTAATGTAGTATAATAAAATCATAGTGATATATTATTCAAATAAGACAAGAGTGTGAGTCGCATTGTAATATAACAAAATCAAAGTGAAACTTCGAAAAAAAGTGTCATATTTGGCACATCAAAGTTTCATTGCAAGATTTTTAAAAGACTTTGTGTACTATTCTTCATCACTAAGGAGATTGAGAGTAATATCTTTGATTATAATATTATGTGTAGTTTAAATTGTCTACTAATGTGTGTAATAACCATGAAAAATAAAAGAATTAATACTTAATTGTATAGAGCTTGTCAAGATGTGTTCAATAATGTTTGTGTCATCTTAATCAAATCTTATTTCTAATTGTAAGAAATCTCCAAACTATGTTAGAACTAAAAAAATAAATTATTCTTTTTGTATTAAATTAATATATCAGGTTTGGTTTGGAATTGTTATGAATTACAAATTTAACTAAACATAAATAATATTAATTTACCCTTTTAGTATTTAATAAATATATTAGAATGCTAAATTGAGATAAATAAAGTGATGTAATATAAAAAAAATCAAAGAGATGTAATATCATAACAAATTAGTTTAGGGTTACAAAGTAATGTTAAAATATCAAAGCACATCATTCAAAGAAATGAGATGATTCATATAAGAAAGTTGCATTCAAATATACTAATAGGTCAAGCATTACATCCTCAATATTTAAATTAGGTATGACATGAAATGTACCATAATGCATGAAGACACTCTATAAAATGAAGTATCAAAAAAATAAAAAAATAAAAATTTAATTAGATATCACTTATTTAGATTTATCTAATGTAGTAGTTTCATCTCAATCAAATCACATTTAAAATTACTTTGAATTATCAAACTAAATAGGCACAATAATAACAATTTAGCACTTTAATACCAAGAAAATGAATGTTAAATTACAAATAAAATAAATTGAAGCAATATAATGTAACTAAATCAAAAAATTGTAAAGGTCACACAGGAGGAGAATTAGAGTTTCGTAATAATATAAAAAAATTAAAGTAAAGCTTTTAAAAAATGAGATACATTATAAAAATAAGTTGCATTCTAGGATATTGAGGATATTAACAGAAAAATTAGTGATCATAAAATTAGATACAAATTAGAATATCTTGCATAATATGCAAAAACTATTCAAAATAAAACACATATAATTATAAATGTTAATCATTATTTTTATGTCCTTGAAATAAGTTTGATGATCATTTTTTCGCTGATTCAACTTTGATTAAAATTACCATTAATTACAAAAGAAAATAATCATAAACAAGAATAAATTATTATATCATCATATAGAAATAAATGTTGACACTTAGATAAGACAACGTAAGACAATATGATATTAACAATTCAAAGCAGTTTAGTGGTGACACATAATCAAAATTGGAGTTCCAAAGCAATATACCCAAAAATAAAATTGTAAAATTTAAAAAAAAATGTTGTTAAACTTATGAGAAATTTGAGTTCCATGATAGTATGAAGATGAGTGCAAAATCTTTTATTATCAAATGAGTTATATGGTAAAGTTGCATTCAAAGATATTAGGCAGTTGAGTGTAGCATGCTTGAACATCATATTACGTGCTAATGAAAATGTCCTTAAAAGTATGTAACAATGCTAGAAAATTAAATTTGTTAAAAACATTCAAATAAATATTTAATTGGATAAAACTTATTACGATGAACCCAATGATGCTTGTTTCATATTGATGAGACTTCTTTTCAATTATGTGTTCTATTAAATAAAATTAACATAAATAATAACAAATTGTTATTTCAATTTTAGGTAATTGCTAAAATGAGCTAAATTAAAGCAATATAATCAAACAAAATCAAAGCAATGTAAAGGTTACAACTAAAAAAAAATAGAGCTTCAAAGTATTATAAACAGTTGAAAGAAAAAGGTTTTATGAAAAGAGAAAACTAAGCAGATTGAGAGTAAAATCCTTGATTACCAAATAAGATGGAAACAATTTGTCTCTTAGAGCATGCTAATGCAACAGAATATAAAAATTTAAAAAAATACGAATAAATATTTTGTTAGATAGACCCAATCAAGCAAAGTTTAATAATATTTGTTTCATCTTTATTGGATCTATTTTAGAATTTTCAAAAATAACAAATTTTAATATACATAAATAATAATAGCTTTTTATTTATTATTAAATTAAAATATTTGAATGTTTTATTTAGTTAAAATAATGTAATTTAGTTGAATTAAATATAAATGAAGTAATTGACACATTAGAGGTGATTTAGAGTTATAATCTAACATTACAATGTTAATGAAAATCATTTGGAAAAATTAGATAAATTGTGTGTGAATGTTCCATTTGAGGATACTTAGCTCAAGTGAAATATCCTCAATTGTCAAATATGTTATGAATCAAAATGACTTTTAATGCATGCCAAAATTTGAGAAAATAAAATATCTAAAAAATACAAAATTAGAAAATTATTTTCATAAAAACACATCCAGATAAGCCCAATAAGGAAATTAAAAAAAATAAACATAATTTTTTTGTTAATATTAAGTGAATGTATATTAATATTAAAGTTATATTAATTTAATCAGTATAAAAGAGCTTAATTAAACAAATGTAATGGTCATACAGGAATATATTTTTTTGAATAATAATAAAACCAAATAAATTTAAAGTGTTTGAGAAGATAAGATAAAGTTTATAAGAATGTGGAACTCAAAGATGCTAAGCAGGTTGAGTGAAACATTCTCAAGAATCAAATCATGGATGAGTCAAAATGTCTTAGAAAACATGTCAAAGATCTAGAAAATAAAATAATGAAAAAAATATACAAATGAATATTTTATTATATTATAGCTCATTAAGACAATTCTAATGACATTTATGTCATCTGGATTGTATCTCAAATGGAATTGCCATGAACAACAAAATTTGATAAAGTTAAATAACAACAAATTATTATCTTGATACTAAGGAGATTTATATTAAAGGAAAAATTATATTAACTAAAGTAATGAAATAAAGTAAAATGAAAGCACTGCAATGTTCAGATCAAATGAATTTGAGTTCATTTTTAAAACAACCAAAAAAAATTAAAGGACAAGATAAATGTAAAGCATAAAAAATCATAAACAAATACCTAAAACTATATTATTTAATTAGATAAAGCTCTTTTAAATTACTCTATCTATATTTTCTTTTTTATTATACCTAAATGGGAATTTCAGTGAATTATAAAAGTAAATAAGAATAAATTATTATTTTTAATATCAAGGAATATATATTAAAGTAGAAATATCATATGCTTTGGCAATTTAAAATAAAAAAATCAAAGTCATTTGAAGGTCACAAGAGAAGAAAATTAGAGTTTCATAGTACTATAACCAAATAAAATAAAAAAATTTGAAAAAGTGAGGAATATTTCAGAGAGATGACACCAATACACAATGAACATTAAGTATAGTTATCTATTATGTCTAATAAGATACGATTAAAAATTTATAATAAAACATATGAAAACCTTAGGAATTAAAATATTTAAGGAATATAAAAAATATTTAATTTCATAAAACTCATTTAGATTAATGTAATAGTTTTTGTTTCAACATGATTAGTTCTCATTTAGAGTACTATGAATTACCAAATCAAAGAAGTGCAAAGAAGAATAAATTATTTTTTTAATAATCAGGAAATAAATAGTAATATTGAAATAAGATACTAAAGCAATCAGAACAAAAAATTTGATGAAGTAAGATAAATTGTAACGTTGCTTTATAAGCTATGAATGAGATCGAGCACAACGTCCTCGATTGTCAAAAGAGGTATAAATGTAAATAAGTCATAAATCATGCAAAAACATTAAGAAGTATAATATCAATATATATATATATATATATCTATGAGTATTTAATTAAAAACTACTTATTCATATGAGTTCAGCAACTTATTTTATCTCAAAATGACAACATTTATAATTATTATGAATTACCAAAATAAATAATTGTAAATAGTGACCAATTATTTTTTTAATATCAAGCAATATGTATTATTGGTAAAATAATGCAAACTAAAGAACTATAACATAAACAAGTCAAAGAGTTGCAAAGGTGACAAAAGAAGATATTGTTGGTTTCATAAAATTACAACAAAATCTATTAAAAAAATTTGAACAATTGAGAGAAATTGAATAGAAAAGTTGAATTCCAAGATATTAGAGAGATCATGCGTAATATCCTCAATCATCAAATTAGGTACAATTCAAATTATCTCAAAAATTATGCTAAAACAAAATATAATAAAGTATTTTAAAAAATAAATAAATGAATATTTAATTAGATGGAGCTCATTGTGAAAAATATAAAAAATTATTTTTTCTTGATTGGACATCCTCTAGTGTTTCAGTGAAATACCAAATTAAATAACAATAAATTATTATCTTAATATTAAGGAAAAATATATCAATGCTGAAAAAATGCTACTAAAATAATGTTACAAAACTAAATCAAAATGATATTTTGGTCGCACATCAAAATAGTCAATTTTTAAAGTGAAATAACAAAATTAAAACAAAAACATTTTTGCAAATGAGATAATTTACAAAGGGTAGTTCCATTCCAAAATATTTAGAAGATGAAGTCTAACATCCTTGATCTTTAAATAAAGTAAAAAATAAAATTTCATATGAAGCACACAAAAACCCAAGAATATAAATTTTTTTAAGTATAAAAAGAAAATTTAAATGAATAAGGCTAGCTGAGGCCACTCTGATGACTTTTGTTTAGTCTTTGTTGGATTAAATTTTTTATTGTTATAAATTTACTAATTAAGTAAATTCAAATAATAAGAATTTTATATTTTATTATTACGTATACATATATACAGTTGAAATAGGACTAATAAAAGAAATATAATATAACTAAACAAAACTGTTGCAATGATCACATAATAATAGAAATAGCATTTCGTAAAAATACAACTAAATAAAAGCAAAAACAATGAAAAAATAAGATAATTTATATGCAAAAATAGTATTTGGAGAACCCATAAAGATGAAGTGTAACATCCTTAGTTGTCAACTAAGGTAGAAAAAAAAATATCTCATAAAATATGCCAACTTTTTTGAAAATAAAATATTTCAAAATATATAAAACATTTTTTATTGAATTAAAGTTGACAAATTGTTTCTAATGATCTTTGTTTCACCTCAATTAGACCCCACTTTGACATTACTTTGTGTTTTCAAACTCAATATACATAAATAAATATAAAATATAATTATAATGTTAAAAAAATATTTACTAAAGTTGAAAAAAATTGAAATAATGAAATTTGGCCAAAACATAGCAATGTAAACATGAGAATAGGAAAGACGTAGACATACATATAAATATATCAAAATCTAAGCAATTAGTTTAAAAATTAGATAAATTGAAAATGAGGGCAGTGTCCCAATGTTAAATAGATTTAATGTACCATTCTTCATCATTTAATTAGGTACAAATCAAAATATGTTATAAAATTGACAAAAATTGTAAAACAAATATTTAAAGCAATCAAACTAAATATTCACATAGATATAGCATGTTGGGGAGATTCCAATTATCTTTGTTCTCTCTCTGTTAAACATCATTTACAATTATTACAAGTTATCAGAACAATTAAGCATAAGCAATAATAAAAAATTCAAATTAATTAAATGTCTATTAAGGTAAAATAAAATAAAGTGCGATAAAGTAATATAATAAATTTAAAATTATGCAAAGGTTATGAAATTGTAGAATTAGATTTTAATAGTTATATAACCAAATCAATGTGAAAATTTTAAAAAACCAACTACATTTGTTTTGTCTATATTATAGCAAAATTTTAATTTTATAAATAAACCAAGTAATAAGCTTAAATAGTAGTACATTATTATTTTCATAATAAGTTAGTGTACATTAAAGCTAAAATGAAATAAATTAAGGAAATTTAATTTAGCAAACTTTAATCCATAAAAAGTTAAAAACAATGGAGATTTAGAGTTACATAGTAACATAACCAAATCATAGCAAACATTTTAAATAAATGAGATGAATTGCGTGGGAAAGTTTCTCTTAAAGTAATTAAGGAGATTAAGAGTAACAACTTTGATTATTATATTATGTATGGTTGAAAATGTTTGCTAATGTGTGCAATAACCATGAAAAAAAAGGAATTAATGCTTAACTATATAGAGCTTGTTTAGATGAGTTCCATAATGTTTGTGTCATCTTAATCAAATCTTATTTTGAATTTTAAAAAAAATCCAGATTGAATTAGCTTTAAAAAAATAAATTGTTTTTTGAGCATTGAATTAATATTTATTAAAAAAATAATATAAATAATGGCAATGTAATATAACCAAATCAAAGAAATATAAAGTTTATAGCAGCACAAAAAAACAGCTTTAATGTGATATTAAAAAAGCAAAGTATAATATTTGAAGAAATGAGAAAAATTTAGTGAGAATTTTGCACTCTGAGTTACAAAATAGATTGAGTATTACATCGACAATAGTCAAACTATGTGCCAATTGATACGTTTGTTAAAGGACATGAAAGCCCAAAAAAATAAAATATTTAAAAATATATAAAAAATATTTAACTGGATAGGCCTCATTATGACAATTTGATGATTTTTTTTTCTCCTGATATTGTCCTATTTGGAATTGTTGCGAATTACAAATTTAAATAAACATAAATAATATTATTTTACCATTTTTGTATTTAATAAATATATTGGAATGCAAAATTGAGAAAAAAATGAAATAACGTAATATAAAAAAATGAAAGTGAAATAATGTCAGAAAATCAAAGTACATCATCAGAAGAAATGAGATGAATTATGTAGGAGAGTTGCATTCCAACATACTAAGAGGTCAAACATTACATCCTTAATAGTCAAATAAGTTACGACTTAAAATGTTCAAAAATGCATGAAGAAAGTTTGGAAAATAAAGTATTAAAATAATAGAAATAAATATTTAATTTTATATAGCTCATCTAGAATTTTTTAATGGAGTAGTTTAATCTTAATGAAAACATATTTAAAATTATTATGAATTATCAAATTAAATAGACACAAAATAGCAATTTAGCACTTTAATACTAAGCAAAAAAATGTTAAAGAATAAATAAGAAACATTAAAGTGAAGTAATATAACTAAATAAAAAAATTGCAAATGTCACATAGGAGGAGAATTAGAGTTTCATAATAATATAAAATAATTAATGCAAAGCTTTTGAGAAAATTGGAAAAATTATAAAAATATGTTGCATTCTAGGACACTAAGGATATTAATGAAAAAATCATCTATCATAAAATTAGATGCAAATCATAATATCTTATAAAATAAGAAAAAATAATTAAAAATAAAACCTTTATATTTGTAAATATTTATCGTTAATTTTATATGTCATGGAAATGAGTTCGATGATCATTGTTTAGCTTATTGGACTTCATTTAAAATTATTATGAATTACAAAAGAAAGTAATCATAAATAAGAATAAATAAATATATCAATATTACGAAATATATATTGACCCTTAAATAAGTCAATGTAAGACAACATGATATAAAAAAATCAAAGAAATGTTGTAGTGTCACATAATCAAAATTAGAGTTGCAAAGTAATACACCAAAAAATAAAATTGTAAAATTTTAAAAAATGTGTTCAAATTTATGAGAAATTAGAGTTCCAAGATACAAAGAAAATTGAGTGTAAAACCTTTTTTTATCAAATCAATTATTAAGCAATTGAGTGTAGCACACTTGAACATCATATTATGTGTTTATCAAAATGTCCTTAAATGTATGTCAGAATGCTAGAAATTAAAATTAGCTAAAAATATTGAAATAAATATTTAATTTGATAGAACATGTTTTGGTGAACCCAACGACGCTTGTTTCATATTATTGACACTTCTATTCAATTATATGATTTATCAAATAAAATTATCATAAATAATAACAAATTATTATTTTTAATTTTAGGTTAAAAAATATAATCTAACTAAATCAAAGCAATGTAACGGTTACAATTGATGAAAAATAGAGTTTCATAGTAATATAAACAAATGAAAGAGAAAGTTTTTAAGAAAAGAGAAAACAAAGCAGATGAGCGTAAAATCCTTGATTGCCAAACAAGAATGAATCAATTTGTCTCTTAGAGCATGCGAACACATTAGAAAATAAAAAACTCAAAAAAAACATACAAATAAAAATTTTATTAGACAAGACCTATCAAGTCTAGTTAACAATATTTGTTTCATTTTTATTGGATCTATTTTAGAATTTTTAAAAATCACAAATTTAAATAAACATAAACAATAGTACCTTATTATTTTAATATTCAATAAAAATAATTAAAAGCTTAATTTTGTTAAAATGTTGTAATTTAATATAATAAAATAAAAATGATGTAATTGACACATAGAGGAGATTTAGGTTATTGTGCAACATCATAATGTCAAAGAAAATCATTTGAAAAAATTAGATAAATTGTGTTAATGTTCCATTTGAGGATAATAAGCTCAAGTGAAACATCCTTAATTGTCAAATATGTTATGAATCAAAATGACTCATAAAGCATGGTAAAATTAGAGAAAATAAAATATTTAGAAATATAAAATTAAATATTTATTTTGATAAAGCTCATCAAGATGAGTCGAACAAGGTTTGTTTCATCTTAATCGAACGACATTTGGTACTATAAACAATTAGAAAAGAGCATAAGGATAAATAAAAATAAATTTTTATGATAATATTAAAAAAATGTATATTAATTCTAAAGTTCTTTTAGCTTAATCAATATAAAATAGCTTAATTAAAGTGATGTAATTGTCATACAAGAGAATATTTTTTGTTGAATAATAATAAAGCCAAATCAATGTGAAGTATTTGAGGAAATAGGGTAAAGTGTATAAGAATCTGAAACTCAAAGATGCTAAGCAGGTTGAGTGAAACTTTGTTGATAGTCAAATCATTGAAAAATAAAAATGTCTTGGAATGTATGTTAAAAATCAAGGAAATAAGATATTGAAAAAATATATAAATGAATATTTATTATATTATAGCTCGTCAAGAGAAGTCAAATAACATTTATTTCCTCTAGATTGGATTTCAGTTGGAAATGCCCTGAATAAGAAAATTTTGTAAGAAAGAATAATAATAATTGTTATTCTTGACAGTAAAGAGGTTTATATTAAAGAAAAAATGATATAAACTAATGTAATATAGTGAAATCAAAATGATGCAAAGTTCACATGAGAATTGAATTTGAGTTCATTATTAACATAACCAAAAAAAAAATTAAACAATGAGATAAATTGTGTGAGAAATTTGGATTCTAAGTCACAAAGGAGATTCATGATGACATCTCTAAATGCAAAATCATGTAATGTCTTGTAAAGTATGCTAAAATAATAAAAAATAAAATACCTAAAACTAAAAGTATGAATATTTAATTTGATAGAGCTCTTTTAGATTACTCTATCAGTCTTCACTTTATTCGATTTAACCTCAATGTGAATCATAGTGAATTATAAAATAAATGAGAACAAAGAAAAAAGAATTATTATTTTTAATATCCAAGAATATGTATTAAAGAAGAAATGTGATATTCTTTGGCCATTTAAAAAAAATCAAAGTGATTTGAAGCTCACATAAGAGGAAAATAAGAGTTTCATAATAATATAACAAAATCAAATCACAAAATTTAAAAGAATGAGAAATTATTTGAGAGAGATGAATCCAAGGCACATAGAAGATTGAGTTTAATTATATCATTTATCAAAATTAATCATAAAATATGTGAAAACCTTAGGAATTAAAATAATTAAGGAATATAAGAAAAATGTTTAGTTTCATAGAACTAATTTAGACTTATATAATAGTATTGGTTTCAATGTGATTAGTTCTCATTTAGAGTACTCTGAATTGCCAAATCAAAGAAGTGCAAAGAAGAATAAATTATCTTTTTTAATAATAAGAAAATAAGTATTAATAATGCAATAAGGTAAACTAAAGCAATGCAATATAATGAAAACAATGCATTATAAATAGCATACAATAAGGCATTTTTAGTTAAATGGCAATATAACCAAGTAAGAATAAAAAATTTGATGAAATAAGATAAATTGTAAAGTTTCTTTGTGTGCTATTAGCGAGATCTAGAAAAACTTTCTTGATTGTCAAAAGAGATATAAATCGAAAAAAGTCATAAAACCTTCCAAAACCTTAAGTATTATATCAGTATATATATATATATGTATATATCTGTGTGTGTGTGTGCGTGTGTATGAATATTTAATTAAAATGGGCTCATTGCTAAGGGTTCAACAACAAATTTTATCTCAATATGACCTGAATTATAATTGTTATTAATTACAAAAATACATAATCATAAATAGTAACAAATTTCTTTTTTGATATCAAGTAGTATATATTGTCACTAAAATGATGCAAACTAAAGCACTGTACTATAAACAAATAAAAGAGATGAAAATGTGACATGAGAGCATAACTCGTGTTTCATAAAATTACAACAAAATCAACTAAAATATTTGAACAATTGAGCGAAATTGAATAGAAAGTTGAATTCCAAGATAGGATAGAGATCACACGTAATATCCTTAGTCAACAAATTAGGTATAAAACAAAATGTCTCATAAATTATGCCAAAATCAAAGATAATAAAATATTTTAAAAAATGAATATTTAATTTGGTATAGCTCATTATTAATAGTATAAAAAATTATTTTTTTCTTGATTGGACATCCTCTACAGTTATTATGAATTACCAAAGAAAATAATAATAAATTATTATTTTAATATTCAGCAAATATATATCAATGCTAAAATAAGGTATTAGAATAGAGTAGAAAAAAGAAATCAAATTGAAGTATAGACACATTAGGACAATTAGAGTTTTAAAGTGTAATAACCAAATAAAAAAAACTTTTCTACAAATGAGATAATTTACAAAAAATATTTACAAGATCATGTTTAACATCCTTTGCGCCTTTAAATAAAGCACAAAATAAAATTTTATATAAAGAACATGAAAACCCAAGAATATAAATAATTTATATATAAAATAAAATTTAATTAAATAAAGCTAGGGCAAGCCAATCTAATTACTTTTGTTTTGTCCCAACAGGATCAAATTTGTAATTACTATGAAATAACTAATTAAGTAAATTTAATAACAACAATTTTATATTTAATTGTTATGTAAACATACACAAAGTTGAATTAAGACTAGTAAAAGAAATATAATATAACTAAATAAAAATGTTGTAATGATCACATAATAATAGAAATATCGTTTCATAAAAATATACAGCTAAATAAAAGGAAAAATTTTGAAAAAAGAAAAATTATATGCAAAAATTATATTTCAAAAAATCTAGAAAGACCAAGCGTAACGTCTTTAATTGTCAAACAAAGTACGAATCAAAATATTTCATAAAATGTTCCATCACTTTTAAAAATAAAATGTTTCGAAATATATAAAACTTTTTTATTGAGCAAAAGTCGACGAGATTTTTCCAATGATCTTTGTTTCACCTCCATTAGACCTCATTTTTGACATTACTTTGCCTTATCGAACTAAATAAATTTAAATAAATCAAAAATATTATTTTCATGTCAAATAAATATGTATTAACATTGAAAAAAGAAAATTGAAATAATGAAATATGGCCAAAACATACCGATGTAAACATAAGATTTGGAAAGATGTTGACATACATATAAATATGACAAAATCTAAGAAAAAAGTTTAAAAATTAGAGAAACTATATATGATGGTAGCATTCTACTATTAAAGAGATTTAGTGTAATATTCATTATCATTAAATTAGCTACAAATAAAAATATCTTCAAAAGTATGACAATATTGTAGAAAAAAATAATTTAAAGTAAACAAAGAAAATATCTTCATAGATATAGCATGTTGGGGCGATTCTATTGACATTTGTTCTTCCTCTTTTACACATCATTAGCAATTATTGCAAGTTATCAAAACTAATAAGCAAAAAAAATTTAAAAAATTCAAATTAATTAAAATAATGTAAAGGTCATGAGAGCGGAGAATTAGATTTTAATAGATATATAACCAAATCAAAGTAAAACTTTTAAATAAAAGTGATAAATTGCTTAAGAATGTTGAATTTCAAAATATTAAAGAGGTTAAACGTAACATCTTTGACCATCATATTAGATACAGATCTGAATATCTCGAAAAGTTTGCAAAAACCTTAGTAATTAAAATATTTCAAAATTTGAATAAATAAGTCAAATGACATTTGTTTTGCCTATATTATAGCAAAATTTTGATTTTTTGAATAACCAAAGTAATAAGCATAAATAATAGTGGATTATTATTTTCATAATAAGTAAATATATATTAAAGTTAAAATAAAATAAATTAAAGAAATGTAATATAGTCAAATTTAAGCAATAAAAAGATAAAAATAATGAACATTTAGAGTTACATTGTAATATGACCAAATCATAGCAAAATTTTAAATAAATGAGACGAACTGTGTTGAAAAGTTTCTTTAAAAGTCACTAACGAGATTGAGAGTAACATCTTCGACTATTATATTATGTATGGTTCAAAAAGAATAATACTATGCGCAATAACAACGAAAAATAAAAGAATTAATACGTAGTTGCATAGAGCTTGTCAAGGTGAGTTTAATAATGTTTGTGTCACCTTAGTCAAATCTTATTTTCATGGTAAAAAATCTCTAAATTAAGTTTGCATTAATAAAATAAATTATTGTTTGAGTATTAAATTAATATATATTAAAAAAATAAAACAAATTAAGGCAATGTAATATAACCAAATCAAAGAAATATAAAGTTTATAGCAGCACATAAAAAGAGCTTTAAAGTGAAATGAAAAAAAGCAAAGAGAAATTTTTGATGAAATAAGAAAACTATGCAAGAAAGTTTTACTCCAAATTACTAAATTCGTTGAGTGTAACATCCATAATAGTCAAACTAGGTGCAAATTGATGTCTTATAAAGGATGTCAAAGCCCCACAAAATAACATATTTAAAAATATATAAAAAATATTTAATTGGATAGACCTCATTAAGAAAATTTAATGATTTTTTTGTCGTGATCAAGTCCTTTTTTGAACTATTGTCAATTAACGATTTAAATAAAAATATATAATATTAATTTACCCTTTTTGTTTTTAATAAATATATTTTAATGCTACATTGAGATAAAATGAAATAATGTAATATAAAAAAATCAAAGCGATTTAATATCACACAAAATTAGATTTAAAGTTACAAAGTAAAGTTACAAAATCATAGTGCATCATTAAAAAAAATGACATGAATTATACAGGAGAGTTGCATTCCAACATACTAGGAGGCCAAGCATTACATCTTCAATAGTGAAATTAGTTATGATTTGAAATGTACCATAATGCATGAATAAACTCTAGAAAGGAAAGTATTAAAAAAATAGATATTTAATTGCATAAAGTTCATTTAGATTTATATAATGCAGTAGTTTAATCTCAATCCAATCAGTTTTAGAATTATTATGAATTCTCAAAGTAAATAGACACAAATAATAACAATTTACTATTTTAATACGAAGCAAATAAATGTTAAAGCATAAATAAGACATATTGAAGCAATATAATATAACTAAATCGAAGAATTTTAAAGGTCACATCAGAGAAGAATTAGAGTTTCATAATAATATAAAAAAATGAATGCATAACTTTAAAAAAATATGACAAATTATGAAAACAAGTTGCACTCTAGGATATGAAGGATATTAATGTAAAAATTCTCGATCAGAAAGTAAGATACAAATTAGAATATCTTATGAAACATGCAAAACCTATTTAAAATAAAACACTTCTATTATTAAATGTTAATCGTTAATTTTTTATGTCCTTGAAATGAGTTCGATGATCATTGTTTCATTGACTGGTCTTAGATTAAAATTACTATGAATTACCAAAGCAAATAATCGTAAAAATGAATGAATAATTATATCTATACCAAGAAATATATATTAACCCTTAAATAAGGTAATGTAAGATATTATGATATAAACAAATCTAAACAACACAGTGGTGATACATAATCAAAATTAGAGCACGAAAATAATACACCAAAAAATCAAATTGCAAAATTTTTTAAAAAATATGATTAAATTTATGAGAAATTTGAATTCAGTGATATTAAGATGATTGAGTGTAAAATCCTTTATTATCAAATCAGTTATGTGGTAAATGTCCTATACAAAATTTCAAAAAACTAAAAATTATAATTTTTAAATAATATTAATATATAATTAATTCTATTATGCTAGTTAATAGGAGCCAAATGACATTTGTTTTGTACCAGTTGATATTCACATGAAAAGAGATTTTGATTTACATAGTTGTTATATAAAATCAAAACTACATAGAAATAAGATAAATGATAAGCGACAATTGCATTCCAATATATTATCAATGTTGAGTGTAACATCCTCTTTATCAAATCAATGAGTAATCAAAATGACACATAAAATATACTAAAAAACCTTGCAAAATACAATAACTAAAAGTATGGAATAAATATTTAATTTGATAAAGCTCACTACAATGACTCCAAGGATCTTTGCTTTATCTTGAGTTGATGTTGATTGGAAGTACTTTGAATTGTCATATTAAGTAATTGTCAATGACAATAAATTATTATTATTGTATCCTGTAACATAAAGTATCACATATATAAGGCAATCTAGCTATGTAAAATAAACAGGTAAGAAAATACGATGGTTACATGGGGAGAATTAGAGTTTCATAGTTATATAATAAAATATTAAAAAAATAAAAAAATTGAGATTAAAAAAACAAAAAATGTCCACTCTAAGACATGAGAAAGATGGAGTATAACAACATAGATCATCAAATAAAGTATGAGGTAGAACACTTCATAAGGCATGTCAAAATCCTACAAATTAAAAATAATAAAATAATACATAAAAATAAATATTCAATTGAATATAGCTTAATAAGACAATTTGATGATTATTGTGTAATTCTGATTAGACATTGTTGATAATTGCCACGATTTACGAAAGAAATTAAGATAAATAGTAAAAAACATTTAATATAATGTCTTGCAAATATTTTTTAAAGCTAAAATGAAATTTACAAAAGAAATGTATTAGAACTAAATCAATGTGATCTAAATGTCACATGAGAGGATAATTGGAGTTTCATAACAATCTTACAAATTCAAAAAAACCATTTGAAGAAATGAGATAACTTTTTTCTTAATGTTGAATTCGAAGATAATAATGCGATTAAGTGTAACATCTTCAATCAATTAATTACTTAAGAAATGAAATGTCATCCAAAACATAGCAAAACTATAAAAATAAATTCTATAAAATTATAAAAATAAATATTTAATTAAATAGAATGCATTAATGCATGTGTGAAGATTTAATATTAGTCTTACATAGACCAAATTTGGAATTACTAAGAATTGCCAAATTAAATAAGCATAAAAAATATTAAATTATAATTAATATTTAGCATAGGATAAAGTTGAAATGAGATTAAATGAAATAATATAATATTACCAAATAAAAGTAAAGTAATGGTCACATGGTAAGAGAATTGAGTTTACTACAGATATATGCAAATAAAAGAAAAACTTTTAACAGATAAATTGTTCAAAGAAGTTCTATTTAAAGATACTGAGAAAATCAAGTGTAATAATCTTGATCATCAAGTTAGGTATAAATTCATAAGCCTCACAAAAGCATGTAAATACCTATTAAAGTAAAATATCTCAAAATATATAAATTAATTTTTTAACTACATAGAGCTCATTGAGATATGCCCAACATATTTGTTTTATCTTCATCTGATATCATTTGGAATTATTAAAATTAAAGGTGCTGTAAAAATGTAAATAAAATAAATTCTTAATTTATTACAAAATAAATATTTATTAAAATTAAATGAAAAAAATTTAAACATAATATAAAAAAACAATTACATTATAAAGGTCACACAAGGTGGGATTATGATTTACATAATAATACAATCAAATCTAATGGAAATTTTTTAAAAAATATGATAGATTACACAACAATATTCCTTTCCAATATACTAAAGAGATTGGGTGTAACATCGATGATCTTCAAAGGTAGCAAGAAATCAGATTACCTCCTGAAGCATTTCAAACCACTACAAAATAAAACATTTAAAAAATACAGAAATTAATACATTATTTGATAGATCTTATTGAGATGAGTCAAGGGAACATTTTTACATTTCCATCAAATCTGGTTTGAAATTACCTTGAATTATCAACTTAAATAAGATTAAATAATTATAAATTATTATGTAATATATGAAGTAGAAATATATTAAAGCTAAATTGAGATTAATTGAGGAAATTTAAAAGAGTAAAAATGATGTGATGGTCAGACTAAGCGAGAATTAGAGTTTCAAAGTATCCTAATCAAATCAAAAGAAAAAACTCACAAATTGAGATAAATTGTTAGAGAAGGTTGCGTCTAACGTAATAAGGAGATCGACTGCAACCTCTCAATTCTAAATCAGGTAGCAATCAAATATACCAAAATCTTAGAAAATATTAAGCTAGATATATTACCATTGAAATGAGACAAATTAATGAAATTTAATATAGACAAATCAAGAAATGCAAATGTCACATGATAAGAGTGTGAACGCTTCATAACAAAATAAAAATGGTTAATTAAACAATTTGAAGATATAAGGTAAACTATATATGAAAGTTTCATTCTAGGACAATAGGGAGATCGAGTGCAATAGCCTCAATTACTAGCTAAGGTACCAATTAGAATGCTTGGTCAAGCATTTTAAAACCAAAGGAATGAAAGTGTTTTAAAAGTTTAGTAAAATTTAATTAGATAGAGCTCATATATGCAAGTCCAATCACAATTTTTTTCTCGAACTTAGCACTTCTAGAATTATAGAAAAAATACAAAAATAAAGAAACCTACAATAAAAAATTTTTAATATCAAGCAAATATCTATTTTAACTAAATTGCGAGAAACTTTAAGTATATGAAAGCAATGTAAATAAAACATGAGAAGAGAATTTGAGTTCCATAATGATATAACAAAATAAAAAAAATAATTTGAAAGAATATGATAACATGTATGGAAAAGGTGTATTCTAACATTTTACATAGATTGACTGTAACATGTTTGATGAACAAATTAGGTAAAAAGTAAAACATCTCATAAAGTAAGCCAAAACACTGGAAAATTTTGTATTAGAAAATATAAAAATAAATATTTTTTGAGTAGAGCTCGTTGACACAATCTGCATGACTTTTGTTTTGTTTCATTAAGGCCAAGCTAGGAAATACTTCAAATTACCAAATTAGGTATGATAAATAATAATAAATCGTTATTTTATTATTTTGAACATATAAAGTAAATATTAAAAAAGATTAATTTCTGTAATGTAATATAGACAAATCGAACGGATTTAATGGTCATATGACAGGAGAATTAAAGTTTTATAGTAATGCTTCTACATAGAAGCAAAATATTTGAACAAATAGGATTAATTGTACAGATATGTAGTATTTTTAGAAAAAAATGAGATCGAGTGTAACAAGATTGATCAATCAAATCTGGTAGGAATTGAAATCTCATAGAAAAACATATTAAAAACCTTCATATTTAAATATTGGAAAATAAGAAAATAAATATTTTTTGGATAGTGTTCATCCACATGAGTACAATGACCATTTTTAGCCTCTATCAAACTTTGTCTGCAAATACTAAGTCTAACCAAACAAAATAACCATAATTTAAATAAAAACTTATTTTAACTTTAACAAAATTTATGTTAATTTTGAAAAGAGAAAAATTAAAACGATGTTTAATAACAAAAACATAGTGATGTAAATGACACACACAAAGAAATTTAGACTTAGATAGAGACAAAAAAAATAAAAATTCAATCTTTGAAAAGGAAATAAGAAAAATTGCATTGAATGTTCCTTTGTAAGATAGAAAGGAGATATAATATGTCATCCATGATTCTCAAATCAACTACAAATTAAAATATCTCATTGTGAATACATAAATAAAAACTATAGTATTTAAATATATTAAAAAATAATTTAATTAGAAAGAGCTCATCGAGATGGGAATTATGACATTCATTAAATCTTGATCAAATCCCACAAATTTTTTATAATTGCCATAACGAAAGAAGAAAAAATAATTAAAATTTATTCCTTAATATGGAAATAAAATTAATGTTAAATCTTAATTGAGCTAATTTGAAGCAATTTAATTTCACCTAATCAAAGTGATGCAAATTTTTTAAGAGAAGAAGTCAAATTTTTTAGGAGTTAGTTATGAATCAATATCACTAGTAAAGCATTACAAAACCTTAAAAAATAAAATATCTAAAAAATATAGAAATCAATATTTATTAGGATTGAGCTCAATGAGATGATTTTAATGATTATTTTTTGTTTTTATCAGACCACATTTGGAATTTTTCTAAAGCACAAAAGTAAACAAACAAAAATAGTAATAAATTCTTATATTCATATTAAGTTATCATCCATTGAAGTTGGAATAAGTTTAATTTATTTGATATTAATTAACCTAATGAATTCATTGTAAAGGTCACATGAGAGAAGATTTAGAATTAAATAGTAGTAAAAAAAATCTCAAAAAAATATTTTGTGAAACCAATTAAATTTCATAGGTAAGTTGTGTCCCAAGGTATTTAAAAGTTAACATACCATATCCTTGATTATGAAATCTGATGTGAATCAATTGGTCATATAAAACATTGCAAACATTTAGTAAAGAAAATTTTGAAAAATATTTAAAAAATATTGAAAATATTAAAAAATATATTTTATTTAATAGAGCTTATTGAGAAAAACTCCTAGAACATTTGTTTCTCAATTGGACATCATCGGTACTATTATGATTTACAAAATTAAATAAATATAAATAATAACAAATAAATATTTAATACCCAAAAAATATATATATTGAAGTTGAAATGTGCTAAATTATAGTAATGTAATGTATCCAAATAAAAATACTGTAAATATAACATGAGAATAGAAATAGTGTTTCATCGCAACATAACCAAATAAAAAGCAGACAAATTAGAAATGAGATAAATTGTGATGAAAAGTTGCATTCTAAGATACTAAAAAGATCATTGGCAACATCCCAGTTCTCCAAATTTGTTATGAATCTTTATATCTCATAAACCATGTGAATCAATAGAAAATAAAATATCTAAAAAAATAAATGTGAATGTTTAATTATATAGAGCTCATTGATACAATTCTATCAATATTTCTTTTGCTTTGTCAAACCTTGATTGGAATTATTACTATTTGTATTTTAAATATGCATAAATAATAACAAATAATTTTATTAATGACAAGTAATATATTTTAATAATAAAATGAGATAAACTAAAGTAGTATAATATAAATAAATAAATGGATTAGAATATTTAAATTGGATGAAAATTAAAGTCTCGTAGGAATATTGAAAAAGACAAAGCATTTGAAAAACTAAGAAAAATTGTACAAGAATGTTGCATTGCAATCTGTTAAGATGATCGAGATTAACATCCTCGATAATCAAATAAGGTACGAATCAAAAAATGGCTTGCAGAAGAAATCAATATATTTAAATATAAAAAATAAATATTTAGGTGGATAGAACTTGTTAAGCAAACCTCAACATTGTTTCATCTCTATCAACCTACATTTTTAATTTTTAATAATTACCAATACAAATGTCACATGAGAGTAGATTTTGCATTACATAATAATTTACTAAACTTAAAAAAATGAGATATACTACAAAGAAAAGTTTTACTCCAAGATGTTAAGGAAATCACTATAATGTCTATGATCATAAAGTCATGTATGAATTAAACTAATAAGTAAAATGTTCCAAAACCTTAGAAAATACGACATCTGAAACTTTAAAAACTAATGTTCAATTGGATGTATCTTATCAAGAAAAGTCAAATAAAATTAAATTCAAAGATACCTAGGATATTAATTATAAAATTATAGACAACTAAACAAAGTACTAATCAAAATATTTTATAGAATATGCTAAAAACAAAAAGGAATAAATATTGAAAAATATTAAAATAAATATATTATTTGATTGAGCATATTGATAAGTGTTAAATGATGTTTGTTTCATCTTTGCCAGACATTATTTTGAAATATTTTTATTTACAAAAATATATAAGCTCAAATGATGATAAATTATTAAAATTTATTAAAGATAAATTAAGCTAAACTGAACAAATGTAAAATGACAAAATAATAATTATTTAAAAATTAAACCAGTAAAGATTTAAAATAGAGAATATTATAACCACATAAAAGCAAAAAGTTCTGGAAAATTAGATAAATTTCCACATAAAAGTTTAACTCTAGGAAACTTCAAAAATTAAGGAGAAAATCATTGTTTGTCAAATAAGATATTGATAAAACATTCTCTTAAAGCAAATGAAACTCAAGGCAAATAAAATTTTAAAAATTATAGTAATGATCAATTAGTTGGATAGAGCTAATTAAGAAAAATCTAATAATGTTTATTTCATTTTTGTAAGTCTTTATTTGAAATTTCTACAAATTATAGAAAATAATAAGCACAAATGTTTATAAATTATTAATTTAACATTAAGAAATTATATAATAGAGCTTGAGTTAATCTAACAACACAAAATAAAAAAATTGTAAAAGTCAAATTAGCAAATTTTTGTAGTTACATAGTAATGTAACAAAAGAAGCAAAACATTTAAGAAAATGAGATAAATTATGCCAGAAGATTGCATTACAAGAGATTTAGGAGATAGGTTGTGACATCATTAATCTCTAAACGAAGTATAAGTAAAAAAGCCTTATAAAGCATGCAAAAAGTTTATTAAATTATATACTAAAAATAGGATAATAAATATTTTCAATAGATAAAGGTTTTTCGAGAAAAATTTAATAATGATTATTTTATTTTTTAGACTTATTTTTCAATTTATATGAATTAACAAATTAAATAGAAATAAAAAATATCAAATTATAAATTAAATCATTATAATAGATAAAATCAAAGAAATGTAAAAGTCAAAAGAGAAAAGATTTTTAGTCACATAGTAAAACAACAAAATAAAACTAAAATATTTGAAAAAATGAGAGAAATTATGTGACAAACTGTCATTCCAAGATACCAATAAGACTAAGTGTAACATTCTAGACATAATATTAGGTATTAATCTAAATGCCTCATAAAACATGGAAAGATATTAGAAAATAGATTTTTAAAAATGAAAAATAAATATTTATTTTGATACATCTTGATCAAATGAGTCTAATGATGTTTATTCTATCTATATTTGGTAGCATTAGAATTACTATAAATTACAAAGGTAATTAACAATAAACAATAACAAATTTTTCTATTATTATTAAGTAAATAAGTATTACATCTAAAATGAGATAAATTTGAACAAACTAAAACAACCAAATGAAAGATAAAAATTTTAAAAAAAAATTAAACTATATTGCTAAGCTATATTCCTTAACAATAAATAGGTCGGGTGTAATATCATCGATAATCAAAAAAAATATTTCGTAAACAATGAAAAAATGTTAGAAAATAAATATTCAAAAATATTTTAAAAAAATTTATTAAATAATGCTTGTTAAAACAACATAAATGGCATGTGTTTCTTCTACATTGAGCCTTATTTGAACTAACTAATATAAAAAAATATAAATAATAACAAATGTTTCTTTTAATACTAGGTAAAGTTAAAATTATATAAGTAATTGTAATATAATAATTCCAAAAGAAAACAATATAAATGTCCAAAGAGAAGAGAATTAGAGCCTCATAATAATATAACCAAATCAAAGTAATAAAAATTAGATAATTTTTATTTAACATTCTAATATACTAAATAGATCGAGGGTGACATCTCTTTGACCATTAAATCAGTTATGGATCCAAATGTTTAGTAAAGCAAGTTAGAATCATAGAAAAAATATCTAAAAAATAAATATGAATATTTAATTACATAGAGCTCAATGATATTAATTTAATTGAAAAAAGAATATTTAATTTGATATAGCTTGTCTAGATAGGTTTGACGATGTTTACTTCATCTTGATTTGTCCTGTTTTAATTACTATAAATTTCCAAAAAAAATCTTAAATAATAAATAGTTATTGTTTTAATAAATAGAAAATAAATATTAAATCTAGAAAAAGATAAACTATGGAAATATAATATAACAAAATCGAAACATTGTAATTGTCACACAAGATGAGCTTTATTGTACCATACTAGGAGAGCCAAATAAAACAAAACATTTGATGAAACAAGATAAATTGTACGAGAATATTATATCCAAGATATTTAGAAAATCGAGTGTATCGTCCTTGATCAAAAAATCAGGTATATATTCAAATGACTCATAACATGTGCTAAAACCATAAACAATATAATGTCCAAAACTATAAAATTGAATATTCAATTGAATAAATAATATTCATGTGAGTGAAATGACATTTATTTGTTTTTGTTCCAAGATCTTTTTGAGTTACAATGAACTTCTAATATAAATTTGTAGAAGTAGTAATAAATTACTATTATAAGATCACATAAATATGTAGAAAATTTCAAATGAAATAACTTGACGGATGTAATAGAAGGAAAACATTGTTACCTAATCAAAGGGAAAAATTTGAAAGCATTAGTTAAATTGAACAGAAAAATTTGCTTTCAAAGGCTTTAAGGTAATCAATTGGAATAACATTGATTATAAAATTACGTAGGAAAATAAATTATTTTATATCTATTAGACCACTTTTGAAAATACTAAAAATTAACAAATTAAATGAACATAAAGAGGAATAAATTATTAAATAAGTATTAATTAAATATATATTAAATTTAAATAAGGTCAATTTAAAAAATATAACATAGCAAACTAAAAGAGATGTAAAGGTTATATTAAAAGAGAATTGGTGCCTCACAATAATGTGGATTAAACAAATCAAAATGTTTGGAGAAAGGAGATAAGTTATACATCAAAGATGCATTAATATATAATAAAGAGATAAGATATAGCATCATGAATCATTAAATCAGGTACCAACAAAAATTTCTCATAAGAAATAAAAAACACCTACAGAATAAAATTTTTAAAAATAGAAAAAAAATATTTAATTAGATAATGCTCATCAAGATGAGTCCAATAATGTTACTCGATAAAGCTCTTTTATAGTTACTAGAAATTACCAAAGAAAATAAATATAAATAATAATACTTTGTTATTTCAATATTAAGTAAATATGTATTAATGTTATTAAGATACAAATTGAATTAATATAATATAACAAAATAAAAGACTTGTAAAGCTCACAAAAGATAAGAATCAGTGCTTTTTGGTAATATAAAAAATCAATGAGAAAAATTTTAAAATATTAGATAAATTACATGTAAAAGTTTTATTCCAAGATACTAAACACTTCTAGTATAACAACCTCAATCATCTAATTCAGTACAAAATAAAATATTTCGTAAAGTAGTAAAAAATAATGAAAATAAAATGTTAAGAAATATTAAAATTTCTTTTTGATAGAGCATTTAGGGAAGGTTTCAAAAACCTTTGCTTCAACTTAATCACTCAAATTTTTTCAATTTTTTGAATTTTGAAAAACATAAACAATAGAATATTATAATTTAATACGAAGAAGTTATATATTAAGTGTGAAATGAGATTAATGATGTAACATAATAAACGTAAATCAAGGTAATGTAAACATCGTAAAAGAGAAGATTTAGAGTTTCATAGAAATATCACATAATGAAAAAAAGTAATTTCAAAAAATGAGATAAATAATAAAAGAAAGGTGAATTCCAAAGTATTATGGAGATTAAGTGTAACATCCCTGACCATCAAACGAAATATAAAATGAAATGCATATTAATGCATGTAAACTAAGTAGAAAATAAAATATTTAAAAATATAAAATAAATATTTAGTTTGTTGAAGCTCCTTAGACCCATTTCATGACTTACTTTAATCATGATCATACATTCTAGAACTACTTTCAATAATAAAACTAAATAAATAAAAAATGATAATATTTTATAAATTTAAGATTTATTATATATATTAAATCTAAAATAAGATTTGATGAAATATAATTCAACTAAATGAAAATGACAAAAGGGGTCGTATGAGATGATATTTTTAATAATATAATAATACGACAAAATTAAAGTTAAAGATTTTAAAAAATAAGTTAAATTGTAATTGTAAGTTATATTCGTTAACAGTAAATAGGTCGAGTGTGACATCATTGAAAATAAAATTAAGTACAAAAAATCTCTTAAAGTATATCAAAATCTTAGAAAATTAAATGATAAAAATATTAAAAATAATATTTAATTAAATAATGCTTTTTGAGACAAGTCCATTAACATATGTTTCTTCTCTATAGAAACTTGTTTGGAATACTAATAAAAAAAGGAATGAACAATAACAAATGATTTTTAATGCTAAGTGGGTATTGTCGCCAAATGAGATAAATTAATGCTGTATAATAATTCCAAATGAAAACAATGTAATGATCAAATGAGAGGATAATTAGAACTTTATAATAATGTAACCACATAAAAGCAAAAATTTAAAGAAATGAGATAAACTGTATTTGAAAATAGTAGTTTAAGATACCAAGGAGATCAATGGTGCTTCCTTGACCATTTAATTGGCTATGAATAAAAATTCAGTAAAGCATATTAAAACTATAGAAAAAAATATATAAAAAATTAAAAAAATATTTAATTAAATAAAGCATAGTGAGATGAGTTCAACAGAAAAGAAAGAATATTTAATTTGAAATAGCAGATCGAGATAGGTTCGATGATGTTTATTTCATCCTGATCTAACCTCATTTGGAATTATTATAAATTCTAAAAATGCTAATCTTAAATATAAATTTTTATTCTTTCAATAGTAAGAAAATGCATATTAAATCTATAAAGAGATAAAATGTGGTAAAATAATATAGCTAGATCAAAACATTGTAACTATCACATAAGAGGAGCTTTTGAGTACTAGGCTAATATAGCAAAATATTCAAGAAATGACAAAATTGTAAGAGAATTTTGAATTCCAAGATAATTAGATGATCGATGATGGTAACATCCTCGATCAACAATTTAGATACATAGTGATATGTCTTATAACACATGCTAAAACAATAGACAATATAATATCTAAAATTATAAATTTGAATATTCAATTGAATAAATAACGTTGAGGTGAGTCAAATGACACTTATTTCATTTTAATAAAAGCACATTCTGAATTACTATGAACTTTCAATATAAATTGGTAAAAATAACTATAAATTTTTGTTATAACATTGCACAAATATATATTAAACCTTAAATTAAATAATTCAAGGGGTGTAATATATCCAAAATAATGTTACATAAAGCATCAGGTGTATTGAGATTTAGGTTTACATCATAATTTAACCAAATCAAAGGAAATAATTTGAAAAAAAATATAAATTGAACAAAAAAATTACTTTCCAAGGCATTAAGGTGATCGATTGGAACAACATCGATTATCAAGTAAGGTATGACCAATTTTGTTTAATCTTCGTTAGACTACTTTTGAAATTACAACAAATTACAAAATTAAAAAAATATAAAGAAGAATAAATTATTACTTTAATATTAAGTAAATATATGTTAGATTTAAATTAGATAAATATAAAAAATATAATATATTAAACTAAATTATTTTTAAGCTCACATTAAAACAAAATTAGAGTTTCATAATAATGTGAATAAATAAAAACAAAATCTTGGAAAAAAGATATAAATTATACATCAAAGTTGCGTTAAAGGATAATAAAGAAATATAGTATAACATCCTTGATCATGAAATAAAGTGCGAATTTAAACTTCTCATAAAACATAGAAAAATACAAGAAAATAAAATTTTTAAAAATAGTAAAATATATTAAACTAGATAAATCTCAATTTGACGAGTCCAATGACATGTATTGTGTCTAAATCAGGCTTGATTATAATTATTAGAAATTATAATAGTAAATAAATATACAAAAATAATTTATTTTTTGAATATTAAGTAAGTTTGTATTAATGATGAAAAGAAATAAATTGAATTACTATAATACAATAGAATCAAAGACCTATAAAGCTCACAAATGATAACAATAAATATTTGATAGTGAAGTAACATAATTAATGGGAAACATTTAAAAACATTAAATAAATTATATGGAAAAGCTTTATTCAATGAAACTAAGCACTTATAGTGTAATAATCCCAATCGTCAAATTATGTGTGAAATAAAACATATAGTAAGGCCTTTAAAAATAATAGAAACTTAAATTTTTAAAAATAAAAAAATTAAAAAATTTTAATTAGATAAAGCTTATAGGGAAGTGTCCAACCACTTTTTTTCAACTCAACCATGCCACTTTGTGGAATTATTGTCATATTTAGTAAACATTAACAATAACATATTGTAATTTAACATGACAAAGATATATATTAACTATGAAATAAAATAAATGCAGCAATAAAATTGAACTAAATAAATGTAATGTAAAGGCCATAAGAGAGGAGGTTTAGAGTTTCACATTAATATAATATAACAAAAAAAATTACTTAAAAAACGAGATAAATAACAAAAGAAAGCTTAATTCTAGGTTACTAGGGACATTGAGTGTAACGTTCTCAATCATTCAATTAAGTATAAAACGAAATGCTTAGGAAAGCATTCAAAGGGATAGAACATAAAATACTTAAAAATATAAAATGACTATTTAATTGGAGAAAGCTCCTTGAGATGAGTTTAATAACTTACTTTCATCATGATAATGTCTCTTCTAAAACTACTTTTTAATATAAAAGTAAATAAACATTAATAATAACATATTATTATTTTTAATATTTAGTACATATATATTTTAAATCTAAAATAAGATAAATTGATAAAATATAATTAAAAAAAGTGAAAGCCATATAATAGTTGCTTGAGAGGAGATTTAGAATCACATATTAATATAATATAATTAATGAAAAAATTACAAATTAACAAGATAAACTTTATGGGAAAGTTTTATTCAGACATACCTTAGACAATTAGTGTGACATCCTTCATAATCACATTAAGAACGAATCAAAATGTCATGTAACATTTGCAAAAAGGTTAAAAATAAAAAAAAATTATAAAACATAGAAAAATTATTTTATTAATGCTCATTGATGATAAGTATAATAGTGCTTATTTGATATTGATTTCATACATTCCTAAATAATAATAAATTACCAACAAAAATGAGCAAAAAAAATAAGAACTTGAACATTTTGTATATAGTAAATGCATAACAATGCAAAAATAACATAAGTTGAACCATTCTAATATATATTATTGATATCTTTTTAAAACACATAGAAGTGAGAAATTAGATTTCTTTAGTCATATAACTAAATAAAAAAATCATTTCAAGAAATAACAAAAATCTTTTATGGAAAATTTTTTTCCAAAGATATTAAGAAAATTAAGTATAGCAACCTCGATTATGAAATAAAATATGAATTTAAATGACTCATAAAACAAACTAAAATTGTTGAAATTATAATATTTAAAAAAAGAAAACAGAACATTTAAAAGGATAAATCTTGTCAAGATGAGTTCAATGATATTTATTTTATTTTAATCATGCCTAGTTTGAAATTATTACATATTTCATGGAAATATGTATTAGAATAGAAATTAGATAAATTATATAATAATACAAAATCAATGTGATATAAAGCAAAATGAGAGAGGATTTAGAGTTACATTGCACTATAACTAATTCAAAGCAAAAGTTGAAATTAGATAAATAATATATGAAATTTGTATTCCAAGAAATGTAAGGGATCAAGCGCAAAAACATCAATCAACAAATCAAGAAAGAATCAAATTCTTATGGCATGGCTAAACTCTAAAAACAAAAATATTTAACGAAATAAAAAAATAGTATTTAATGATCAATAAAAATTTAATGATACTTAGTTTTTAGGTCATTTAAAATTATTATGAATTGCCAATGTATTGAAATATAAATAATAATAAGTTATTATTTTAAAGTTTTAAAAAAGAAAAATATTAAAAATTAGATAAATTAAATTATATTAATATAACAAAATCAAAGTATTATAAAGGTCACATAAGGGTCGAATTAGAGTTTTAAAAATATAAAACCACATCTAAGTGAAAAATTTTAAGAGACGAGACAAATTTTATAAGAAGGCTACAGTGAAAGATACTAAGAAGGTTGAGTGTGACATCATTATAATCAGATCAGCTATGAAACAAAATGATTTATAAAATATGGAAAAACTAAATAAAATGGAATATTTATATATGTATATAAATGATTACTTAATTGAGAAGAGAATTTCTAGAGGAGCCCATCAACATTTATTTGCACTCCATCATATGTAATTTTGAATAATTATAAATTACCCATGTAAATAAAAAATTATAATAATAATTTATTTACTATTAAGAAATTACATCTTTTAAAATTGAAATTAAACATTTTGATGTACTATAATATAACCAAAACATACCTTAAAGAGTATCAAAAGTAAAAGATATTTAAAAAAATGCTTGTTTAATTAGAAATAGCTCAATGAGACATGTCTATTATGTTTTTTCCTCCAACAAAACATTTTTGGAATTATTTTTAAATAAAAATGAAAATAAATATAAATAGTAATTTTTTTTTAATATTATATATGTATATATAGATATAGTGAAACTAAAATATGATAAATTGGAGCTAACTAATATAAACAAATAAAAGTTAATGTCAATTTTACATGAAAAATTTTAAGTTATAAAGTAATATACTAAAATCAAAGTGAAAAATTAGGTGAAATGAAATATATGGAGAAATGTAAAAATTTCATTCCATGATACTAACAAGATTGACTATCACATCTTTAATCATAAAATTTAGGAATGAATCAAATGTCTCATAAAGTGTGACAAAAGAAAAAAAAAATAAAGTATTTAAAAAGAAGGAAATGACTACTTCTTTCAATGTGGTCATTGAGATTACTTGAACAACTTTTGTTTCCTTACCATCAAACTTCACTTTGAAATACTACTTATTACAAAAAAAATTAAACATAAATAGTAAGAAATTGTTATTTAAACATTAAATAAATATACGTTGAAATTGAAATAAGAAAAATTCAAGCAATATAATAAAACAAATCAAAAGTTGTAGAAGTTACACATAGGTGGAATAAGAGTTTCACAGATATAAAAAAAAATCAAAGAAAAGAAATATAAAGAAATAAGAAAAATCTATAAGAAACTAGCTTTCCAAAAGATACTAGAATGATCTGGAGTATCATTCTTAATAATCAAATTTGGTAATAATGAAAATATGTCTTAAAGAATGTCAAAACCTTGCAAAATAAAATATTTAAAAACATTAAATAATTAATTATTTACATATAGCTAATAAAGATGAGTAAAATGATATTTTTCTTCGTTTAAAATTACTACAAATTAATAAATTTTATATTCTTAAATAAGAATACATTACTATTTCAATATTAAGTACTTATATAATAAATTTAAAATAAGATAAATATAAGTAATACAATATAAAAAAGTTAAAGAAATGTATAGCTCGCACGAGATGAGAAATAAAGTAACCTACTAATATGGCAAACATAAGGCAAAAATGTTGAAATATATGTGATAAGATGTATGAGAAAGTTATGTTTAGAGATTTTAAGAAGATGGAGCATAAAATACTTGATCCTCATATCAACTATGAAGCAAATTGTCATATAAAAAATGTTAAAACTATAGAAAATAAAATATTTAAAAATACTAGTTTTAAAATTTTTAATTAGATAGAGCTTCAATATGAGACATAATGTTTTTGTTGTCTCCATCGAATGACATTTGGAATTACTCGAATTACATAATAACTAAATGTAAAAGAACATATGATTTTAATAACAACAAAATATATCTTTTAGATAAAAATGGATAAATTTATACAGTAAAATATAAAAAAATTATAAGATGCAAAAGCCACAGGAGTGTAGAATTTGAATTTCATTAGAAATTTAACAAAATGAAAGCTATGCTTTTGTAGAGATGATATAAATTTAATAAGAATGCCACATTTGATGGTAATATAATGTATGTAGAAAAATGTCTTTTAACACGGCAATATTCTAGAAAATATTTAAGAACATGAAATTAATATTTTGTTTGATAGAACTCGTTTCGATGACTTTATAGGTGCCTATCTAGTCTTCAAAGAAGCTCACTTGGAATTGTTAGGAATTAACAAAATAATTAAGTATTAAAAATAATAAATTGTTATTTTAAACTTAGGTAGATAAATCAAAAAATTTGGAATAAGAAAATTAAGATAATGTAATATGAGCAAATAAAACCCATGTAAAGGACACATAAGAAGAGATTTAGCATCAAATAAAAAAAATTTAAAGTCAAAGTTTTGAAAATATTATTTAACTATTATAGGAAAATGACATTCTATGATTCTAAAAAGAGCACGTGCAGTATCCTTGGTCACAAAATTATGTACCAAAAAAAAAATCACATAAAACATCATAAAATTTTTAAAAATAAAATAATTAAAAAATATTTAATTTGTTTGGACTTGTCATAATGAGTCCAATGACTTTTGTTACTTTTGAATAACTCCTAGTTTGGAATTACTATGATTTATCAAAGTAAATAAGTAAAAGTGAAAAAATAACTATTTTAATGTCAATTAAATACACAGCAAAGCTAAAATTAGAAAAAAGGAAAAAAATGTAATACAATAAAGTTAGAGCAATGTAAATGTTAAAGGAGAAGAAAATTAGAGTTGCATAATAATGTAAACAGATCAAAGAAATTAATTTAAGGAAATGAGGCAATGGTTTTGAGAAAATAAAATTTCAAGATATTAAGGAGATAAAGTATAACATTCTAGATCATCGCATTATATAAATAAAAATTTCAAATAAAACTCACCAAAACTTAGAAAATTAAACTTCAAAACTATTAAAATGATTTTTTAATAAGGCAGAGCTCAATGTAATGACTCCAACCACATTTGTTTTTTCTCAAATAGACATATTTTTAAATTATAACAAATGTTTTAATTAAATAAGCATAAATAATAAAAAAAACTCCTTTAATATTAAGTTGATATATATATTAATTGCAAAACTATAAAAATAGAATCAAAGCAATAAAACCTAACCAACACAACATAAAAGTTATGTTATAGTAATTTAGAGCTAGATATTACTATAAACAAATTAAAGTAAAAAACTTTTAGTAGACTTTAAGTAGATCAAGTGCAATATCATACATCATCAAATCATTTATGAATAGAAATGTCATCTAAAGCATACTAATAACATAGAAAATAAAATATATAAAAATATAAAATTGATGATTTAATAGATTATAACTGATGGAGATGAGTTCAATGATATTTCTTTTGATTGCACCATATGTCTTCTAAAATTTTTGCAAAGTAATACTTACATCAATAATAATAATATATCATTATTTTAATATTAACAATATATATAATAAACAAAAATAAAAAATTAACAAATATAATATGACAAAATTAATGTGATATAAATGTCGCAAAAAAAGTTTTAAAGATACAAGTAATAAAACTATATCAAACTAAAAACTCTCAAAAAATAAAACAAATTTGTTGAGAATCATTGCATTCCATGAAAGCAAAAAAACCAAGAGTAGAAACCTCAATCAACAAATTCGTTACAATTCAAAATGACTCGTTAAACATGAAAGGAGCCCTAGGAAAAGATTAAAAAAATATATGAAAATAAATATTTAATTTGATTTATCTCACAAAGTTAAAAATAATGTTGTTTGTTTCATTTTTTTTGGTTTATTTATTCAAACTTAAGAGTTACCAATGTCATCGATTGTCAATTCAAATAATAATAAAACATTTCTTATAAAGCTTACTAAAACCTTGAAAATAAAATATTAAATGAAATATTAAAAAAATATTTAGTTAGATAGAGCTCATTTTGTCAAGTCCATTGAAACTTTATGTTCTCCAATAGACCTAATTTTCAACCATTACAATTAGTTATCATTGTAATTAAACATAAATAATAACACATTATTATTTTAATAATAAGTAGATCTATATTAAAGTTGAAATGTGGTAAACTAAGCAATGTAATATAACTAAATAAAATGATGTAATGGTCGCGCAAGAAAAGATTGATATTTATATTAACTAATTGAAGGAGAAAATTTTGACCAAATTGAAAAATTTGTATTGGAACGTTAGATTCTAAGTTGCTAAGAAGATTGTGTATAACAACATCAATCATTAAATTATGTGTGGATCAAAATGCCTTCTAAAGAAAACAAAAATTCTTGAAAATAAAAATATGTAAAAAATATATAAAAAAATATTCAATTAGTTAGAAATTATTGAGATTAGTAAAATAAATTTTGTTTTGCTTCAACTTGACATCATTTGGAATTACCAAGATTTAATAGATTAGATAAGCATAAATAATGATGAATAAATATTTTAGTATTAAGAAAATATATAATAATGCATAAATTTGATAAGTTAAAGTGATTTAATATAAGAAAATCAAAGTGATGCGAATGCAACATTAGAGGAGATTTGGAATAACATAGTAATATAACAAATAAAGCAAAAAAGTTGAAAACATGAGGTAAATTATATGAGAAATTAGTGTTTTATATAATAAATAGATTGGATGAAATATGCTCAATCATCAAATAACGTACAAATAAAAATAAATCTTAAAAAAATTCCAAAAAATTTAAAAAATAATTTTTTAAATATAAAAATAAATATATAACGAGATAAAGCTTTTTAGGACAAGTTCAACAACATTTTCCTTAGTCGAACGTCATCTCAAATAAGTATAAATTATCAAATTAACTAATCATAAATATTAATAAACTAATATTTTAAGAAATTAAAAAAATTACACTAGAAAGTTTCTTTTAATGACATAAAAATATGAATAAACTCAAAAAAGAAATATATCAAAAAAAATATCATGAATATTTAGTTTAATAAAGCTCATTGAGATGAGACAAATTATGTATGTTTTGTGATTTTCAAACCTTTTTTCAATTGCTACAAATTCCTAAAGTAAACAAGCCTAAATAATAATTATTATTATTATTATTATGAAAAACGTAAAAATATATTAATGATAAAGTCAGAAAAATTAAGTTAAATTAATATAACATAATAAGTACAATGTAAAGGTCACACAAGGTGAGAATTAGTGTTAAATAGTAATATAAACAAAACAAAGAAAAAATGTCAAAGTAATTAGATAACTTTTACATGAAAGTTGCATTATTAAATACTAAGAAAATCGAATGTAACATCCACGATCATCAAATGTGATAGGAATTGAAATGATTGATGAAGCATGAAAAATAAGTAAAACATAAAATTACCAGAATGAGAATTTAATTGGATAAACCACATCGAGACAAGTCCAATGACATTTATTTCATTTTGATTAGATTTTGTTTGGAATTATTATAATTTACAAAATTAAATATGCATAAAGAAGAGTTAATAACTATTTTTAATTATTTAATTATATAATAAAATAGAAGTGACACAAATTTGCACAATGTAATATAATCAAATTCAAGTTATGTAAATTACACATAATAAGAGAATTTGAGTAACATTTTAATATTGGCAAACATGAGGCTAACATTTGAAGAAAAGAGATAACATGAAACAGATTATTATACTACAAGATCTTACGAAGCTCAAATAAAATATCTTAAAACATCAAATATTTTATGTCGTAAATTGCAACATAAAAGATTCAAAATCCATAGAAAATAATTTATTTAAAATATTAAATAAATTTTTTATTTGATATAAATTATCAAAATGAGACCAATGATGTTTAATTTATTTCCATCAAACCTCAATTGGAATTACTAAAAATTCCAAAAAAATTCAACATAAATAATACTAAATTATTATTTCAATGTTAAGTAAATATTTATTAAAACTAAAAAAAATAAATGCATTATTTGAATTAGATAAAGCTACATTCTAAGATACAAAAGACAATAAGTATAATCTAAAAAATTCATTAGCCATAAAAGGATTTCTTTAATCAATGTTTTATAAGAGGATTGCGACTTTCTTTTTACAACTTTGAAATTAGCATTCTATTTCTAGTATCTCTATCAAAATCTAAAGTATGAAGGAAATAAGAAAGAATATAATGATTAATGGAAAATAGAAAAATCCTTTAGCTTATTAAGTTAAAATAAGGATGCAGCAAAGTGAACAAAGGTAAAAGATCATGAATCTACCATGCATGGTTTAAATTACTTAAAGTTGCCCATCTCATTATTTTCAATCAAAATGGATTTTCAATGGATCCTTGATTGTAAACTCTGATAAAAATTAAAATACCACACAAAGCATGACTAAATCCTAGAAAATAAAATATTTAAAAATATGAAATAAATTATCTAGTAAGATAGAGCCCATTGAGTTGAGTTTAATGACCTTTCTTTCATCTCCAATAGAAGGCATTTTGATTTATGAAAAAATACCAAATTATTTAAACAATATTATTATATATATTAAAGCTAAAATTAGCTAAATTGAAATAATATTATATATGAAAATGAAAATGATGTTAGAGCCACATGAGAAAAGATTTATAATTACATAAACAAAATCGAAGTTAACAATTTGTAGAAATTGGAAACATTATGTGAGAGATGGATTAAAAATAATAAGAAAAACTAGTGTAGTTTGCCTGACCCGCAAATTACGTGCAAATAAAAATGGCTCGTAAAAATGAAGAAACACAATTACTAAGAATATAAAAATGACCAATGAAATTGGATAGAGCTGGACAAGATGAGTTCAATGATTTTTCTTTCATTCTTATTGGACCAAAGTTTAGAATTGTGATGATTTATCTTATTAAATAACAACATAGGATAATAAATTATTATGTTTTAGTAATTCATTATTTGATAAAGTATTAATTATATAAAATGAAGTGATACATAGTAATACATGAAAATCAAATAAAAAACTTGAAATAGTGAAGTAAAGTTCCCAGGAAACTTGCGTTCCAAGATACAAAAGAGATCCAGCATAACATTATTGATCTTGAAGCCAGGTATGAATAAAAATATGTCATAAAGATTCTAAAAATTATAAGAAATTAAATATTTAAATATAAAAAATGAATATTTAATGGATAACTCAATTATATGAGTTCAATTACTTTTTTTCCTCTCATTTTGGAATTATTTTGAAATGCTACGAATTACAAAAGTAAATAAGCATAAATAATATGAAACAATTATTATAATACTAAGCAAGCATATGTTTAAGCCAAAGTCCAATAAATTAAATCAAAGATAACCAAATAAATTTTGATATAATGGCCCCATGATAACAAATTTTGAGTTAATTAATGTTATAAGAAAATTGAAGGTAAAACTTATAAAGTTATAAAAATTGTAAATCAATGTTGTATTCAAATAGTTGTTAAGTATAACATCATTGATCACTAAATTATGCCTAGAAAAATTTTAAAATATTAAAAAAATTATTTATTTAGATAAAGCTCATCAAGACGAGTCAAATGACGATAATTTCATGACCATCGTCTCTCTTTTGGATAGACGACAAATTAAAAAAATGTAAATAATGATAAATAGGAGAAAAGTGTTATCATAATATCAAGTAAAAATACATTAAAAATGAAATACGATAAATTAAGGCAATGTATTGCAAACAAATCAAAGCAATGTAATTATCACATAACAGGAGAATTCGAGTTTCATAGAAATAAGGCAAAACAAAGTGAAAGATATGAAAAAATAAGAGAAATTTTACAAGAGTGCAAAATTCGAAGACATTAAGGAGATTAAGTGTAACGTCTTTGAATATCAACATACGTACAAATAAAAAGCCATATAAAGCAAGAAAGAAATAAAAAAACAACTTATTTAAAGTAAAAAATAAATATTTAATTTACTAGAAGTTGTTAAGTTGAAATTCATGTTGCCTTCTCTTTTCTGATAGACCAAACGTCAAAAGATTGAGAATTAAAAAATAATATAAAAATAAATTTTGATAAATTAGCTCAGTATATTAAGGATTGATTACATGAAAAATTTGCTTTCAATGACATATTAATCATAACAAAATTTGGAAAATTTGTATAAAATAGCTGCATTCTAGGATAATAAGGAGATCGAGTGTAACTACCTTGATCATAAAATAAGTTACGAGTTAAAATATCTCATAATGCATAGTAAAATTGTGAAAAATTAAGTAATTATAAATATAAAGATGAATCTTTAATTCAATAAATCTTACTTAGATGAGTCCAATTACATTAATTTTTTCTTAACCAGACGATGCTTGCAATTTCTACAAATTTCAATATAAATAAAACATAAAGAAAAATAAAATTTTTATTTTAACAGTAAGACAATTTATACTAAGAAATAAATAAGATAAATTTTGGAAATCCATTATATCTAAATCAAATAAATTTAAAAGTTATAGGAAAGAAGACTTAGAGTTACATTGGTATATAACCAAAATTGAGATGAATAATTTGAATAAATGTGATAAAATGTATGGTTAACTTGCATTAAATACTAAGGAGATTGAAGGGAATATCCTTATTATTAAAATTAAAAGCAAAAAAAATATCTTATAAAACGTACCAAAATCTTTGAAAAAAAAATTTTAAATTGTTAAAAATTATTTGAATAGATAGACAAGTCTCATGAATGATTCACTAGAGATAATTTTTACAAAACATTTGATTGGAAAATCCATTAAAAGAAGTTTAAAAAATTCTAAAATTCATGTTTAATTAAATAGAGCTAAATGAGACTAGTATAATAACTTTTTTCGTCTTAGTTAGGCTTTGTTTGCTATGGCAAAGAATTGCTAAGTTAAAAAAAATGACTTTATATTAAAAGAAGCTCATTGACGCAAGTTCTATGATATATTTT
Source organism: Vanilla planifolia (assembly GCA_023846275.1). Classification (NCBI taxonomy): domain Eukaryota; kingdom Viridiplantae; phylum Streptophyta; class Magnoliopsida; order Asparagales; family Orchidaceae; genus Vanilla; species Vanilla planifolia. Next base: position 1,813,659 of record JAIUJO010000026.1, on the reverse strand, counting down.
GTCATGATTAGAGGTTAGTTGGAATTACTATTAATTATCAAACTAAATAACTATAAATAATAAAAGATTATTATGTTAATACGTAAATATTTATAAAGATTGGAATGAGAGAAATTTAAGCAATATAATATAAAAAATAAATGGTATGTCAAGTTCTAGCAAGAAAAGATTTAGATTACCTAGTAATACAACAAAGTCAAAGAAAACAATTTCAAAACGTGATAAATTCTATTAGAAAGTAGTTTTTCAAGAAAAAAACTTAGATCATGTGTAGCATACTTAATCATAAAATCATCTATGGATAGAAATGACTCATAAAACATGCAAAAAAACTTTAAAAAAATTTCTTAAAAATAAAAAAATGAATATTTATTTGTATACAGTTTGACACAATTTTTCTAGTGATGATTGTGTCCACTTGATTGGAATCTTTTTGAAGTACTATGAAATGTCAAAGGAAAAAAATGTAAAAAAGAATGGATTGTTATTTTAATTTTAGGTAAATACATGTTGAACATAAAATAAGATAAATTAAAAAAATGTAAAATAACCAAATCAAAATGTTGTAAATATCATAAGTGAGAAAATGTAGTGTTACATGGCAATATAATTAAATCAAAGTCAAAATTTAAGGAATTAGACAAGTTGCTAAATAGATCAACTGTAACATCTTCGATAATTAAAGTAGATATAAGTTAAATATCCTATAAAGTGTGTCATAACCTTTGAAAATAAAAGACTTAAAAATATTATAGTAAATATTTTAGTAAATAAAGCTCATCAAGAGAAGCCTAATGACATTTGTTTCATATATATTGGATGTTGCTGCAAATTAATATGAATAACAAAATAAAAAGGGTTAAATAATTAAATATTTTTAATTTAATATTATGTAAATATGTACAAAAGTTAAATTAAAAATTGAAAACAATATTTTATAACCAATCAAATTTGATATAATGACCATATGATATGAGAATTAAAATTTCATAATAATATAACAAACTTGAGGCAAAATCTCTAAACAATTTAGAAAAATTATATAATACAATTATAGTTTTTGAAAATAAGGAGTTCAAGTGCAATATTCTCAATAGTTAAATTAGGTATAAGTTGAAATTACTCATAAGCATTACAAACATTAGAAAAAATATTTTAAAAAAATTAATAAATATTCAATTTATGGGAGCTTGTTGAGATGATTACAATAATTTTCGGTCATCTTTATCAATCTATGTTTGGAATTACTATAAACTAAGAAAAAAATAAGCATAAATAGTAATAAATTATCATTTTAATATTAAGTAAATATTTATTAAAGCTAAATGAGGCAATTCGAACTAATGTTAAACAACCAAATGAAATTGATATAAATGCCACTTGAGAGGAGATTTTGAACTTCACCTTAATATACGTAAATCAATGCTAAAAGTCTTAAGGAATGAGATAAAATATGAAGGAAAGTTGCATAATAAGATATTAAAGAGGTTGAGTATAATATCCTCAATTGCTAATTCTAATATGAATTGATATGTCATGTAAAGTAGGCCAAACATATTGGAAATTTAATATTTAAAACATAAAAGAAATATCTAAATTGACATTACTATTTGAGAGCAGTCCAAAAACATTTGTTTCAAAACAATCTGACTTTTTTTCAATTTAAAATAAATTACCAAATTAATCATAAAGAAATATGACTTTAATAGTAAAATAAATATATATACTAAAGCTTAAAAAATATTATTTAAAAAAATTTAATCTAACAGAATAAAAGTGATGAAAGGTTACCTAAGAGAAGATTTGAGGTTCATTCCAATATATAACCAAGCAAAAGAAAAAAGTTAGAAGAAATGGGATAAATTGCTCTCAATAAGCTATATTCCAAAATACAAAGGAGATTGATTATAACAACATTGATAATTAAACAAGATTAGAATTAAAATATCTCAAAGGTTTTAAAAACTTTAGAAAAGAAAATTTTTAAATTATAAAATAAATATTTAATTGGTTAGTGTTTATCAACACGAGTTTAACAATGTTTCTTTTGTCTTTACCTAACCTCATTCAAAATTGCTGTAAAAACTAATAAGAAGAATATAAATTTAACTAATTTTATATAATCGAAAGAACATAATGTAAAAGTCACACAAGAGAAAAATTAGACATTCATAGTAATATAATGAAGTCTAAAAGAAAATTATAAATATGATAAACCATACAAGAAAGTTTCATTACAAGATATTAAGAAGATCTAGTGCAATATCATGGAATAGTAAATTAGGTACAAATTAAAATGACTCATAAAGTATGTAGAAATCTAAGAAAATAAATATTTTAAAATTTTGAAAAGATAATTTAATTCATCAACATGAGTCCAATGACATTTGTTATGACTTCATTACAAATCATTTTGAATTACTGAGAATTACTAAATACATAAGCATAAATATTAACAATTTATACTTCCTCTTTAACTAAATATATATTAGAAGTAGAATAACATAAATTGAAGCAATATAATCTAAGCAAGGTAGAGTTCACACAAAAGGAGAATAAAAGTTACACATTAAAGTTATGAAATTAGAGAAAAAATTGAACTAAAGAGATGAATTATTTGTGGAAGTTGCATTCAAAGAACTTAGGGAAATTGACTATAATGCCCACGATCATCAAAAATGTGTTTAGTGAAAAAGTTTTATAAAGTATGACAAAAATATTAAAAAAAAATTAAAATTAAAGTAAATAAATATTTAATAAAAAAGAGCTTGTCAAGGTTACACTAATGATATTTCTTTTGACTTGATTACACCTCGTTAAGAAATACTACAAATTTTGAAAGAACAAAAGTTTGAAATGCTTAAAAATTAAAAATTTAATATTAAGTAATTAATTATTAAAACAAAAATGACATAAATATAATGTAATCTAACCAAGCTAAGGTGAATTAATTGTTGCATAAGAGAAGATTTAGAGTGGCATAATATTATAACCAAACAAAAGAAAACATTTGATAAGATAATTGTATAGGAAAGTTCTTTTAAGTTACTATAGAGAATGAGTGCAACATCAAAGATAATCAAATTATGTACAAATAAAATTGATTCTTCAAACGTACCAACACTCTAAACAACAAAATGTTTAAAAATAAAGAAATAAATATTGACATTGATTGTCATTTAGACAAGTGCAATGACTCCTATTTCATCTCAGTGAGACCTTTTTAGAGTTACATTAAATTTCCAAAATAAATAAACATAAATAACAATAAACTATCATTTTTATATTAAGTAAATATATACTTAAGTGAAATAATGATAAATTGATGCTATATTTTATAGGTAAACCAAAGCGACCTAAATGTCACAACACTAAGGACTTATAGTCACATAGTTATATAACAAGACAAAGAAAAAAATTTGAAGAAATAAGGCATATCGTATGGACTGTTACATTCTAAGATATTAAGGAGATCTACTTTAACATCCTTCATCATCATAACAATTACATATAGAAATATCTCACTAATAAAGGAAAAACCTTAAAAAAATATTTAAAAATTTTAAGATGAATTCTTTATTGGTTAGAACTCTTCTAGAGAATGCTCATTTTCTCTTCATCAAAACCATGTTTTAAATTAGTATGAATTACTAAAACTTAATATGCATAAATAAAAAATTATTATTTTAATATATTTAGAAGATAAAATGTGATAAATTAAAACAATATGTTATAACACAACTAAAGCGATGTAGCAGTGATGTGAGTGCAGATCAAGAGTTGTATAACAATATAACCAAATCAAAGAAAAAAACTGAAAAAATGAGGATTACATAGGAATGTTTCACACAAAGTTATAAATTATGTATGAGTTAAAATAAGATTGAATTCTACATTTTTAATCAAATTAGGTATGCAATAAAATGTCTTGTAAAATGTGCAAAAACCTTAGGAAAAAGAATAATAAAAAATGTAGAAATGGTTACATGGCTTAATAGAAACCATTAGGATGAGTTAAATGACAATTGTTTATCTCAATCAATCCTCTTTTGAAATTGCTATAAATTAAAAAAAATAATGCATAGAAAGTAACAAATTATTATTTTAATATGATGTAAATATTATTAAGACTAAAATAAGATAAATCAAATTAAAGTATTCAAATTAAATGAAAGCTCCATAATTGTTAGATGAGAGAGGAATTTGATTTCCATTGTAGTAGAATAAATTAAAAATGAAAAAATATATAGGAAAATTTTTATAACAAATTGTTAAGGAGATTGAATATAGAATCATCATTTAAAAATTAGGAAAGAGTCAAAATATGTTACATAGCTTAGAAAAATTTTAGAAAACTAAATCTTAGAAATTATCAAAAGAAATTTAATTGGATAGAACACATCTAGATGACTCCACTGATTCTTTTTTTGGTAGATCATACCTCATTTGGAATTGCTTCAAATAAAAATTTAAATAAATATAAAAAAATAAAGTTTTATTTTAAAATCAAGTAAATATATAATAACATTGCAATGACATAAATTAAATTAATGTAATAAAAAAATGACAGTGATTTAAATTTTAGATATTCGAAGAATTATAGTTTTATTGTAAAATAACTAAGTCAAAGAAAACATATGAAGTAAATGAAATAAATCTCATATGAAAGTTGTATTCTAAGATGCTAAAATGATCGAGTATAACATTGTGGATCATTACAGAATTTACAACTCAAAAATATCCCATAATACATGCCAAAACCATAAAGAAGAAACATTTAAGATTAAAAAATAATTTGTTTGAAATAATTCATCAAGATGAGTCCAATGATATTTATTATGTCTTGATTACATATTACTTAGATATACTAAGAACTACATAAATAAATAAGCTTAAATATTAAAAAATATTATTTCACATTAACGTAAATATATATTAACTCAGAAATAAGATAAATTGGAACTTAGTAATCTAACTAAATCTAAGCATGGTATAGGCCGCATGAAAAGATATTAGGAGTTACATAATAACATAATGAAATTGAAGTAAAAAATTTGAATAAAACAGATAAATTGTACAAGAAAGTTGCATTCAAATAACATAAGAGATGAAGTTTAACAAACTCGATTATAAAATAATATACAAACTAAAATATTTTGTATAGCATGCTAAAAAACTTCAAAATATTTGAAATTTAAAAAAAAAAATTTAATTGAACAGAGCTTATCTGGTTGATTTTATTGTTCTCTCTTTCGCCTCAATTACAGGGAATTCTAAAATACTTCAAATTACAAAATAAAAACACAAAAATATTAATAACATAAAGTTTTTTTAATAATTAATTATATACATTAAAGTTGAAATGAGATTGACTAAATTAATATAATATAATTTTTTTAATATACTATAGAGCTCATTTGGAAGAGATTTATAGTAACAAAGTAATATAAGGAAAGAAAAAAAAAGATTTATACAAATGACATAAAGTGTATTGGAAGTTGCAATCCATGATGATAAGAAGTTTGGGTGTTTCATTCTGAATTGTCAAATAAAATAAGAATCGAAAGGGCTTCTAAAGCATGCTAAAATAGTTAAAAAAAATATTTGGAAATATAAAAACTAATATTTAATTAGGTAAAAATCATTGAGATTTCTCCAAAGCCTTTTGATTCATTTCAAATGGACCTCATTTGAAATTTATATGAATTATAAAAAATATAATAAAAATAATAATAAATTATTATTTTGAGAAATGAGATCAAATATATGGGAAATTTTCTTTCCAAGAGAATAGGTAGCTCTACAATAACATTCACAATCACAAAGCCCTAGACAATAAAATATTAAAAAATATGAATATAAAATTTTTGCTACATATGAAATAAATTAAAGTAACGTAAGCGTATGAGGTAAATTGATGTAGATGTTGTAAAAACAATTATGCTTAGATAGTAAGATAACCGAATAACGTCGAATAAATTGTGGAAAAGAGAATGAGTATAATATCCTGAATCATTAAATCTACTATGAATAAAAAGGCTTCATAATATTTGGAAAAATTAAAGAAAATGAAACTTTCAAAAATACGATAATAAATATTTAAATGTTTACAACTTGTTATCATATGTACAAGAAACTTTTTTTCATTCTAATTAGACCTCATTTGAAATTAATGCAAACTAAAATAAAAAAACAATAAATTATTATTCTTTTATTGAATGAATATATATTAATGTTAAAAATGATTAAATGAAGCAATCAATTAAACGAAACCAAAGCCATGTAAAAGTTATAACAAAACAGATTTGGAGTGAAATAGTAATTTGACAACATCAATGTCAAAATTTTGAAGAAATGGAAAAAATTATTACAAAAAGTAAAATTTCATGATTCAAAGGAGACTGTGCAATATCTTTGGTCATCAAACAAGGTACAAATTGAATTTGCACATAAGGTATGGAAAAACTTTTGAAATAAAAATATTTAAACATAAGAAAAATAAATAAGTAATTATACAGGTCATTGAGACAATTCTAACAACATTTATTACATGTCAATCTAACCTTCTTTAGAATTGTCATGAATTAAAAAAATAAGAAGTATAAATAATAAAAATAATTTATTTTATTGTTAAGTAAATATATATTAATGTTGTGATGAGATAATTGAAATAATGTAATTAGAGCAAACGAAAGTGACATAAATTTCATGATTACTATGAGTCCTTTGACTAATTAAGAGAAATTGTACGAGAAAGTTGTGTTACTTTTGATATCTGTTTGATTGAGGACTTTATTTAAATGCAACTTTGTCATGCAACTTATCTATTTTCTTAAAATGTTTTGCTTTGATTTCGTTATGTTAGTAACTTAGGATCTCTTTTCGTTTGTTTGCTACCTCGGTTTAATTCGATTAGATTACATTGCTTCAATTTATCTCTTTTAAATATTAATATATAGTTACTTAAAATTGAAATGATAATTTGTTAATATTTATGCTAACATAATTTATTAATTCTCAGTAATTCCAAAGATATTTTAAGTGAGACACAACGAATGTTGTTGGACTCATATTCACAAGTTTTATTCAATTAAATATTCATTTTTAGTATATTTAAATATTTCATTTTGTAATATTTTGGCATACTTTACGAGATATTTATATTTTTTTCTTAATTGATGATCACAATGGTACACTCGAGTTCCTTAGTGTCTTAGATTGTAACTTCCCCACATAATTTATCTTATTTCCTCAAATTTTTTATTTGAATAGGTAAACATTATTTTGAAACTCTAATTATCTTCCCCTATGTCTTTTACATCGCTTTCATTTGGCTTTATTAAATTTCTTTAATTTATCTCATTTCTAGTTTATTATATACTTATTGATTATGAAAAAAAGAACTTATTATTTATACTTATTTAAGTTGTATTTTATAGTAATTCAAGACAAGGTCTCAATGGGATAATAAATTTTACTGGACTTATCACAATGAGCTTTAAGCTAACTAAATAATTTTCTATAATTTTTAGATTTTTTAGTTTCTAATGTTTTTTGACATTTCAAGAGATGTTTTTTATGTGATATGATGATTGAGAATGTTGCATGGAATCTTATTTTTTTAGTTTGCAAATTTTCTTACAAAAGTTACTATATTTCTTCAACTTTTTTTCTTTTATGAAACTCAATTACTTCTCAGATGTAACCATTACATCACCCTTAATTTGTTGGTTGCATAATTTTAAGTTTTCTTTATTGAACTTTAATACATATTTACATAATACTTAAATAATAATTTGTTAAACTTATGCTTAAATATTTTTATAATACATAGTATATCCTAATAATGTCTGACCTGGCTGACATAAATTTTGTTGGACTACTTTTGATCAGTTGTATTCAATTAAATAATCATTTTTTATTTTTTTAGAACATTCAATTTTCTAACGTTTTTCACACTTTACCAGGCATTTTAATTCATACCTTAGTTGATGAAAAAGAAAATATCATTGAACTCATCTTAGTGGACTCCATCAAATTAAATATTTATTTTATTATTTTTATATTTTTAATTATCTATAATTTTGCAATTTTTCACGAGATATTTTGATTCATAAAATATTTGATGACCACAGATATTACACACATGCTCCTTAACATGTTAGAATGCAATGTTCCCATTCAATTATCTAATTTTTATTTTTTTCATTTATTTTCTTATATGATCTAGATATGTCTAAATCTTCTCATTTGAACTACATTGCTTTTATTTTGCTAGATTACATTGATTCAATTTTTTATTTTTGGTTTCATAAATGTTTTCATAGTATCAAAATATTTTTTTATTATTAATTTTTTTCCTTTAGCTGTTTGGTCATTTGTAGAAATTCCAACCAAGGTTCAAACAAGTCAAAGAAAACATCATTGGTTTATTCTCAACGTGGAAATTAAAATTAAGAATTTACTTTTAATTTTTATAAATATTTTTAAAGAGTTTTGGGAAACTTTATGAAACATTTTAATTCTACCATGTCTAATAATAGAGGAAGATATGCTTGATCTCCTTATGCTCTTTCAATGTCACTTGCCCTCATAATTGATCTCTTTTCTTCAACATTTTGACTTTATTTTTATGTTAATATGTAACTTTACATCTTCTTTCCTGTTACCTCCACCAAATTTCCACTCAGATTTCAATTCATTAATTTCTCCTTTTTTACTATAATATATATTTACTTAAATCTTAAATAATTTGATTTTAATATTTAGGGTTATTTATCCTTGTAAGTATTAGTAATTCCAAATAATAAATTAATTTAGATGTGACAAATATTACTGGACTCATTTTTATAAGTATCCAATTTGCTATTAATTTTTATAATTTTAAGTATTTGTTAGTATTTTTGCATGCCTTACGAGACTTTTTCATTTGTGTGTATTTTGATTATCCACGATGTTACTCTCAATCGTACTAGTATCTTCCAATGCAAATTTCCAAAATGATTTAGCTCATTTACTGAGATATTTGACTTTTATTTTTTTAAAATACTATGATACTGAACCTCTCCTCTCGTGTTACATGTACATTGTTATTATTTATCTATATTAAATATTTTATTTTCATGTTATTTTAGCTTTATTATATATTTAGTTAATATTAAGTTATAATTTAATTTTTGTTCTTAATTAAGTTAGTATTTTAAAGTAATTTTGAACAAATTTAGATTGAGATAAAATATACAACATTGCCTACCTTATTTAATATGTTTATAATTTTAAAAGTTTTATTTTCAATGATTTTTTCACTCTTATTGCATATTTTGATTATTATTAGTATTAATGAGTGAGAATATTGCACACAATCTACTTAGTATCTTAGAATGCAACTTTACCAATATAATTAATTTCATTTCTTTAACATTTTCACTTTTATTATGATAGTATGAAACTCAAATTCTCCACACACGTAAAGAGAACATCACTTTTATTTGGATATATTATGTTTTTTAATTTGTCACTTTTTAACTTTATTATATATTTACTTAATTTTGAAAGAATAGTTCTCTTTCAGTAACTCTTATAAGCTCTTTTAAAACATAGCAATTCTAACCTAACTCAAATCAAGATAAAACAAATATCATTTAACTCATCTAAATTTGACATATTCAATTAAATATCCATTTCTTATATTTTTAAATATTTTCTTTCTAAGAATTTTTGCTACCATACATGATATTTTAATTTGTACTTTATTCGATGATTGATGATGTTACACTCCACCAGTTTTGTATCATAGAAGGTAACTTTTTATTTCAATTTATCCAATTTTGGAAAAGTTTTTGTATTACTTTAGTTATATTACTATGTAACTCTAAATCTCCACTCGAGCAACATTTACATCACTAGGATTTTTGCTTTTAAAATATTAATTATTTATGTTTCAGATTTTGCTACATTAAATAAGGCCGAGTCAACATGAAACAAACTTTTTTAGATATGTCATGGCGAGCCCTCTCCGATTAAATATTCTTTTTTATAACTTTTCTTACGCTATTTTACAAGATTTTTTTTTATCTTATAGGATATTTTTATTCATACCTCATTTGATGTTTGAGAAAATTATGTTTTATATTCATGGTATTATGGAATATAATTTTCCTATACAATTATCTTATTTCTTCAAACTTTTTTCTTTTATTTGATTACATTACTTTGTAACAATAAATCTTTTCTTGTGTGAAAATCACATTAGTTTGATTTGGTTAGATATGTTGATTTAATTTATCTTATTTTAGCTTTCATAAAATATTTAGTTAGTATTAAAATATTTAATTATTAGTATTTATAATTTATAGTCATTTTGAATAATTTGGCATCGAGATAAAACAAAATTTTTTAATACTCATCTTAACAAGCAATATATAATTAAATATTCATTTATATTGCTTTAAATAATTTATTTGTATGAGTTTTGGCACACTTTTAAAAGCAGTTTGACTCATATCTTATTTGACGATAAATGATTGTGCACCAGCTCCTTACGCTCCCTGAATGCAAATTTCCCATATATTTTATGTTTTTTAATCAAAGTTTTTTCTTTGATTTCGTTATGTTACTATGTAAATCCAAATAAACTTTCGTACGACCTCAAACAAACATAGATTTAGATACATGACTTTAATTTATCTCAATTTAGTTTTAATAAATATTTACATAAAATTAAAATAATAATTTTTTAATATTTATACATATGTAAGTGGTTAATTGTTAGTAATTCCAAATGATATTAAATGATGATTTAACAGTTGTTGTTGCACTAATCTTGATAAGTTATATCAAATTAAAAAAAATTTCTTCTTTTAAATGTTATATTTTGTAAGGTTTTGGTGCAATGTTAGAGACATTTTGATTTATATTTTATTTGATGATTAATGGTGCTAGACTCAACCACCTTAGTAACTAAGGTTACAACTTTCTAGTATAATTTATTTTATTTATTTAAATTTTTTCTTTTCATTTTTAGATTGAATATAAAACTATAAATCTCCTCTTATGACTTTTACACCATTTTCATTTGGTTTATTAAATTTCTTTAATTTATCTCATTTCGACATTAATATATATATTTATTGATGATAAATATGATATTTTGTTAATTTTAAGCATATTTAACTTGATAATTTACCAAAATTCTAAATGTGTTTGATCGGCACAAAAAAACTTTGCCAGAGTTGTTATAATGTGCTTTATCCAACTAAATATTTAAAATAATTTAAAATAAATTATTTTCCATTATTTTTATACATTTTTTTAGATATATAAATTTTGATATGTGATGAAGGCCTAGAATGCTGCATTGAATCTTCTTTTTGATTTAGAGTGCGAATTTTCCCACATAATTTATCACATTTCTTCAAATGTTTTTGTTTTACATTGTTATATGACTTCGAAACAAAAATTTTTCCTTGCATTAGACCCTTAAATCGCTTATATTTGGTGAGATTACATTATTTTAATTTTTCTGCCTTGAACTTTAATAATTATTTACTTGGTATCGAAATAATAATATATAATTATCTATGCTTATTTATTTTGCAATTAATAATAATTTGAAAGGAGGTTTGATTTACACAAAATAAATATTGTTCGACTCCTCTTAATGAGGTATATTCAATAAATAATAATTTTGTATTCTTTGAAGAATCAAGTTTTTAAAGTTTTTCATACTTTATAAGGCATTCATTCCTTATTTCATGATAAATACTATTACATTAGATCTCTTTAGTATCTTAAAATATAACTTTTCCAAGAAATTCATCTTTCTTATGAAATTTTTTTACTTTAATTGTGATATAATACTTTGCAACTCTAAATTTCCTATCAATTTGGTTTGGTTATGTTACATTGTATCAATTTATCTTGTTTAGCATCAAGGAATATTAAAATAATAAATTATTTTAATTTATGCTTATTTATGTTAGTAATTTGTAGTAATTTCAAGTAAGAATCGATTGAAACATTACAAATATCATTAAACCACCTCACCCAAATCTTCCTAATTTATATTATATTCTTATATTTTAAATTTTTTTAAATTCTACAAATTAGGAACAATTCATGAGATATTTTAATTTTTAAATAATTTGACGATTGAGTGTTGTCACTTAATCTTCATAGTGTCTTGGAAAGTAACTTTCTTATACAATATAACTCGTTCATTCTAATGTTTTTCTTTCAATTGGTTTAATTACTATGAAAATGTAAATATGTACTATTATGACCTTTTCACAATTTTTTCGTTAAAATTTGTTAGTTCAATTTAACTTTTTTAGATTGAATTTATTCATACATAAAATTAAAATCATATTTTATTATGATTCATGCACATTTATTTTGGCAATTAATTGTAATTCCAAATACCATCAGATCAACAAAAAGAAAATCTCATTAGATTCATCTGAATGAGTCTTATCTAATTAAATTATATTTTCTTATTTTCAAATAATTTATTATGTTAGATTTTTGAATGTTTATGAGATACTTTGATTCGTGCAAGATGTGATGATCAAGGTTATTACACATGATCTCCTTGGTGTCATGAAATTTAATTCTCCTATTCAATTATCTCATTTCATTAATAATTTATGATTTCATTTTTTTATATTAATATGTATGTCTAAATCTGCACACATGTGAATATTACATTGCTTTGATTTTTTTACATTACATTGATTCAATTTATCTGACTTTAATTTTCATATATGTTTACATAGTACTAAATTGTTAATTTATTGGTATTTATGCCTCCAGTCCTTTGGTCATTTGTAAAATTTCTAATCAATGTCCAATCAAGTGAAAGCAAACATCATTGGGCTTGCCTTTACAACCTTTACCCAACTAGATATTCTTTCATTTGATTTTCAATTTATTTAAAGAGATTTTGAATACTTTATTAAATTTTTCAATTTGTACATTATTTGGTGAACAAGGATTATACCCTTGACTTCCTTAAGTTCTTTGAACGCAATGTTCCAATGTAATTTATCACCTTTCTTCAAATTGTTCACTTTAATTTTGTTGGCTTATTATGTAAGTCTACACGTCCATTCGTGTGACCTTTATCTTCTTTTAATTTAATTAGATTTCATTGAGACAATTTATCTTTTTTAATCCTTAAAATTTATTTACATAAATTTGAAATAATACTTTTTAAATATTTAAGAATTTTCACTATGTTAATTCTTAATAAATCCAAACAATATCTAATCAAGACATAATAATTGTAATTAGACTCTCTTGATGAGCTATATGCACTTAGATATTTATTTTTAAATTTTTATATAAATATTTTTTAGTATATTGTTATACCAAGCAAGACCATTTTATTTATACCATAATTGATGATGCACAATATTACTGGCAATCTCATCATCAACTTGGCATATAACTTTCCTATTTAATTTAGCTCATTTGAACAAAATTTATTCGTTGATTTGGATATATTAGTATGAAACTCTAACTCTTCTATGGAGTGTCTTTTACATAGTTTTAATTTATATACTATAAATTTCCTTAGTTCATCTTGTTTTAGCTTTATTATATATTTATCAAACATTAAAATACTAATCTGTTACTATTTGCACTTATTTAAATTTTCATTTTATAGTAATTCCAAACAAGTTCTAATTGAGACATAATAAACACCATCACTTATAAAAAATTATTTGGTTATATTATTGTGAAACTCAAGTTCTCCAAACAAGTAAATTCAACATTACTTAGAATTGGTTATACTATACTTTTTCAATTTATTCTACTAGTATTTTGGAATACAACTTTTTTCACATAATTTTTCTCATTTCTTTAAATGTTCCTCTTTCATTTAGTTATATCTCTGTAAAACTCAAATTATCCACTGATGTAAACTTAGCATCACTTTGATTTGGTCATATTTTATTATTTCTATTTATAAATGTTTTAGCATTAATACATATTTATTTTTATTTGTGTTCTCAATTTATAGTAATTTAGAGCTACATCTGATCCAACATAAAATAATTATTATTTTACTCATCTACAAAATATCTATTTTATTAAATATATATTTTTGAATTTTAAAATATTTTATTTTCTAAGATTTTTTATCCTTTCCATGATATTTTGATTTGTATCACATTTCATGATCGATGATGTTGACTATATCTCATTAAAATCATTGAACACAACTTGCAAAATTTATCACATTTCTATAAATGTTTCACATTGATTTGGCTATACTGTTATGCAACTGAAAAACTTCTACCATGTCGCATTTATGTTGTTTAGATTTGGTTTTATTACATCAGTTGTATTTATATCATCTTTACATTAATATAATTTCATTGAATATTTCAATAATAAAATATTATCATTTTTTATTATCTACATTGATAATTTGTAGTAATACCAAACAAGGCCTGATTAGGATGATACAAACTTTGTTAGACTCCTCTTACTTAGCTCTCTCTAATAAAATATATATATTATATTTTTTTAAAAGTTTTTTCTTAGATTTTTGCATGCCTTATACTATTTTTTGATTCATACATGTCTTGATAATTGAGGATACCATACCATATCACCTTGGTATCTTGGAATGTAATTTTCCTATGTAATTATCTCATTTCTTCAAATTGTTTGCTTTCATTTAGTTATATTACTCCATAACCTTAAGTCACCCCTCCAATAAGGATTACATAAGTTTGATTTGGATAGAATATGTTGATCGACTTTATCTCTTTTCATTTGTAATATATGCTTTCTTAATATTGAAAAGTTTTATTGTCATTATCATTGTTTATTATTTCCTTCTTTTATAACAAAAGTCATTGGAGTAATTTAAACAAGCTTTACATAATTAGATTTTCATTTATGTGTTTTTGAATCATTTATTTTTATTAGTTTGGCATTCTTTAGGAAACATTTCTATTCATATGTTATTTAAGGATCAAAGATATTAAATTATCTCCTTAGGTTTTGTTAATGCAACTTTCTTGTATGTTTTAAATTTTTTCTTCAAATTTTTTCCATATTTCATCTCATCTTAACTGTAATATTTATTTACTAAAAATCGAAACAACAATTTGTAAATAGAAATGATTATTTTTTTTCTTAATTCATGATAATCCCATATAATTGTCGATCAAAATATAACAAACATCATTAAACACATCTTAAAGAGCTATATCCAATTTAATATATATTTCTATATTTTCAAATGTCTCATTTTCTTTGCTTTTTGAATTCCACGTGAGACATTTTGATTTATATCTTATTTCATTAACCATCATGTTACACTTTATTTCATTAGATTTGGTTATATTATATTTTTAAATTTATCTTATTTTAGATTTAGTAGATATTTATTCAATGTAAAAATATTAATATAATATTTTATATATTATTTAAATTAGAATTTTCAAGTAATTCAAAATAGGGAATGATTGAGAGTGAACAAACTTGGTTGCAGTCATTGTGATAAGTTTTCTATAATTAAATCTTTAGTTTTTAATTGTTTAGAATATTTTTATTTAAAATAGTTTTTTAATTAATTTCATTTGGTTTTGTTATATTATATTTTTTAATTTCTATTATTTTAAATTTATTGTATATTTACCTAAATGTTAAAATATTAATTTATTATTTTTTATATTTATTTAAGTTAGTATTTTTAAGTAATTAAAAATTGTGACAGACTGAGGGACAACAGACTTTGTTACCCTCATCATAATAAGTTTTGTCAAATTAAATATTTCTTTTCTAATTATTTAAGATATTTTTATCTTTAATATCTTTTATTTTTTATGAAACAACTGAGAAATTTCTTGATTTGAGGATCAAGAATGATACTATCGATCTCGTTAGTATCTTCGAATGCAACTTTCTACTAATATTTTTCTCTTTATTCAAATTGTTCACTTTGATTTAATTATGTCATATTCAAACAATTTATCACATTTTATCTTTAATATATATTTACTTAAAATTTTAAAAATAATTTATTAATATTTATGCATATTAGCATTTGTTATTTGTATAATTTCCAAACAAATATTGATGAAGTCTAATAAATGCCATCAAAATATCTCAATGTGTTATATCCTATTAGACATTCGTTAATTTATTTTCAAATATTTTATTTTTTATGGTTCTAGCACCTTTTATGGCACTTTTAGATTTGTACCTAATTTGACGATTGAGGATGCAGCACTCTATCCCCTCTCATATAACAATTACATCACTTCAATTTTATTGTATTACATAGCATTGACATATCATATTTCAACTTTAATATTATTTGCTTAATGTTTAAATTATAATTTATTATTATTAAGGATTATTTAGCTTTTATTAATTTTTAGTAGTTGGAAATGATGTCCGATTGAGAAGAAACTAGCGTCATGGACTCATCATGACAAGGTGTCTAAAATTAAGTATTAGTTTTCATTTTTTTATTTTTTTAATTTTCTAACTTTTTTATCTTTTATGATAATTTTATTCATAACTTATTTTGAAAATCAAAGATGTTATAAAAAATTTCTATAATATCTTAGAAGGAAATTTTCTTATAAAATTATTCTTATTTGTACGAAGTTTTTTCTTTAATTTGACATGTTGCTGCCAAAGTCTAATTCCTTTGTCATATCACCATTTTATTTCTTTAATTTATAAAAAATGTTATTCTTACAAAATTTGACTATCATAAATGTTGCCTTCGATCCTTTTATTATCTTCACATGGAATGTTCTTATAGAATTCATCTAACTTCTTCAAAGTTCCCCATTGATTTTGTAATATTAAAATTTATCTGAAAATATTCTCCCGTTTGACATGTGCATCACTTTAATTTAGTACCATTATATTAATGTAATTTATGTTATTTTAGCATCAAGATATATTTTATTATTGAAAATAATGGCTTTGTATTGTTTATGCTTATTTAATTTACAATTTCATAATAATTAAAAATATGGCTTGATAAAGTTGAAAAAATCATCATTGTACTCATCTCGAAGAGCTTCATCGAATTAAATAATCATTTTGATATTTTAAGTATTTAATTCATGGATTATTATAAGCTTTATGAGATGCATCAATTTGTAGCTGATTTGATGATCAACATTGATAAAGATGATCTCGATATTGTCTTGAAAAACAATTTTTTTTTGGTTATACTACTATGTATTCTAAGTCTTTTCTTACTAGACCTTTCCATCTCACTTATTTTTTATGTTACATTACATCGATTTATCTCAATTTAGTTTCATTATATATTTTTTAATATTAATATAATAATTTATTGCAATTTATTCTTATTTAGTTTTATTCATTTAAGTTTTTCAAAATGAGTTTTTGTTGATTCGAAATAAATAACACATTACTCATCATGACAAGCATTATTTATTTAAATAATTGATTTTTTATTTTTAAAAAATTTATTTTCTAAGGTTTTTGAATACTTCATGAGAATTTTGTTTGGTAACTTCTTTGATGATCAAATATGTTATGATCAAGCTTTTTATTATCTTTCAATGTAGCTTTGTAAAATAATTTTTTCTCATTTCGTTAAATTTCTTACATTGATAAGCTTGAATTCATTTTTAACTCTAAATCTCCCCTTGTGTGACCTTCACATCATCCTACTATAGTAATATTATAATATTTCAATTTTCATTTATTAGAATTAATCGATATTCATTGCAATTTCAAGTTAGACCTACCCATGATGAAAAAATATCATTGAGCCCATGCTGATTAGCTCAATCTATTAAAAAATTTATATCTTTAGTTATTTTAATTTTTGTACTATTGGAACCCTTTGTAAGATGTTTTAGTTCGTATCTGATTTGCATATTAAAGATTTTACACTTGATCCCTTCATTATCTTGTAATTCAACTTTCTTGTAAAATTTATGTCATCTTCTCAAATTTTTAATTTTTATTTCATTATATTATTGTGAAGCTCTAATTCCAATCTCTTCTGACATTTATAATGCCTTGAAATGGTTGTGTTATAATATTTTAATTTCTCTTGTTTTAGCTTTAGGCTATATTTACTTAATTATAAAATAATAATTTTTTATTATTTATGCTTTAATATATAGGTAATTCACTATAATTCTATAATAAGTTTGATTGAATGAAATAATAGTTGTTGGAATTTTTTCTTTCTTTGATAATTTACCTTATTTCTTCAAAAGTTTCTCATCAAATTTAGTAATATAAATATTTGACATTGAATCACCTCTCTTATAACCTTGACCAAGTTTCAATTTGGTCTGATTACATAGCATCAATTTATCTCATTACATCTCTAATATATATATATATATATATATATATATATATATATATATATATATATATATATATATAGTTATTATTATAGTTATAATTCATTTCTTTTGTTCTTAAAATTCACTATAATTCCAAACGATGTCCAATCATGAATAAAGAAACTTTTTGACTCATCATGATTTACTTTATTATATCAAATTTTTATATTAATAATTTTTAATAGTTTTTAGGTTTTAACCTAGTTTATTAGACATTTTATTCTCAAATAATTTTTAAGTTTGAGCATTTTATTTTTTATCTCTTTAGTAGCTTAGAATGTAATTATCTTATAATATTTATCTCATTTTTTCACATTTTTGCTTTAATTTTGTAATAACACATTGCATCACTTTATCTAATTTCTTCTTTAACATATATTTATTATGTTAAAATAATAAATTATTTGTATTAATGCTTATTTATTATGTTAAATTAATGCAATTCCAAATAATGTCGATCTACTTGCTCTACCTAATTAATTTATTTAGGAAAAAGAATTTTAAAATATTTTATTTTTCATTGTTTTGACAAAACTTACAAGTCATTTTAATTTCTACATAGTTTCATGATCAAGAAAGTTCCATTCGATCGTCTTAGTGTCATGGAGGGCAACTTTCTTGTATTATTTAACTCATTTTCTTTAAATGTTCTTCACTAATTTTGTTTGATTACAATGTAACTCCAAATCTCTTCACATGTGACATTTATATAATTTTCATTTTGTTATATATATTGATTCAGTTTTACTTTTTTAGCTTTATTATATATTTAATTTATTTTAGATGAATACTTCATCATTATTTGTGATTTTTTATGTTGGTAATTTGAATGACCGAGATCAAGATGAAGCAAATGTGCTTGGACTCTTCTTCATGGGCTTTATCTATTTAAATATTATTTTTTATCTTTGTAAATATTTTTGTAATGGTTTGGCATGCTCTTAGAGACATTTTTACTTATGTCTAATTTATTGATTGAGGATGTTACACTAAGTTATCTTAGAACCTTGGTATGTAGCTTTCTCATTTAATTTATCTTATTTCTTTTAATTTTTTCAATGATATGGATATATTGAACCTAAATGATAGTTTCTTTGCATGTGATGTTTGCATCTCTTTAATCTTGTTATTTTATACCGATTGAATTTATCTTACTTATGCTTCAATAATTATTTACTTAATTTTTAAACAACAACCCTTTTATGCTTATCTACTATACTAATTTGTAAAAATTTCAAAGAACGTCCAATCTAGATTAAACAAATGTTGTTTGTCTCATCCCAACAATCATCATCAATTAAATATTGTTTTTATATTTTTAAATATTCACACTTTAGGAGATATGTTAATTTATACTTTATTTGATGATTGATGTTGTTACACTAGATGGTTTTACAATTTCTAAATAGTTGATATGTGGATATATAGAAATAACCTAATTTAACAATCTATTAAAGGATGTTTTATGTCACAAAAACTATACAACATGCTTGGGGACGAGCATTCCCAACTAGTTAATGACAACATGGATGTTTGAGGCATTGTCAATACATTTTGTTCCAATTTGTAGGAAACTATGCGATATTCAATTATTTTTTTAATTTGTGTTATTCTTACAAATTAATTATTTTAATTACAACAACCTTTTCTTAGAAGTTATAAGATAATACTATGATGTGATTTAAAAATAAAATTTTTCTTCACATTGTCAAGGTAGTTGGATTAAGTTTTAAAAAACCTTAATGTTTTTATTTGGTTATAAACTTAAATAAAATTTATTTTTGTGTCATGTAATAAGTAATTATATCATGCTTAATATTCTAATTAATGTAAAACAAAAATAGCAAAACTTAAATTCAAAATATATCTCTTGGTGATTTTGCATTCAAGCCAAGGTAATCTACATGAGATTTGACATTTGCTCATCATATTCTTCATATTCTCCCATGAACATAAGGGTCTACTACATGAAATCTAAAAATTAGTTCAAACAAATTCTTTAAAAATACTTAGGATTTATTATATCAAAAGAAAGCACCATGGTTAGAGCTCAACTATATAGCAGGATCAAGATAAAAGATGTGTCGTTAGGGTCATCTTTATAAACATTATCTAATTAAGTATTCATTTTCTTTCTAAACTTTTAGTATTCTAAATTTTTTGAGATATTTTTATTCGTAAATTATTTGATGATCGATGATATTACAATTGATCTCTTTCATATATTGTAATCCAACTTTCCTTAAAGTTTATCTCTTCTCAATAAAAATTTCAATTTGATTTGTTTATATTCTATGAAACTCTAGAACTCCTCTCATGTGTCCTTTTCAATTCTATGATTTAGTCTTATTATATTACTTCACTTTATATCATGTCAATTTTGTAATATTTTTACTTAACATTAAAATAATAATTTTTTATTATTTATGCTTACTTAATTTAATAAATCATAGTAATTTCAAATGAGAATTAATGGAGAAGAGGCTAATGTTTTTGGCCTCATCATAATAAGCACCATCCAATTCATATTTATTCTTATATTTTAAAACATTTCAATTTTTTAATATTTTCTTGCCACCTTTACATGGCTTTGATTGAGTTATATTACAAAACTTTAGTTTATCTATTTTTTGATTTAAAGTATTATCACTAAATACAAATTTTCTATGATTTATAATTATTCAATTTTGTGAGTCACGGTTGTTACAAATGAGGTCAAATTGAGAGGAAACAAATGTCATCAAACTTATCTCAAGGATCTCTACCAAACTAAATGTTCAGCTTTATATTTTTAGATATTTTACTTTTAATTGTTTTAGTGTGATTTCTATGATATTTTAATCCATACCTAAGTTGATAGTCATAGATACTACACCAATACTCTTCAATAACTTGGAAATATAGATTTTCTCACATAATTGATATGAATTCTTCAAACATTTTTCATTGATATGGCCATATTATTTTGTTCCAATTGATCTCATTTTTGCATTAATAAATACATTCTTAATACTAAAATAATAATTTATTCCTAAATGTGCTTATTTACATTGGAAATTTATGATAATTCTAAGTGATTTTGTTTCACTTATTTCAACAAGCTTCATCCAATGAAGTTTTATTTTCTATATTTCAAAATGTTTTCTTTTATAGGTTCCTAGCATTCTTTGTGAGATATTTCAATTCATGACTTATTTGATGATCAAGATTGTCACCATCGATCTCCATATTATCTTCCAATGCAACATTTTTGTATGATTTAAGTAATTTTTTCAAATGTTATTTCTTTTAATTTGTTATTTAAGTATGTAATTCTACTTCTTATCTCTTGTGTCCTTTAGATTACCATGATTTTGTTATATTATATGATTTCAATAAATCTTAATTTAGCTCTAATATTTATTTACCAAACAAATTTTTTTTAATATTTATGCTTATTCATTTTTGAAGTTGATCTAGTCTCATTAAGCCCTATCTAATAAAACATTTTTTTCTTTTTTTTTAAATGTTTCATTTTTCTTTGTTTTGTCACATTATAGGATCTAATTTCATTACTACTTGACTTGATAGTTCAGGCTGTTACACTTAATCTCTTAACTATCTTGCATTGCAACACTCCCCTTGTAATTCATCTAATTTGTTAAACATTTTTGCTTTGATTTTATACATTTCCATGTAACATAAATCATTTAACATGTGACCTTTATATCTCCTTGAATTCATTTTATTGCATTGATTCAATTTATATTATTGTGGTTTTCATATGTATATATTTAATGTTAAAAAATATTTTATTATTATTTTTTCTTATTTATTTTGGTAAGTTGTAGTAATTCAAAATGAGGTCCTATAAATAAGAAACATCTGGCACTAGAATAGTCTACATAAAATCCATCAAATTAAAATTTATTTCAATATTTTTAAGAATTTTATTTTCTATGGTTTTAACAATTGACAATAATTCATTCAAGCACCTTGGTATCTTGCAAAGCAACTTTCTTATATAATTTATTTTATTTCAACATTTTTTATCTAGTAATATTATTTTGTAGTTATAAATCTTCTCTTGTGTGACTTTTCATTAGCTTAATTTAGTTATATTACATTGCTTAAATTGATTTCATTCACTTTTAACAAATATTTACATTTCTTCAAATTTTTTTTGTTGATTTCGAAATATTTCTATCACTATATTAACCTTATTTAAGATTTAATATATATAATTAGTTAATTTGAAAATAATAAGTTATTGTTATTCAAGTTTAATTTTGTTGATAATTTCTCTAGTTATTCCAAAGTAGGTTTGATCAAAAAAGATATGAACGTTGTTTATCACATCTCAATGAGCTCTATCCATTGAAATATTTCAATATATATTTTTAAAAATTTTATTTTGTACAGTTTTTTATGTGCTTTGAGGGATATTTTGATAGATACTTGATCACGTTTTTAATTTTGAATCCTTTTTTCTTATATAAATTATCTCATTTACATTAATATTTTCAACTAATTTGATCAAATTTCAATAACACAAATCTCATATCATGTGACATTTACATTATTTTTATTTGGTTATATTACATTTCTTTAATTTATCAAATTTAAGCTTAAAATATTTTTACTGAATCTTAAAAAAATAAAATAATATCTTTTACTTCAATAATTTTTAGTAATTCTAGATATGGTTGATCAAGACTAAACAAATGTCGCTGGACACATCCTAACTAGCTTTATCCAATAAGATACTCATTTTTTATATTTTTAAAATATTTTATTTTCTTTTATTTTAGAATGTGTATGAAATATTTTTATTTGTACTTTATTTGATGAGGAGAATGTTACACTCCATTTCTTTATTATCTTTTATTATTGCTTTCGCATACAATTTCTAAATTCTATTGATTTTTAGTTTGATTAGGTTTTATGAGTGTGTATCCCTAAATCTTTTCTTGTGTGACCTTTTTTGTAACTTTAAGATTTTTATAACATATTGATTAAAATTTTGCTCATTTAAGTTTTTATATATATTTTTGTAATAATGAAATAATATTTTATTATTACTTATGTTTATTTAGTTTAGTGATTTCTCAAAAATTCTTATTAAATTCTATTCCACTAAAAAAAAGTCATTTTTCTTTTCTTCACAAGCTCAAATTGATTAAATTTTTACTACACATTTTTAAATACGTTTTCTTTAAAATTTTTTATTAATTTAATAAATGGTCTTTTCCTACTTAGTTTTACCATCGAAGATGTTACACTCAATCTTCTTAGCATCCTGGAATGCAACTTTCCTATGCAATTTATTGCATTTATTCAAGTTTTTCACTTTTATTTGGTTATTCTACTACATATCATTATGTTTTTTTCATGTGAAATTTATACTACCTTGATTTAAATATTTTACATTTCTTGAACTTATCACTTTCATTTCTAATAAATATCAATTGGATATTAAAATAAAAAATTATTATTTTTGCTCTCATTTATTTTCAAAATTAGCAATTATTGTAAATGAGGTTCAATAAAGATGAAAAAACATTGTTGCACTCCTCCTGAGATGAGGTTCAATAAAGAAGTTTCCCACTCAATCTTACTTGTGTATTTTGAATTGAGGCTTTACATTCAATTTATCTAATTTTTATGCTTTTTGTTTCAATTTTGTAATATTACATTGTAACTCAAATCCTCTCTCGTGTGACATCATAATAGCATCGACTTTGTTGTATTATAATTCTTTAATTTATATATTTTTGCATCTAATATTTATTTATATAATTATAACATAATAATTTGCTATTGATTTTTATTGTATAATTTGCTAATTGACAGTAATTCCAAACGAGATCTGGTGGAGATGAAGCTAACACCGTTTGACCCATCTTCGCCTAGTATTTAAAATTAAAGTTTCATTTGACTCATTTTAACAAGTTTTATTCAATAAAAAATTCATTTACATACTTTTAGGGTTTTCTCATATATTTTGAGATATTTTTATTTGCACCAAAATTGGTAAATAAACATGTTACATTTGATCTCCTTGGTGTCATGGTATGAAATATTCCAATTGAATTTATCTCAATGCTTCAAAAAATTTGCATTGATCATTTTCATTTGATTACAATGTATTTCTACAATTTAACTCATTTTATCATTAATATATGTTTACTTAATATTTTAAAAAATTAACTATTATGTTTGTTTATTTTGTAATTTGGCTTGAATTAAAGCATGGTCCAATCGAGATTGAAACTAGAGTCATTCGACTTGGATTAACGAGCTTCATTCATGTAAATATTTATTTTTAAATAATTAAATATTTTATTCTAATCTTTTCCATGATTAAGGAGATATTTTTATCATTTTTGATTTGACAACGAAGAATTTTACATTTCAACTCTTTTGTATATTACAATACAACTTTCTAATATAATTTACCTCATATGTTGAAATATTTTTTTTGATTTGGTTATATTGTAATTTAGCTCTAAATCTCTTATTATGTGACTTTTCTATTGATTTGAATTATTTTTATTAGATTTCATCAATTTATCCTTTTTTCAATAAATATTTACTTAATATTAAATAATAATGTATTATTTTTATGATTATTTTGTTGTGTAATTTATTTATTTCCAATTAAGGTCCAATGGAGAAGGATCTAATCGCAATGGACTTCTATACTTGGCCTCTATTTATTATTAACTCTTATTTATGAAAATAATTGTTGATTTTTTCAAAAGATGTCCATTCAAGATGAAACCAAATTTATTAGACTTCAATCCATGAGCTCTATTCAATTAAATACTTATTATTATATTTTTAAATATTTCATTTATTGAACCCTTTTGTTTTCTAGCCCTTAACATGATGCTAAACATTAGTGCATTACATAGAATTATTAGGTTAGGCTTGATTATCATTTCAAAATTGTGAGGAGGGGGAAGAATGATTGATTTTGTATTGGATGTCATCACTGATAGGTTTGGGTGGTTATTTTCTTTGTTTGGAGTTGAGGCAAGTTTTACTAACTAGTTGCTATTTGGGAAGTAGAAAAAGAAACTCTCTATAGGCAACCAATTTTTTTTAATTTTAATGATTAAATAATTATATGTAAGGAAGTTAACAAAATATTCAAAAGACTTTAACATCTATTTAATATTTGTTGAGTAATTTTAAATGCATTTTGAAATTTACTTTGAAATGAAATTTGAATGTGGATATTTTTGTATAACATCACAAAGATTATAATTTGAAAGAACAAATAATATGGATGGGATGTCAAACATGGTAGAACCAATGAAAAGAAGCCCTAAATAATAATTTTGCTTCAAATTGATGTGGAGATCTTACAAAAAAATACCAACTCTCATTGAAATTAATATTCATTTAATTCAAAATGGCTTTTTATTGAAAAATTTATAAAGTGCCAATCATTGTTTGAAATATATGAATTATTTAATTAAATAAGTAACACTTGGAGTTTTTTTGGTTAAATTGGTCAAAAAAAACTCTAAAAGGTCATTTGTAATAGAATGTGTAAGAAAATATAGTGTTTATAAAGTTTTTGTTGCAAGGGATACCTAACAAAACAAATTATGTAACAATTGGGGAGAATTGCGAGCATAAAGCAACTAATAACATCGATTTTATAGTTTGGAGTGAAATGAAAATTTGTCATAAAAGATAGGAAGATGGAGACAAATCAGTTAATTATGAAAGTACCCTTAAAGAAGTTGAAAAAACAAGTTTGATGAAGAGATTATATGATGCTCTTTTAATGAAGAAATGCTAGTCACCTCTTAAACGTGGATTTAACTTTCTTAAAAAATTAATAATGGATTTAACTTTCTTAAAAATACTTTTGTTAGTAAAGTACATCCTAAAGGCAATTTTGGAAGGGTAGTGCCTTGAGGCAAATGCCACATTATTTCATGTTGTTACTATATGGTCTTGTAAATTGTTGGAATGGTCCAAAACTGTTGCAGAAAATAGATAATGTCACTATAAAATAATAGTCAATGGTTTTATGATCATTTCATAGAGTATGAAATTGTTTAATATGTTATGTTGTTGACATCTAGTCTTGATATTTAGTTTTATAACAACAAACTGTAAGAATTACTAATATATTTGTAAGTGTGAATTTTTAGATTTTATAAGATTGACATTCGCATTTGTTGGAGAATTTGAAAAGAAGAAAAGTCATGGTTTGAAATTGACAAAGAGAACTATTTTAAATTTAATTTTAGTTCTTCAAATTCTTTTGATTAAATAATAAGTTTGATTGAAGTGACTCATAGAAAAAAATAGCATTTCTTTAAATGAATCATATTAGAAATAAATAAGAATTCTAAAATCTTAATTTTAACTTTAACATCCAATTTGCCTTTAAATTTTTATCATACCTTGAAAATCCTCTTTCAAAAACCTATTGAAAGAAGTGTATTTTAAATATAAAAATTAATTAGTAAAGATATAATAGTCTAATTAAAATAACAAGAAATTAGTATTACTTAAAAGAACCAAAAGTATTAATTAGAGCATAGTGCCTGAATACAGCTTGTAGGAAAGAAGGGGGCAGGAAACCCTAAGAAATATGTACAATGTGTAATGTCGGAAAGCTCTAATACAGCATTTATAATCCATCATTTATTCAATGTGCGATAAATACTTATATCTGTTTCACATGATTGTAATAAAAATTATAGGAGTAATTTTTGCTATCCAATTGGACAATGATGTGATCAAATGATTCAAATGTCATCCACCTTTTATAGACACCTATTTTGATCCTCTGTCAAATCGCGTAATTTTGTGGTCA
The DNA here is from genome assembly GCA_023846275.1 of Vanilla planifolia. NCBI lineage: Eukaryota > Viridiplantae > Streptophyta > Magnoliopsida > Asparagales > Orchidaceae > Vanilla > Vanilla planifolia. Next base: position 1,786,461 of record JAIUJO010000026.1, on the reverse strand, counting down.
CACATCCATTATTTATCCACATGTAAAAGCAAAATCTAACCATCAGATTGTCATACAAATATAATAGTCTAGATCAAATCATAATTTCTAAATAGTATTTTTTGCTCTAATCCATCTAATTGAAAAGTTTTCATTATCGAATGGTCCAAGAGCCTTCCAATCGAGTAGCTCCAACATAGTGAGTCTTTTAGTTGTTATGATTTTTATAATTTATTAATTAAAATGTATGGTATATTTTTTTGATTAAAACATGATTTACTGGTTGTTCAAAATAACAAGTGTTTTTAGTCAATAAAAAATATTTACAAATAGGTAAATTTTCCAATGTCATAAACTAATAAATTTTTTAATAAAATCTGAAGAAACATTTTCAATTCGTCATATTGAAACATTTAGTGCTCGATGCCATTTCCTTCTTTTTATGGTGCATGTTTCAATTGCCACATTAATGATATGTACTTTCTTCTCAAAAAAGCAAAGTTCTTATATTTCTTTAATTATTTTTCATTTAATTAAAAATCATGTGCTTCATTAAGCATTAATTTAAGCATATGACTTTTAGGTCTAGTAATTTACATTTTATGTTATCAAATTATTTTCTTGTGTTGCCAAGTTTATTTTGTTGCACAATCATAATAGCTTCTTTCTTTTACTTCATTGTGAGTATTTATCTCCTTTGGAAAAATACTTTATTTGAATGGAAATAGTACCAAAATTATCCTAAATATGTTCGACTGAAAATGGTTTATGTTCTTAAATTTAATAACTAAATTCAAGTATTTTACTTTACAACTTTGATGAATTAATTCAATAAAAATATTATATATATATATATATGATGTATAAATAAGATTTGAGAAACTAAGTTTTGAAAATTTAAACAAAAAGAAGTAAGAAAAAAGGAAATATTTGAAGATAATCTTAAAACTTTAAAACCTAATAAAGGTCTTACAACAGAATAATTTTGAGATAAAATTATGATTTGTGCTAAAACTTAATATTATCTTAACCATTAAGGCTTTGTAATAAGTATGAAGTCATCCATAACAAATGATAACATAAATAAATTTTTTTTTAATTGTTATAAAGGAAGAATTTAAGTTAATTTAAATGGAATTGTATACCAAACCACTTGATAATGGTATAATTTGAACAAAATAGACTTAAAGAAAAAAGAATGAGTTGGTTGATAATTTCACAAAATCCTAAATTTGTGAACAATTTGCTAAATATAGATCAACTCTCTTTAAGTGATGTCAAAGAAAGGAAGAATATAAATTAAAGGATTAAAATAAGAATAAATTAAGCTGGAGCATTACTCTTGTCAAGACATACATGAAGGTAGAGCATTAATTGTCATGCACATTACTTTTATAAATTCTTTATATTTTTATCAATTTCTTTAAAAGTTTATTTATGATCTAGTGGGGGTGATTAATGTGCCAACCTCTCATCATGGTTTTTTGTTTGATGAACATAAACATTAAGCATTACTAATGAATCTGTTTAAGTAAATTTCAAGATTTTAGACAGATTATGTTTGTGTTGCTGAGAAAACTTAAAAATAAAAAGAACAAAAATTGGTGTTCAACAATAATCATATTGGTTAGAGTGACAAATATCTAAGACAAATTTTTTAATTTAGTTTTAATTATTATAGTTATATTTTGATTAAAATATTAACTTTGATAAAAGTCATTCTTTGAAAGCACAAAAACTCAATTTTATTTAAATTAATTATTTTAAAAAAATATTAAAATTGTAAAATGTTTATCATTTGTCAACCATAAAAAAAGTACATTATTCTTGTCATATCTTTTGAAATATTATATCAATAACTTAATTAAAAAACTTTTATAATTATAATAGCTAATTTGTAAAATAATAATATAATTAAAGTAATAAAAAAGGAGAACCTATTGCTAATAATATGAAGAATGCAAAGTTAGAACATTGCAACTCAATATGTTGAGTTGGGCTAATCAGATTGATAAAATAACACCAAACTTCACCAAATAATTTGGCACTACATAACTCATGAAATAATAAAGGAATTAGTTTAAAGAAAACCAGGCAGTTACTAACCTCAAATAAAGCACTTATTAAGTGGTATAGGAAACTTCTTATAAAGCAATAATAATCCATCATTCATGCAATCTATAACTATAATGTCCATCAATTTTGCATGACTACAGCCAAAATTGTTGAAGTAATTATGTCATTTGATCGTGCAAGTTTTCAATCAAATGATTGTCTTCTCATTAGCTTTTCAAAAACACCTAAATGGATTCATTGTTCCTTAATACAATTTTGCAATCACACATTTCATGATTTGTTCATGCTTAAGTTCTAAATCTAGCTATTAGATTACAATTTAGATCTAATGGTCGAGATCAAATAGTGCTTGGTTATTCCATGCTATCACATCTTGCATTTTTGAAGATCAAATGGTTGAGGAGCCTTTTGATTGAGCAGTTCTTGCAAAATGTCTCTTTTACAATTATTTAAAGTCATTGCAATTTTTATAATTGATTAGTAACGAATAATTGATTAGTTTCATAAGCATTTATAGCAATTAGGGAAATGCTTTAAATAGGTGAATTCTTGACGTAAATTGATTGATAAAAGTTTTTAACATTTAAAAGTGATGACATTAAATCCATTAATACCTGATGCTCATCATCGCATCGATATGCTTTGTCCTTCACTCATAAAACACATATTCTTTACTTTCTTAAAAAATTAGTCAAGTTCTAAATTTTTTTATTTCTAATTAATTAATTTAAAACACTTGTACCTCACTCAGCATTTTTGAAGCATAGTGTTTTTGCTTGCATTAATTTTTATTTTTATCTCATTAAATTATTTTATTTTGTTTCTAAGTTTTTTTTGTTGTAAAGGTGTAGAAGTAAATTTTTATTCTTTCATTATTGTAAAACTTTAACTTCGCTCTCATTTGGCAAAATAGTTATATTTGTCTTTTTTGCTATTTTTATTGTGGGATGGATGTACTCCTGATTTTAAGCTCAACCACCAAAAATATATTAATCCACTTTTTTTTATTTTTGTTTTTTTTTTTCAAATTTTTCTTAATGAAATTTTATGAAAAGAAAATCAACCTATTTTAAATGAATTAACATATTTTAAAGTAAAATTAATATTTATTAAAATTCATTTTTATGGGTATACTCATGTTTATTAAAAAATATATTAAAATATTTTGTAAAATATTCTCTACAAAAATAATTTTTATTCCTAACAATTTACCACTATCTTACTAAATAACACTTCATAATACACATGTGGCGATGTTTGATCTACAAAAAAAGGTGAATTACTGAGAATAAAAATTTAAGTTTCTTACAAAGTACTTTATAAATATTTTAAATTTAATTTAAAATAAATTATATTTAATAAATATAATTTACAAAATAATGCGAAATAAAAAAATTAATAAGAACTAAAATATACAGAACCAATATTTAGATGGTCCAGCATAAAAAAAGCCTGCATTCGACCCTGGAAAAATCTAGAAATAAACACTCAATATAAAAAAATTCACCAAAAGAGACGTATGCTAAACTCTCACAATAATGAAAAATGGGAAACAAGCTACAATGACCTCATGATCAAAATTAATACAACAAAAATCTTACGCTTGATGAAATAATTGATGAGGAAAAATTATCTTAATTAAACTAATTATGAATAGAAAATTTAATGACTTAGCTGACTTAAGAAGAAAATTTCAATTAGGAATTTGGCAATTGAAATAAGTAGCTATATTAGCAACAATTATTTTGGGCTGCTAATAGACTGAATATTGTGGCCTACAATTTTTATTTAAATTCTTTGAAAATTCATGGTCGCATTTCTTAAAAAATTATCTTATTTATAAATAATTTTTTAGGACAAAAAGTACTTTCCAAACAAGCAAAATAATCATTATTATTTTGCCTTTTTTAATTTTTAGTTAAAAATTTGTTATTTAAAAAAATATTCTAAAGGCTAAAAAAGGTAGCTTAAAAAGATCTTGTGAATGAATCACTTGATCTTTTTGAACCGAGACTAATTGTTTGCGAAAACTTTACGATCAAACAAATGAGATTTGATGGGGATGTTTAAAAAAAGCATTTGAACAAAATCATTAGATCTAAATTTGTCTAATGGAGAAATTTAGATGTTACACAGGGAACAAAAATTTATCATGTGATTATTAAATGGTATCAGGATTTATAAAATCATTGATAAGATGAAGATCATTTGATCATTAAATTGCATGATTGGATAGTTCTAGTCAGCCTTACAATTAAGAAAGCTATTAAGTGAAAAGAAGGCTTTTCTTTAGTCCTATATTGCAAAAGTGAACAAAGATTTTTTGTATATAAAGCTCCATGTGTTCCTCAAAGTCACTTATTCAGGGTTTGTTGACCCTTAATTTTCTCAAGAAGTCATTGCTAGTTCTATCATATTGCTTAATACATTGTATAAGTGAATACCAGAGTACTAACAAATTATATGACCCAACAAAAATATGATTGCAACTATACTTAGTACTAGATTCGGCACATGAGTTTAGGGACATGCTTTCAAGACTTTTAAACAATAGGCAACATGTTTTAAACCCTGTAGAGACTTTGGGTTTTATTTCTAATAATTAGCACAATTTTAATTGTTATTATTATTTTGTCATTAATTATTATAATTATAAAGTATATTATATAAAGGTTATTAAATAAATATTAAAATTTGATTAAAAAATAAAAATATTTTCAAGATAGCAAAAGAGAATAGATTAAGCTTTTGAGAACCTAATATTGCTTAAAAATGTTAATTTTGATAAAATTTAATTTTTGTGTCTCATTACAAGTATTTTAATTCAACTTAGTATTTTAATTAAAATAAAAATAAAATAACTAAAATAAAATTTAAAATATATCTGTTTGTGGTTTGTCACTCCAACTAAGATGATATTCATATGGATTGACCTTTGCTCCACTTATTCAAGTTTTGTCATAAACATAGGTATCAATTTTGCAAAATCTAAAAATTAGCTTCAACAAACTCATTCAAAATACTTATGATTTGTTATCAAGAAATACAACACCATGTCTAGATGTCAATATCAAAACAATTTCCCACTTTTGATGATAACAAAAAATTTAATAAAATTAATTAAAAAACATAAATTATTTATAAAAATAATATTTTAATAATTAGAGACAAAATCTACTTACATGTATTTCATGACCACATTAATACTCCTCAATTTATATTATTTCTTTAAATTTTTTCTCTCTTTCCTTATTTATTATCCCTCCGAGTGACTCATTCTAATTTTTGTAAATTTTATTAAACTTAACATTTTATAAATTATTCAAGAAATTAATGGTCTAGTTTATTTTTTTTAAGATAACCACTTCCTTCTAATTAAATTTTATTACATAGTTTAGTGTCAACTCCCAAAATTCCTTACAAATTATTTTAGTTCTTTTTTTATAACAATTACCACAAAATGTTATTTAAGGTATATTCTATTATTGTTTATTCAAAAGTTTTTAAAAAAAGATGAATTGTTATTATAAAATTAATTCTAAAATAAGTAAAAATTTCGTATATAACTTGTTCTTTATGATAATCCTAGATAAGTTTTTAAGTTTTAGGTTTTTTTCAACAACATCCTTCTTCCTTATTTATTTTATTTGAAGATTTTAAATTTTATTTCTCAAACCTTATTTTTTCTTCATTTATGTTTATAATAATTTTTAGTTAAAATACATTAATCAATGTTTATGTGCATAATACTTGATTTTTATTATTACATTTCAGAACCTAAGCCATTTTTGATTCAACGTATTTATGTGTAACTATGTTGCTGTTTTCATGCACTATCCATGAAAAAGTTGGAAATTTTAATTGCATATTAGCTCTAATCTTACATGCAAGTAAAATATAATTGGGTTTTTTGCAATAGTGCCATGTAAACTTTTGATTATCGCATATAAAATGTCAACATGCTTTTTTATATAAGATCTTTGAACAAAAACCTCTGTACTAATTAGTTTTTTTTTTTAAATGAGCAACTTAACTACAAGTATTTAAAGTAACTCAATCCTTAACTAATGATACATTCTTAATACCTATTTATTTTAAATAGTGAGCCTTTCAATATTTTCTAAATATAGTTGGCCCTTTCTCCTGTTTTTTAATAATGAATTGCATATTCACTATATTCTTTTTTCAAATCTTTTTATTTTCTTACTAACCTTTTCATATTTTTTGCAAACATAAGCTAAATCTTTTTTTCTTTAAAGTAATTTTCTTCCTCACTTGAAGATATACTCCCTTATTTTCTTCTCTAGCTAACATACAGAAGAGTCCACTATTTTGTTTCGTTTCACTTGTGATGATTACCTTTTACAAATTGAAAATATTTTGAATGTCTTCTTTTTCTTATTGTACTTTTAATTTCAAGCTCATAATTCAATTAAACATAAACGTATTAAAAAGAAAATAAAAAAGATTTATGTTTCAATCATTTAATTGTACTTCATATTCACTTTTTATAAATTGTACAAAAAAATTTATGTAAAAAAACATCTTATGAGATATTTTTTGTGAGAATATTAAAAAAAGTTTGTATTATTTCACATATTTCACTATCAACAGATTTTAAATAATTAGTTATTCTAGTTTTTCAATAGAGATAAAAAATTATCACGAAAGAGTGGAGACCTATTATTAGAATCATCTTTGCAAAAACTTGTCGAAAAAATAATTAGGGCCATGGATCTCTTGAAATATTTTTTCTAAGAAAAAGAGAATTTTGTTAAGATATCAATTGAAGTTTACCTCGTCATGTGCAAGCTTACATTTAAAAAACTTAAATGTTATACCATCTAGTAGACCATTTTTATTTTCGGATTTCTTTAATTATTTATAATATTTAGCCAAAGAGGTACATATTCTCAATATACATTCTATAAAGTGTTATACATAGTATTTTTATTATTTAATTTTATTTAACATCTTATATTTTTTTTCCTACAATTTTTAGTTTTTTTAATTCTTTAATTTATTTATTAAGGTCTTATTATTATGTGGCTTTTTTGAAACATTAAAAATAAATATCAACTTTCAAAATTTTAATTAACATAAAAACTAGATACTTTTAAAATAATTATTTATTTAATTATTTTGAAAAAATGTTTTTTAATCAATTAAAAAAATATTCAGTTAATGGAAAAGACACTTTTTGTTAAGGAGAATTTTCATATTTAAAAAATTATATTTTATTTTTTTGTTTTTTGGAGAATAATCTATCTATTATTGATTGATCAAGATAGTTTTTTTATAATTTATGAAAATTATATTTTATATTCTAGTTATAAATAATTCTACATATATTTTTATTTTTTCTTTTTTTTAATTATGTGATTTTTTTATTTTTCATGTAATTAATATTACTATGATATACTATGAAATTTTTAAACATTCCCTTTTTTATTAATTTCATATTTTTTATCATTCACTAATTATTTACATTTCATGTTGACAAAAGTTTTTATTTCTTGAATTATAATTTTTTGTTATAATAATGTATTTTGTTATTGCATATATAAGTTTATTAAATATTTTTATATTTTAATGATTTGATTATCTTAATAGTTTTCTAAAATTATTAATTAGTATTTCATAATTAATTTTAAGCATATGACTTTTTTAATTAAAAAGAGAAAAAATTAAACATATTTAAAATAAAAAACTCCATCATACATAATTTTTAATACTTATTATTTTTTCATAAAAGATATTTTTCATTTTTTATTGAATTAATTTTACATATTTAGTGTTTTTATGAATATTTTATTGTTCTTTTTCAATTATTTTTTCATAATCAATTTCTTTTTTCTAAACTTTTTCATCGCATAATGTCATTGAGTTAAATTATTCAATTTTTTTGCTAATAGATCATATAATAGAATAAATTTTCTAATATAATATTTTATTGAGATATTAGGTTATTTCTTTTGAGCTCCTAAAATTCTCTTGATTAAGATAAATTTTTCTTTTACTTTGTTTATGTAAATTTTCATTTGAAAAAGCATTCAAACATTATTTTTGCTACTTGTTTGCATTGATATTTCACCCAATCTATTTTAAATATTTAAATATTTTATTATCAAACTATCATACTTCAGATATGACTACATGCTTATATTTTCAAGAAAATGTTTGGTTATGAGTTTTGCAGAATGTTTTGATTTATTGTTCTTACTTTAAATGTATAGTTACTGGAATAGTTATATTTTATAACATGGTTCTAAACACGTCATATTTATATTGATATATTTTTTATGATTATAATTTAAATAAGAAATGCTAATGGCATATTTTGAATGATTCTTTTAATATTAAATGCTTTATTATCATACAAATTTTCGTACTTTGAAACATTTTCTATAATTAAATATTATTTTTGATTTAATTACCCCAAAACACTTTATAACTTGTTTTGCATATAATCTTTAATAATTTAAGTGCGTCTTACTTTAGATTATTTTTCATTTTATGTATATTTTATAATATTTATTTTTAAGAACATATTTATTTTGCACTTTTAAGTATAATATTTTACCTATGATGTCCTTAGTTTCCCTATATTTTCTTAATCCCTCTTTCTTTTTTTTTAATTTATTATCAATAATATCTAATTTATTATTAATTATAAGTATTGTTTTTGTGAACTTTTTGTGCAAAATTTTAATCATATTTAATATTCTATGTTACACTTTTTTATATCACAAAGTGAAAAAATTTTCTTTGCCAATGGTATATTATCAAAGCTTCTATAAACAATTATATTTTCATCATAATATCTTATATGCCAAATCAAAATTTTTTTACATAAGATATTTATTTTCTTCGTGGTTCTATACTGCTATAATTTCCTCAGGTATATATAACATAAATAATTATATTGCATCCATTTATTCAAATATATTATGGTATTATTAATAAAACACTATCTTAAAGATCATTTGGTCAGTTTTTTCCAAGTATTAGTAAACTAGAATATTTAACATGATTGCATTACTATATTTAACTAATAATTTTTTATGTAATTTAAATTCCCTAAATATATTGTGCATAAATATAAGTTTTAAAATATATTAAGGAAACACTAATTGATTTATGTTAAAGGCATAATTTGCTTCCAAAACATATCCTTAGGTATTATTCAACCATAATAAAAAGTCAATATAAAAAGTCAATAAAATATTTAGTATTATTAAAGAAAATTAAAAACTATATCAATGGTATTAAAAATTTATGAAACACTACAATGTAACAAAGATAAAACAAGCTTGGAGCATTTGTTTATTGTAAGAAGAAAAATGATTTTGTTCATTGCAAATTTCAGGTAGTTTTACTATCAATGAAAAAAATAGGAAATTTAGAATAAATATTACCTTTAATCTTACACACATGTGAAGCATGATTAGGTTACATGAAATAATACATGTAAATTTAATTTTAAAATGTCTTGAGATGTCCTTGTACCTATACATATGAGATCTTCTCATATTTTTAGCAAAACATACCTACTAAGTTATTTTACATTTAAAAATGAGAAAGTGGAGTGCAAAAATTTATAATTACTAAATTCCTTAACTAATAATGTATCTTCGAAAACTTTTTAATTAAATAATTATTGGCCATTTTAAATTCCAAATAAATAAGTATCGACCTTATTTTTAGTTTGAATCCTTTTATATTTTTTAAATAAAATTTATTTTTTTACAAAAATAGAATTATTATTTAGCCAAATTATTTTTTAGTAAATTATCTCTTTCGCACTCATTATGTACTTTCTTTCCTTTCTTCTTTTTAAGTCATCATGAAAAAAAGGCTTCATTAATTTCTTCCTTCACTTATGCTAGACATCTTTGACTCATTCAAAATTATTTACAATGTCTTCTTTTTTTCTTTTTTCTATTTTCTCTTCTTCTCAATGGACTATTCATATGTTTATGTCTAACTCATGCAAATTTCATAGGCTATTTCTAAACCCAATATTCTATTAAATCATAAAGTATTTAAAGTAATTTGAAGTTCAATTGACTAACATTAGCTTAGAAACAAGCATGCACTAGTGTCACAACATTTCTATATATCCACTAGTGTAGGATTTTGTTGGAATTTTCTTAAAATAAAATTACATTTTTGATTTCGCCAATTGTTGCTATCCTCCATACTCTATTGCCTTCATTATTGTGGTTAGTAGCCATGACTATCATCCAAGCCAACACAAGCACCCTGGTCACCCAAATTGACTTTGAACATTTTTTTCACCTGTAGTCAAGCAAGGTCGATCCGTTACCAATCCACAAGCCATGCCAACTACTGGTCTATAAACCATTATGTTTTGCTTGACCAATGCCTACTTAAAACTTAGATAGATAGCTCTATTATGTGGCTTAACCCATTGTTTTGTTCTCTATTATTTTCGGATTGATCATTATTGCTACCCGAAATGCATAGTTAGCTTTTGGAACTGCTTAATCCAATTATTTTTTTAGTTTATTTCAATTTTTTTATTTTTTTTTTAAAAGTAGTGTTAATGAACCTTTAAGGTCTCTAAAAAAAAGGATACTGATCATACCATAAGAAATAAAAAAAAATATAGGTTAAACTTATTTTTTTTGTGTTTCCATCTTTATCAGTAAAATGTGTGTGCCCAACCCTAGTTTGAGAGATTACAACTTTTATTGTGAGAGATTAGGATTGAAGGTGAGAGATATTTCACCAGGATAAGTGATAACTATATCCCTTATTAGACACATGGATTGAATGAGAGAGACCTTTCATTAGGGGAGTAGATAAGTAAACAAATTCTTGCTTTTGCCAACACCCCAAGCTTCCCTACTAATCTAAATTAACATCATGTCACCATTTTCCCACATTAGTTTTGTAGACATGAAATTGAGTTTATCTTATTTGTTTATTTGTTTGAAATTACAAGTGACAACGTGATTAAATGATGTTATGCTTAACGCTTAAGGTTTTTAACCTACTCAACTTAATAATATATGCTAAAGCTTTAGAATGCTAATCATCAAAAAGCTTTAGAATACCATACATATCACCTAACCTTAATTATTGTATAATAACCTATCATATTTCTTAAGAATATATTGAATATCTCTTGTTTTATTGTCTCCAATTTTGACTCTAGTAGAAATCAAAATCTATTCTACAACAACTTTGCCATCACTGAATATGGTTTTCTTATAAAACTTTTCTTTTGTTTAGTATTTTCAACATTGATATCTATGCCTATTATTTTCTACTAAGAGTTTTTCTTCCATGTTTCTTATTTTTTAACTTTGGCATTAGAGAATATGACTTTCTATTATACATCAACCGTAGTATTAGTTGATAATATTTTCTACTATAAAATATTTTTTTATTTTTTCCTAACTTTAACTAGTTAAGAACCATTAGGTTGTTTTCGGTAAACTTTTACTAAAGTGGTAGTATAAAAGCAATGCTACAACTCCCTATCATCTTTCTTAAGAAATATTAGGTTCTATCCAAGAGGTCATTTGGAAAAAGTGATACCTTGATCACTTGTCATTTCCTAAAGAGAACAAGTTATCTCAATTTTATTACTTTGTAAATGTGATTGCTTTGCTTTCATAATTTTTTTAATAAAAAATTTACATATTGTTTTCCTCAATATCCCTTTGTTTGGCAAACCTTGTTAAGTCTATAACATATGGTAGGTCTCATCAAATTACAAATGAAAGTCAAGAATTGATTTAAAATTAAAGACAAAATATAAACTAAGACCTTTTGATAGACATATCCAAATAAATAGTATAACTCATCAACATGGTTCAACAAATCCGCTTAAATAAATAATTTGAACTAAGTCCTTGAAGAAAAAGGATAATAGGAAAAGAAGAGAAGCACTAATGATTTAAAAGAAAGAAACCCTAAAGGACATAAAAACTATAAAAGATATGATCTATTTGACAAATCTAACTAAGATATCTATAAGAAAAATCAAGGTAGTTTAAGTAAAAATAAACTTTTGATGAATTAGACCAAAAAATGATCTAGATATGTGTACTAAATGAAGAAAGACCTAAGAGACAAAGAGATTAGAGTATATCCCTAATGTGAAACTATATGCATCATTTTTTTATGATAATTATGATCCTAAAGATAATAATAACAAAAATAATAATATGGATGATTAGTTTGAATAACACTAAATGATTGTGTAAAAAAAATATCAATTTATTAAGACTACACTCACTGTATTATCTATAGGTTTTTTAGAAATTTAGAGTGACAATATACTAACAATAATGAATAGGTATTCAAAACATGAAGTAACCTTAAGATTAGGTTGTATAGTTGCATTATTTTAATAACCTATGACATCAATATGTAAGATAAATAGCAAACATTTTCTCAATTTCATAGATCTATTAAAGGGTAGATTAATAAGTTTGTAGATTATAAATTGAAATGTGCTATAAATGAGTCAGAGTATGTATTTCATGTTTGTTTTATGGTAAATTTAATGGAATACATATAGGTAGAGCTTTACTTGAGAAATGTTACTACCTTAGAGAAAGCCTACTAAATAACTAAAAATTTTATAAAGAGTAAAATTTTTTTTTGACAAAAATAATGAGCCAATTCCTCCAAAAGTCTGCTCTATCTTATTTGAAGCAACTCATGCTCACACTGTGTCTACCCTAATCACCATAGTTTGTAAACCTTCCAAACTTACTTTACCATGCACTTCTCTACACCCTTCTTTAAGCCAATCCAGCTAATTTTTAATTGATTCTTTAAGTGCAATAAAAAGGAGCATGTAAGAGCAAACTACCAAAGAGACCCATGACTATGATCAAGATGGTGTTAATGAATATGAACAATCAAAATAAGAAGAAAGCATAATGTCTATCGAGGAAGTTGAGCAAGAATTAGAAAACATGAAAAATTTTATGGTTAAACACATCCTTATTTTTAACATAAATAAAAAAATTAGTGAACAACATTTTTTAATGATCATAGATAATGGTAGTTACAATAATACAAAATCTCTTATGGATATTAAACAAATAAAAGCTTTTTTCTTGGAAAATACAAACCCTTAATCTATGTCATGGATAGATAAAACTACTATCCTTTTAAGCAATGATATTATTTATTATTTAAATTAGGTTGGTATAATGATGAGATTTTATGTGATGTCATACCTATGCAAATATATCATCTTATTTTAGAACATCATGGTTTTTTTATAAGTATATGACTTTGAAAGGTAAGACAAAAATATGTTCTTTTATTATTGAAAGGAAGATCATCACATTACACCTTTCTCTATTTTATGAGAGACCTCAATCACTTAATCTTAACAAATTTATGGAAACTTTTAAAGCCAAGGATAAAGAAAAGGAATGACAAAGAATTTATGCTTGGATACACTATCCCAGTATAAGAAGACTCTTGATTAAGGAGAATTAATTTGTTTTCTTTTAATTAAGAAGTTAGCCATCATCTTACTAGACTTACCACTTATTACATAGGTTCATTGTAATAAGATGATATCTTTTATAGCTCTTATTCTCTTAATAGTGGAGTTTCGAAAGACTATCTTTACTAAACCTTCTTTATTAAATACTATAATATCTCAAAAAATTAAATGAAGTAACAAAATAAAAAAATTACTAGCAGATGCTCAAGGGAAGGTTAACAAATTTTATAAAATAGACTATGTTATAATTAAAGTTATTTTCAGAATATTTGTTTCTCGTAGCTTCTAAGAATTTATGGGTGCATGAAGATAAACTTTTTAAGAACACTAAAAAATTTGGAATTAATGCATATATGTTGGAGTTTTTAGAGGAGTATGAGATTAAGACAACCTTTAATATGAGCCTGATTCCCTTATGTAGAATGAAATTGTCCTTACAACAACATTAGCCTTGAAAGTAAAAATAATGTGAAGAAAATTTTTTATCATGATACAATTCTAACCAAAGACTATAAACTTAAGAAAGTTTTATTTTGTTGGAAGCACAAACCTCTGGTCAACAACTCCTGGCTTACTTAAGATGACCTATAGTACAATACATCACACAAATTAGAACACTACTATACCCATCACCCTAATGCCATTGAGCTAAGCACTCCTAACCTTGGAATGATGCCATAGAAGCATCTAAAATTACATCACAAACACACAATCCTTGGCATTGCAATAGTCTAACTAGTCGACAGGGGCAAACTTTGGTAAAGAATTGCTTCAAAATGCTCAAATATGCTTAAAATTAAATTTTTTAATTGAGTTCACAACTTATCACATTTCATGGAATCCATCACTATCACTGATACCATTTGCAATCGTTGCCACTACCCAAGCTAACGCGTGTCACTTATAAGATCCTAATTGACCTAACAACATTGTTTGACCACCACTCAACATGTTTTGACCTGTTACACTTGACATCCAATGAAGAACTACACCAACCAACCATTCCAGTCAACTATGTTATACATGACACATGCCTACCCAAAAATTATGTTGGTAGCTCTGCAATGCCAGTTGCCCCACTATTATCTCACCGACCATTTCTTTGGTCATCATTACAATGTCCCAAAATGTAGAAGTAGTTTTGAAACTATTTAATTCAATTATTTTATAACTTTTCTTATTTTTATAATTTTGTTAAAAATTATTAAAAAAATAATTAAGATCTTTATAAAAAAGGATGCTTAAGAGATTGTAGGAAATGAAAAAATAAGAAACAAATTTATTTTGTTTCTGTGCTTCTACTTAGTGAACGAAGTGTGTGTGCCCAACTTAAAGAAATTTTGACTTCACTTGTGAGAGATAATAATCAAAGGTGAGAATATATCTACCACATGAGCCAAAAACCAGATCACCTATGAGAGATGGATTGAAACTGGTAGACCTTCCACTAGTGAGTTGATAACTAAACAAATTATTGCCTTCACCAATGCCTCAAACTTTTCTATTAACCAAAATCAGAACTACATCACCATTTTACCACTTTGATTCTTAAAATGCTAACTCCTAAACAATTACAATAGATCATTATCAAAAAAGGAATGCCCTTTCAACAATTTTTTTTAACTAGTAATATATAGTTAGGGTTGTTTTTTAAATATTAAAGCACTCTATATATAGTTTATCTTAAATTCAATATTTTATATGTATGAAATGGAATATGATAAAAACTATTTTGTAGAATTTTATGCTTAATTCTTAAGGTGTTACTATTTACTCAACTTAATAATTCACATAATTTTAGAATGCCAATCTTTGAATAGTTTTAAAGTAAAACATATGCTATGCAACCTAAATTAGTGCATAACATCTTTTTATACATTTTAATAATCAACTGAACATCTTCAATATTGTAGGCTCTAATTTAGACTCTAGTAAAAGCCTACATTTATTTTTTTATTCTTTTTAATAATATATGTTTTATTTTTCTTTTTGAATTATTTCTCTAAAAATTTAGGTATAAAAATATTGTGTGCATTTTTATTTAAAAAATCAAGAGGAATTTTTATTGGTTCTCATTTTTTTTATTAACCAATTTTAAATAAGTAACCATCATAATGTTCCAATTGATACGAGTTGTCACAAAAGTTTTGTGATATGTTGGAAGATGCACCTTTACCAAGAATTGTTAAAATGTTGATTTAGTTATGGATCAACTAGACAATATTTTTTTACAAAAAAAGGCTTTTTTCTCTTATAGTAATTGAAGTGTGGTTCACAAGAGTTCATCAGAAGTGGGAAAATTTTTAAGAATAAAATTTTTTGATCCTTAAAGAACATTTAAAAAATTTCTTTAAAGTAGTTTTTTTAATAAACATAAGAACAAACTGAAAAGTGATTTTGAGTAAATGATAATTTTATTTGAAACAAATGAACCTTTTTTAGTAAAATTGTTTTATGAAAATTGTTAGCATAAATCAACAAAAATATAAAATATATGGAAACAATTCTTAGTTACCTTAACTTAAAATCATGCCTACATCTTCCCATGAGAAAAACTAAGCAAACACACACCTAATATAAATCATTTTGCCAAAATATGATAAGACAAATTTTTATAACTAAATAATAAAAATAGACTGCTACAACATTTTAAAAAAATTAGCAATATAGTAAAAAAATTTTGTGACACAAAAATCAAGGTTAATACATATAAAAATCCTATGCTTGATGATGGCCTAAAGAGAAACAAATATTTCATTTAAATGAGTTAGAAATAAAAAAATTAAGAATTTAGCATAATAAAGAAGAAATCGAAGATTATTAGTTTGATGAGCAAAGGATGCAGTATTAAAAAGTAATGATGAACACCGACTACAAATGACATGAATACTGTTACTTAAATTTCTTTTCCTTATTTTGTAATGAAATTATTAATCAATTTTTATCAATACTTTGCATATTTTTACGAATTTTGTATTGATAAAAACAGTAGCTAAACAAACCAATTAAAAGGTTTACAATACAATTTTATTTAATAAATTATAAAAATCTTAACAGCCCGAGGCAATCCTCTAAAGAGCTATTACATAGGAGCTGGTTGATCAAAATGCTCCTAGACCATTAGATCTTTAAAACTTCTCAACTAGATGGACTTGAGTTAATCAACATTATTTAGAGATTAGGTTGTGATTTGAACATTTTGATACGAATTGTGATTCGTTAACTAGATTTTGTTCGTACATACAAATAAAACATTGACTTGGTGATCACGAAATTTCGTGAGTAAACATTGGATTAAAATAATTGTTTCAAAATGGTAGATGACATTGCAATTATTTTTATATGGAATTGTGCAATTGGATGGTATAAATCATTTTGTCAATTCTTGTTGCATTCATGTGAAACTTGTACAAATCATAGAACAGCATTTAATGAATGATGAATTGTTATGGATTTATGTCAGTTTTCTTACATTATGCATTTTTTTTATATTTTTTGGTGCTGCTAGCCCTCTAGTTTTCTACAAAAAATGTGTTATATTCAAATTCCTGAGTAATGGATCAAACCAAAATTGTTCGACAATTTTGGGAATCCTTTTCATGAAGTGCATCTAAAAAAATTATGGTAATGTGTTCTAACTTGAGACTTTTGGTTCTAATTAGCAATACGTGTTTCTTTTCCCATTATTTAAATTATATTATTATTTTTACTAATTTATTGTTATAATTAAAATATATGTTTTTCTAATAAGTTATTGAAATAAGATTTCTAAGCAAATGATTAAGAATAAAATAATTATTTGGAAAATAAAGATAAGGTCAAGATTTTGGAACCCTAATAAATTTCTAAAATAATTAATTTGAATAAAATTATTTTTTGTATCTAATATCAATGATTTTAATCAAACTTAACAATCTAACATAAACAAAATTAAAAAAATTTGAACTTCTATTTAATAGATGTTTTTTGTATTTGTAACTCTAATCAAGATGATCATTATAGGATTTCATTTCAGACTCAATTTTTTTTTAAATTCTCCATAAAATATGATAATCCTTTATCAAAAATTTAAAAATTCACTAAAACCATTTTATTATTAACTATTAAGAGTCATTGATAGAATAAACCATCCAATACTCTATGAAATAATCATCAATGGATTGACTATTGTTTGATAATAAGATTGTCTCCATACCACAACATTTTTAGATCTTTACATACATTTATGGGACCACTTCCTATTCACTTGCAATAATAGATCTAATCTATCTCATGGCTTTATCATTACAAGACACTCATTAGAATTTACTTTATTAGTGAAGGTGTAATTAGGAATAATAAATATCATATGTAATATTAGTGTTAGCTTGGATTATTAGTAATTTTTTTAATGTTTAATCTATCATTATGAGACTCACCTTCTTTCCTAAAAAAACTTTTATCATCAAACAACACAATATATTAAACCATTAAATACTCTATAGAAGGATGATAAAATTATCCACTATAACTTGGTGGAGACATCTCCCGTCTATAAAATTTTTTGTTCATTCCCGCCATTTATGGGATCAATTGGTATCCACTAGCAATAATAAGTGTCATCAATATCAATGCTTTATTATCATAAAACTCCACTTGGAATGTACTTTTGAAGTAAAAGTGCAATTAAGAATATTAAATGTCTTATGTGACCTACATATTCACTCCAATCATTAAACTTTTTCGAAAATTAAATCAATACTTAAGAGGTCAATCACTTTTCTTTCTTAAAAATTCCTCTTATAATCACCTCATCAAATTTTTTCCTTCAACTTCCTTAAAGGTACTTGTACAACAATTTTATTTGTCTCCCTCTTCATATCATTTACAATAGTTTTCCATTTCAGTCCCAACTAGAATATATTTCTTTTTAATTGCATTCCTCTTACCATACGCCTCATCTAGTTCATATATTTTTTTCTTATAAATCCCTTGAGACAAAACCTTCTAAAGATTTTTATTTCTTGTACATTCAATTACAAATGACTTCCAAAAACTTTTACACTAATTTCATAAAAAACTACATGAAGTGCTATTTATTTAAGAAGAAATTTCATATGTTTCTAACATCACTTGGTGCTTTTATTATTTCTTCAGAACAATTATACGATAATTAAGTTGATATTATTTTAATAAGTTTTGGTATTTTCTTTTATGAAATCCACTTTAATCAGAAGTAAAATTATTATTTAGGGTTCCTTTTCGTTCGTTATAGCATATTTGACTTCTCACCGATATTATTTGTCCATTCAAATTATTGTCTTTGCTATTTTATACAAAAATATCCAAATGTAAATCTCATTTCATGGCATTCAAAAGAAACGATGAAATGCAATACATTTATTCAACAATTAATAAACAAATCATAAAGTCCTTTAGATGTTTTGTAAACTTCTATCCATATATGAATTTAAAAAATTGAATAAAAAAATGTTGGGATGCCTCTAATGTATCACTTCCTTTGCATCCCGAGTAGCCACTAGTTAGTATAGCTTGTCCAATGTACACTAACTATGAGTTGCTCTTCTTCTTTATTTTCTTGACTTTCAATGTTAAGAACACGTTTGGACTTTTAACATGAGGTAATTTAGGATGCAACACTATGTTGCTTTCAACATATTTACCTATATAAGTAGTTTTGGAAAAAAATGTTATTATGATTGAAAAATAAACACATGATCTACTATTGCCAATGGTAGTGACAAAAATATCTTGTAAATAATGTAACAATTTATTTCAATAATCTGTAAAGGTACAAATTACCTTCTCCATACTTATCCTCACTTTCCAAGCATTTTAATGCATTTCATTGGACTTACATTTAAGAACCCATGATCCTCTTCCCAAAAGTCTACTTTCATAATTTTTTTTATTAAAATCTCCATAGAGTAAATCTAATCCTTTTGAATTAATGTTTTGATTATGTCCACCTCCATAATGGTTTTTGAAATAACATTTATATCAAGAAGGGTATTGCTAATCAATTTGCACTAGTGTAATGATAATTAGCAAATCATGTTATATAATGCAATGTGAATTGTCGTCATTATACTAGACTAGAAATTGTTATAGTACGAAAATTACTTAAAGTCAAATACTTATTCTAGTTGCCTAAAAAAATCCAATTTTTCATTGCCTTAATGTATTCTTAAGTATTTCAAATATTCTCTTTCATTGGCATTTATTTTGACCATAGAATGAGGTGTTAAACATTAGCAACATATGAAATAAGTTTGCAAAGGAATCTATCGAAGTACTTTTTGATGACATTATGCATCAAAACTGGTAAATTTTGAAGACATAGAAGATTTTCGAAAAGTAAAATTGGAAAACGTGCAAAAAGGGTAATTAAAGATATAGTGATCCCATTATTAACATATATTTAACCAATTATTTTGCCACAAATTTTTCTTCAATAAATAAACTAGCATTTTTATGGTAGAGAACGTCATTTGTATTCAGGTTTAACTCATGCTCTCTACCAATTATTAGCGTTTTAGTATTGCACAAAACATTAACTTTTTTTAAGGCATTAACTTTTTATAGTTAATACATAACAATAGTTCATATAGCAAAATTCCAAAAATTTTTAATGAATATAGCATTTATCGTTCAATTTTCCTTAAAAATAGTTATTTGTGCTTCCTTTGTGTGATCTAACTATAATGTTTTTGTCGTCCTTAAAGCTTTCTTAGCTACTTTTACTTCTCTTTTCGTGAAATAAAAGCTCCAAACCATAATGCATTAATAATTCTAGCTATATATTTATCTCAATGTTTAAATATATTTGTTATCAAACCACTTATGAAATAATGTTGTGTGTTCTTTGCAATAACAAGAAACCCAAATATGAAAACATTCGTATTTTTTGTTGGAAGTATTACATATGTGAGTAGGATAAGAATTGGAGATTAGAAACCATGTAGTGGAGGCTATCTCATTATGCTATTCTTCAAATAGCTAGACATATGAGCTATTTAAGAAGAAAACCTTAATTGTAATAGAATCTATTCACGTCATGTTTGATGAGATTATAGATAAAAAATGTGTTAGATTTAAAAGGCATGAAAAATTTTATAAAACTAAAAAAGGAAAATAAACAAAGATCCTAGCATGTTAAACATGATGGAATTCTATTAAAAGTTACCTTTTGGATCAAAATGTAGATAAGACTTTTCTTCATTAACTACACTTATGAAGTTCTTCTGGGCCAGGATTATGTGGAAGATATCTTATTTGGATCAACCAACTATGACTTTTGTGAATGATTTTGCATGCTTTTTTGTTGAAGATTTGCGATGAACATAATGAGTGAGGTTACTTATTTTCACTCAATGAATGTTAAGCAAAATGATAAAAGGTATCAATGTATCTAAAATAAAGAAGATGAATGAGAACTTAAAAATGACAGATCTTGACAACCTCTAATCAATTTCGACTTTCAAGTGTACAAGGAATCTTTTAAATAAACACAGGAAAGAAAAACAAATAGATTTCAAGGTATACTAAGTGATGATATGTCCTACTTTTTACTATAATGTGACATGCCATGGTTTTTAGCATAAGACTTTTTCATCATTTTCAATAAAGCACCAAGAACTACCATTTAAAAGCAATAAAAGGAACCTTTTAATACTTTCTTGACACAAAGTTATTAGTGGTTTGGCATCCCAAATTATACTTATGACATAATTTAGTGTGACATGTGAACAAAGATTATGTAAGTTCTATGGTGCAATAGAAAAGCATTGTAAGAATTTAATCATTTTTAGACACCTCATAAACTTGTGATCTAATTGAAAAATACGGGATTATTGCATTTTCCATAAATGAAGCATAATATATAACATTGTGAATAATTATAGCGCAAATGTTTGGGTTAAAATCTAGATTAGATGAGATGGGATTACATTTGTAAAATCTCCCCAAAAAATATGACAACATGAGTGTCCTTTGCCTAACTTAGATTCCTTTCTATTAGCCCAAACAAATTCATGTTAGGCATTATTTTATGATAGACCATATCAAATGAAACATTGTAGACATTTAATTTATTGTGAACATGTAACTAATCATCATCTTAACAAAGCTGCTTAGTTAAGATTTATTCTATAGCATTAGAAGATGTTTTTATGATGACAAAGATGGATAAATTATGCTTTGTTTTAAGAGTAGTTCCCTGAGTGAATAAGAATTCATCCATGGGCTTTTATTACTGGCATATCGTACTTCACATGATAATATTGAGCAAATGTTTTTTCAAATGTCCTTCAGTTGCTTTATCATAAACTTAGATGGTAAGTTAGCATAAAAACAAGGAGAGGTTATTAGTCTCATGATCAATACTCTAACACATTTTGATGATAATAACAAATTAAGTAGAATAATAATTGATCTAGATTTTCTTATTGATATGATAGGTGAACAATGTAGGGAGATGAATAATGCTGAAAGGACAAGGCAATTGATTAAATATGAGGATGTAATCACATGTGGAATAAGAATGGAAAATAATTCTATATGTTGTAGTAACAAAATGTTCCTTTTAAGTAAGAGATTTTCACCACCTTATAAATTAATGAAGCTTGTTGCTCAATTGAACTACATAGATTTATGCATGATGTTTTAAATTTGAAAGGAAAATTTTGGTACTACTAAATGTACTGCACGATCATGTTTTATATAATATCATTAGCTATGGGAGCATAGAAATCATATTATATAGTTAATTTAAACATTCTAATAAAGTAAATCAAACTGTAATTAAATTTTAATGGTGTTGCATATCACTATTATGTAATATGTTATGTTATAACAAAAATTATAAATTGTATATTGGTGATGTTCTTGGCTTAATTAGGTTAAACATAGAAAATAGTAGAATATACAAATATTAGTTTAGGTTGTAGAATCATTTCATTTTTAAAAAAATTATAAAATAAAGAAATTTGTATGTTATGATAATTTTTCATTGCACTCTATTATCAACACACTTTTACTTACCATAAGAAGATCATTGAAATTATATGTTATGCTAAAATTCTTTCATACTAACTACATTGACTATAAAAGAATATCATTTTCTATTATCATTACATTAAATTGCATAATCATCTTGATTCATATGGTATCTTATGGTGAAGGTGCACAATTTTCATAATATATCTCAACTTGTACTTGGGGATGAATATAAGCTTGGTTAAATTGAACCATTAAAAAGTTATGAACTTATGAAACTCTCTTATTGTATTATTCTTACTTGAGAAATGTTACTAACCATTCAAGAATTCATACATATGCGTTCAAAATTAGAAACATTGACATTCAATTTTGCAAGAAATTTAAAAATGAAATATGTAAATTTTGTGTTGTTAAATATTTTCTCCAATTTAACCCTCTTTGTATCTCAAAGTCAAAAATTTTTATCAATATGACTTTTTTTTGTATGGTTATAATATTTCTTTTTAGATAAATGAAAATTATTTTTTGTTTATTATGAATAATTCTTGTTCCCATTCTTCAGACAAAGTTTTAAAAATTCTAAACATAACATTATATGAACTAATTTATATACCATCAATAGATATTTTTTAATTAATTAATTATGAAAATTATTTTGAAAATTTTAAATTTATAGATATTATAATAAGTTGTTTCTAAAAGTTTTGTTCCAATTTTAGTTAAGGCATTTTTTCATTGAAGTGTTATAATAATTGTCTAATTATAAGTCAGATGGAATAATTTTGGCTTATTTACATTAAAATTGTTTTTCTCTTCTTAAAATAAATTTTAACATGAATGTTTGATAAATTGGTATCCCAAATAAGATTTATTATCAGCAAACTGCTCATATATTGAAAATTATTATTAATTGTTTTTTATTATTTTTGTTTATTGTAATTATGTACATTTCTTGGGTAATAAGTTTCTATTTTTTACTTTTTTAACATTCACTGGTAGACTTTTTTAAATGATTTTTGCATTTATAATATTTTGTTGTTTGAATAATTTCATTATTTGTAAATATGTTATCCCTTTTTGATTGTATGATAATTTTAATATTGGATTATTCTATTTTTTTAAAATTTTTACATTTCTTTTACAAAAGTGATAGCATTAGTGTCTTTTTATTCTTTTAAATTTTGCTATATATTGATCATCGTTTTTATAATCCAATTATTTTATATTAATGATCTCCCTTTGTCTTATTTTATTATTTTTGTTACCCTATTAAAGAAAATGCTTTTATCAAGCATATATTATTAAAACATTTTTTCACTGACTTCAAGTAGAAATATAATTAAATTTTTAATAAGTCATTAATATGATCATTTTTAATATTTTATTATTTTTTAATAAATGGTAGATTTTTGTCTTTAATATGCCCTAATCATATCTTTTAGTAGTTTAAATATTTTATCACTTACTTAATAAGTATTTTCCAATAAATATTTACTTCTTCAAAAAGTATAAATTTTCACAAATTTATTTTTTTGAAAATATTTTTTGCAAATTAACTTGTCGAAAACTTTGACTTCACAAAACTTTTACTATGTCAGTGCTTTTATAATTTATACATTCCTAACAATGCTATGAATTTTAGTTTATTTATTAAGTTTAAATTATTATTGAACCTTTGAGTTAATATATTTTCAATATCGACAATTGTTTGAATTATAATTAATTTTGTAAAAAGTGTTACATATCCACAAAAACATTTTTATCATTATGTAACTAAAATAATTCTATTAATATATACTGCATGCTCGATTGGTCATTTAAAAATATTTTATTACCTTAATAATTTTGATATTTATACATTTTCTAAAAAATTAAATATTTTCAAGATTAAATTATTAAAAAAAGTTTCATTTAGTACAACCAAGCATGTGGGTTTTAGGAACTTATATTTAAATATACTTTAATTTTGTTAATTAATTTAAATTTTATTTTTGTCCACATATTCAAACCACCTTCTAGTATCTACACTCTTCTATTTTCAATTTTCCAAGATTGTCTATGGTTATTTTACAATAAAGCTTAAAGATGGTAAATACTCTTTATTGATTAGTTATTTTCTTATTTGTTTTTTTCTTTCAACAAACAATTATAAATACGTAATTTTGTGAGATATTTTTTTATTAGTTTTAAATAATTTAAAGTTTTGACAACCTTGACATCATTTTATATTATTTTGATTTATTATATTTACGCAACCTACCTTTTACTCTTACATATTACCTATATGATATTTACGTGCCCATCCTCTAGAAGGTATAATATATTATATTCTATAATTTTTTATTATTTTTAATTTTTCTCAAGCATATTTCAAATTAAATTATAGCTATAAAAACTTCAAAGAAATAAATATTGCCAAGTAGTTTGATAGAAAAATTTATAATATAATGTAAAATATGAAATTAATCAAAATTAAGAAATTAATGAAATAATAAAAAAACTACAAATATTTATTAAATAATTAAATTTGTTTATGAAAAAATTTCCAAAAAAAATTGTGTACCGTCCACCTGTCTGACATTTGCCGTTGTAATAAAAAATAAAATATTATAAATTCAAATAAAATATTATAAATTCAAATAAAATAATAAAATATTTTTGAATTAACAAAAAAAATCTAGCAAAAGTAGCAACCAAAAATATAACCATCAATCAGGAAATATATGCAGCAAAAACTAAGTAATATTATGTGATGTATTGATGAATACTTGAAAATTAAAAAAAATTATTAAATTATTAATAATGTCATAAATTAAGAAACATATTATTATAAGAATAAAGAAAAATTAATTAGAAAGAGTTTATAAAAAAAGTCAACAAGATAAATCATCAATATAAAAAATAATGATCCAAACATAATAACTACTTTTAATTTAGATCAAGCAATAGATATTGAATATATGCTCCATAATCTTTCTACACATCCTTTATCAAAACCCTAAGTGATAAAAATTTGTTGTGGAAAGGCATTTTAAGGTCTTAAACCTTCTTTATATTGACCATGAGCTTCACTACAAATAAAGTTATTGTACCAATTTGTTGCTCACATACACAATTTATTTACCTATTTTATGCTTTATTTTTAAGAATTTTAGTATATTTTAATTGAAATTTTTTTCTTTAATTTTTAAACTTGTTTCCCTTCTCAAACGTATGATAGTTTTCTTAACAAAATTATAGATAGTTTTTCCTATATTAAGTGTTCAATTACTATAATTATTTTTATATGTTTATAATCTTATTATTTTTTCATTATAGAAAAAAGATTTTCTTTTGATTACATTATCGTGCAACTTTATAATGTATTCTATAAATATTTGAAAGATTTTAAATACATTTTTATAATTGTCATGTTTTTATTTTGTTCTAACATTCTTTTAAAACCTATCACATTTTATTTAGCAAACATTTTTTATAACTTTAAAATGGCACAGATTATTAATTATCATCAATCTCAACATTAAAACCTTCGAAGGATAATTGGTACTCAAAAATTGTAGTCTAAATTTTAAAATTAGCTATTTTAACCTCAAATGATCCCAAGTAAAATGCTACTAAACTGCACATCACAAGTTAGTAAAAATATCCAATAATTCATTGAGTTAGAACATTTTTTCGTTCTTTGTAATCAAATGTTTTATCCATTGAGTACTTGGTCAAGTTATCTTAGAATTGGTATTTCATTAACAAGTAGTTAGACTAAAAAAATAATCGACTAGTAACTGTTAAATAACTTTTATAAAAAAAAGTTCATCAATTTTCTCAATTTTCTTAATACCAAGTCTATTTTCATCGAAAGGGAAACAAATTTTATTTGAAGAAGCCTAGTAACATCTAAGATTTTACACATTGTACTGTCACAAAAAATGAGTCATTCCTTTTTTAATCTATTATCAAACTACATTAAAAATTTTATTTGTCATTACAATATATGTTTTTATTTGTATTACATGTTATTCTTTCAATTTTTTTTTATGATGTTTCGTTTTGACAAATTATAAATTGTGAAAGTGCAGCACGTGATGCATTATGAAAATCATTTTAAAAATTTAAAAATCATTTCATAAAGATTTGTTTTTGTTTTTATGTAATTATATATATTTATTTAGCAACTAAGATACTAACTTTTACTTATGAATATTTATTTTCAATTAATATTTTATAATGAAATTTTTAAAGATTAGGGAAATGTTTTGTATAATAATTATTTTAAATTTATTAAAAAATTTGTAATATGATTTGAAAAGCTAGTTCTTTACTTAAAAATTTTCAAAATTAATTATTCTAATAATTTTAATTAATTAATTAATTTTATTATTTCGATGAAGTTAAGTTTTATTCTCAAGTCAAAAACAAAGCTCTCAATTGTACATATTTATAAAGATTTTAATTTTTTGCTTTCAAACTTGTATTTTTTTAATATTTTAAAGATATTTTCAATAAATTTAATATTTATTAAATTTTTATTATAGAAAATATTTATAATTATAAATTGCATGAATATTTATAATTATTTAATTTTTTATTGACTCTATGATTGCTACAATTATAAGCTTTGTTGCGCCTAAGTTATTATTGATAATTACATATTTAGATGAAATATATATAACTTTGTAATTACTCATTGAAATATTTGCAATTTATTATCAATATAAATAAGTTTTTTTATTGTATTTTAAAGATTTTTTGTTTAGAGGATATTTTATATTGTGAAATGATTTTATATTCTATCTATTTTTATTTTTCTTTTCTAAAAATGGATATTTACTATTACCAAAATTCAAGGAAACATTTCTTATGCAGCACACATTTCTTTTATGCTATAAATTTATTATATGTTACACTAAGTTTTTTTTAAGCTAATTTTAAATAAAAAACATTAAATGACGTAATATAGATATACAGTTAAACATTTGAGAATGATGTCCATGGTTTCTTATTTTTCATACCCTTTTATATCTTCTCATTTATGTTATATTAGTGACATTTATGTTACATATGTCTTTGCAACTATTTGGATATGAAAACTAAACAAAGTAATTAAATATTTTAAATTTTATTCGACTTATGATAAAATAAATTATTTTAAGAATTAAATAATTATAAATATGGAATATAAACAAAATAGCTCATGAAATAAATAATTAATTTTTTTAATCATCCAAATATTTTATATCAAAAATATGTTGACAAAATCATCAAAACTAATGAAATATGGATATGTGAAAGATTAAAATATTAAAAAAATAAAAAAAATAAATAAATAATATTCTAAAAGATATTTAAAAAAAATTCAAAACATATTGATGTTAGATCTTGCATGAAAGTTTATTTTACAAAATAATTTAATAAAAAAGGATTAATAGAATAAAAATAATAAATATTAATAAATAAAATAAATTCATAAATTTGAAAAAATCCAGAGCATCATTAGAAATAATGAATTTAAGTTTATGTTTAGTATACTTTTTATTTATATTTATATTTTCTAATTTTTACTTCATTCTTATCAATACTGACTTCTTTTGTTCATGGTGTTTTTTTCTAGAAGTTTATTATAGCAATAATTATTGTTTTATTTAATTATAATGTATTTTTATATAATATAGAAAGAATTTAAAAAAATTAAAAATATTTTATGATGCATATTTGCACTTCACTTAAAAGGTAGTTTCTTTAAAATATTATGATCATTCACCATTAGAATTATCATGACATAGTTTAAACTATTTTTAATACTTCATTATAATAAAAATTTCTATAAATAATTTTCAATTTTGTTTATGAATTTTAGTATTTTAAAAAATTTATAATTCTATTATAATTTGAATGTTGATAGTTATATTTTTCAATTTAATGTTTTAATATTTAAGTATTATACAAGAGATTTCAATTTTTTAATCATTATCTTTCTTGGGATTTTTATATTTATATATTATTTTATCTTTGGTAACTTGTTTATGGTTTTAAAATTATTATTAGATCTTTTACTAGAAATATCAACATATTAAAAAAATCTTAAATATTTAATTTCCATAAAAATTTTTCCCCATTATTTGATAGGTTTTATAAACTAAAAAATTTGTTGTGCTTATGGCACTAAAACATTTTTTATGAATATCGTTTAGTGTATTGATTATTTGGAACATTTTTGTAGTTAACATTTTAATTTATTATAAGTTTTAAGTTATTGACATCTTTTCAAGTCATATTTTTTACTGATAATAGTTAGATGTTCAACCATTACACTATAAAAGAACCATATCATACAGAATATGACATATTTTTTACAATTTTAAATAATGTTTTACATTATTGATTTTCATAGATATAATTTTATTTAAACTAAAGTAATTTCGAATTTGTTCACCTAAAAACAACATAATTTAAAAAATTTTTGTTGTTTCTTTTGCATTTCTTTAAAAGATTTACTTTACAATTTAAATATAATACACAATGCAATAAAATTATAACAAAAAAAATCCCTATCATAAAATTTCCAATGTTAAGGTTAGGGACATCACTTTTTATATGCATAATTCAAATTATTGAATGAAGTGTAATTTATATTGTTCTTACAAATCTACTTGATTAGAGCTTTTAAATTGTTCTAATAAGAATTGAATCATAACGACAAATAATTTTTAATTTATACGATTTTTCATTGAAAGCTTTCTATAATTTAAATTGGAGTTTAAAATCCTCGTAATGTATGAGTTAAAAAATATGTTTAATGGGATTATTACATAAATTAGTTAAATGAATTACATTATTAAATCAAGCAAATATGAGTGTATGCTTTAGGAAACAAACATCCTTATTTTGGTAGGCAACAAAAAATTGTGTTACATCTTATACGCTTAAAATTTAAAAGTCTTGCAAATAATCATCTTATTATTTGGTACTATTTTTATCCTATTTTTAATCATCAGTTAGATAATTATCTTAAGAATTATTGCTAATTCGATTGACATCTTAACTTTTATCTCAATTGCTATGATATTACCTTTTTCAATATTTTGTATTAATTAAATAGTTATCTTATCTATTTTTTTACAATTAGTAACTAAATTTGAAGTTTTTAATAAATTGATTTCTATATTATTTCAATTTATCGTGCACTTTTTTGTATAAATATATTTCAACAAGTGTGAATATAAAGTATTATAACATCTTTCTACCTTAGTATCCCTCAAATTATTGTATAAAAATGTTTCAAAGAGGAACTCAATAGAATCATCTTAAACATTTTGAAGTTTTAGGTTCATCGTCAAACTATTTATTAAATATATTAGTCAAACATAAATATCATATATTAAATCTTAACTAATGCTACAATTTCAACATTTTATGTGATGAGATCTACTTGGTATGATTTTCAATTTTACCGAAGAAGAAATAAAAATCTTATTGATATTTTTATCAATTAATGCCAAAATATTTATGAACTTTTTAACTAAAAGTTTGTTGATTTATTATCTTAAAGCAAATGTAGAAATATATTATCAAAATATTTGTGAGGATTAATGAAATTAACAATCTTTTATTCTTTAATGCACAATTTTGAAAGAAAATTGTTGTAGGAATATAATTTAGATGCATATTTATAATTATGAAAGTCCTAGAACCTAGATTATAAGTAAAACAACAATGAATATAAATGTGATTCCAAATTATCAATGTTAGACTTAATTAGTAATGGGTAAATGCATTTATTATCCTTATTTTGATGAAATCAATGAAAATGATATGTAGCTATAGAAATTATAGCTCTGTATGGCTTTTATTTGATAAAGTGCGTGCTATACCAAATAGTTTTGGCCATATAATTAGTATTTATTTGTTTAAGATATATGATCTCTTTTCAATTAAAATTTAAAACTTGAATATGTTTAAAAATTCAACTCGGATAACGTAGATGTTTCATTTTGAAATTTTAAATTAAAAAATTGAAAGTATTGTGGAATTGTATGACTTGAGTTATACCACAAGAACCTTAATTTTGCTTAATGCCTTAAAATGAGTTTATAAGTTTATTTATATTATTAACTTTTTGTCTCATCCTTATTTCTATCATACCAAAAATGCTTGAAAAGATATGGATAAGATTCTTAAATATTAAGAGTTGGTAATCGAAAATATATTGATTAAAATAAACTTTTATATATGATTCATTTAGGAATATGATAAGAAAATATGAAAATAAGAGAAAGAAGAATCTATTAGCGCATCTTACATATATTATTAAATTTAACGAGCTTTATATAGAAGTAAAAAATTAGACTAATTAGAAGATGAATAATTTAAAATAGTGAATTGTGGCTAGTTTCCATCCCAAAAGCAGTTTACCTTAAAGTAAATTATTGGCTCAAGGTTGTTTGGCCAAGGCTATAGAAGCCATTAAGATATGCTGGTTATTTATGAAAAGTTAACCACAAGAAAGGAATTTCGAGGGGCCAACATAGAGGGTACCATGTAAAAAAGTGAGACAAGCTTTGATGAAGGAGGATTAAAGCTTTCATTCAAGGAAAGATCATACACAAGAGAAGTCCTCTACATGACTTTTGAACATAAAATAACACTTGAGTTCAAGTAATGAATTTAGTTAAAGTATAAGCTAAAATAAAAAGCAATTTCTTTGTGAAAAAGTCTATCAAACCTTTGAAATTGACAGTGACAATAATTAGTCATTCTTTTTAAAGAAACTTTTTTAAGGAGGAAATTCCTTCTGCCCGAGGCAAAGGTAGATTTATTTTAGTAAATGAATGGTTCAATTTTCACTCTTTCTTATGATTTTTTAGTTAAACTATAAAAATTCCATATTACAATTTTCCTTATAATAGCAAAGCAGATTACACCATCACATATTGCATGTTTGGCTTTCATTATAGATATAAGTGAAAGATAATTTTAGAATAGTAATTTGTTGGATCAAAACACTTCTTAGCATAGACATAATCATATAAAAATAAGTGAAAAGAATGCTAAATTTCATGCATTCCTAGCTATCTATGTTGTTTGTTTAGCCACTTATGCATTAAGGAAAGATTATTCTAATATTTGTTTAAAAAATTGGAGAATCATGTAAGAAATTATTTATTGAATATAACCTTCACAAATAAGGCATAATAGCCGTATTATCTTGTTATACATTAGTCAGAGTTAGGATCATTAGTGTAATTCTTCTTCTTAGTAAGTAGAATAGATGTTTGATAATATAGATTGAATGTAATATTTACTTGTTGATTATTGTATGAGTAGGCAAAGACTTTCATACCATGATGAACAAAGAAATGTATAAAATTGAGACTTCATGATATATTTTTAATGTAAACTTATTGTTTGAAATATATTTTCAATGTTACGATTCCGTTTGAAATTACTCACAAGTATAGTTGATAGTTTAACATATTATAAATGTGTATGTTATCACTAAAACCAAGGATGAAAAATGTATAAGGTCTAATGTGATTTAAGTTATACCTTAGATCAAGTAATAAAACATTTAAAGAAAATTGAAAATAATTAAAGTACTCTAGATAATGTTTCAATCAAACATTCTTTTGTCTAGGGTCTGCTTGTGATCCATGGAACCATGGGCTTCGCTATGTTATATGAGGCATTAGTTCAAATAAATTATAAGATATGTGTAGTTCTTTGTTACTTGTTAGATAACATTAGAAGGTTTAGTTTAATGCCTTAGAAAAAAGCTAAATAGTGCTGCACTTAGCAACCAAAGGGGTTTGTTTTGTTTAAAACTAGTAAAGATAAGGGTTGAAATTATGGTAATGGGTTTGTTGATAGTTCATAAGCCATAAGATATTCAAATTGTAACTTCAAGGTTCTTGGATATGAATACAAAAGGTAACCATAGCCTTGGAATTATGCTCAAAGGCATAAAAAATCAATAAAATTTTTAAGCTATGAAAAAAGCTGTTGTGATAGGCTCGTGAAATGCCACTGTTGAACCTTTATACCTAATGTAAATTAAGCTTTTGTTAGCTTGGCTATCAACTAAGAACTTGTAAGAAGGTGGAAGAGCTTAGAATAAGACATAAGGTTGTGCTAAGTTTGGCCAAGTAATATGGCAGAGATGTTGGCTAAACCTTGGATTCAATAGGTTAACAACAAATAGTTCTATTTAGGCACTTTGGTCACATGATTACACTCTTGATTTTGATCTAAGGAAATGACGAGGCTTAGGAGACGCCTTATGATCATTACAATGACTATGGATTGTCTTGGAATCTTAAGGGTTACTAGTGATACTTGAGTGAATCAAGACTTAGTTGTACTTGAAATAAGTTAAATATAGAACCTAAGGGTAAAAGCTAAGCTATTATAAACTCTATGGTTAGCTAAGATAGGTAAGGCCCAATATAACTTGTGAGCAAGGTTAAATATAAGAAAAACAGACTAAGAAATTCAAGATAGTTGAGTTTGGAATTTGTGAGAATCCTAAGGCTTTTAGATATAGTAGACTTTAAATTATTAATAGTCATGAAAGATATAGACATGTTAGCTACTTTACTCCCTTAGATTTGTGTTACTTATGTTGAATAGTTAAGCTTATAGTTAGAATGTCAAATTTCATGGTAAGAGCCTCTAGAATTAGTAAGAAGTCATAGTATCAACAGTCCTAATTGGAAATAATTGCACATTTAGCCCCATAGAAAATCCTATGGTATGCTTTCTTATATTATGGACTACTTTCTGTTCTTGAAGACTCTTACAATCCTATATGGATTCCTATGTGATTATCACTACCATGTCAAATTCTCGAATACATTATTTGAAAAAGTGGTAGGGCCTTTCATGATGTCATTCCTTCATAAGATTTATTCCATTATTACATTCATATTTCATATTAGTGCATAATAGTTTTATAGTATGTCTCAAAGAATTCCTATTGAACCACCGAGCTCTTCCTTTTATAGTAAGATCAAGTTGTTAAAGTTTGAGTAGAGTAGAGCTAGAGATTATTAGTGTTAGTGAATTAGTTGGATAATTCATTTTTTATTCATCATCAATAACAACAGATTTGATGCTTATTTTTCATCAATTAGATTTTATTGTTTAGAGGACTATATCATATTATCTTATCAGAGTTGGTGCTTACTAGTTATTTTTTTCTATCAAGTTTTGGTAGTTATTCATAGAATTTACTTAGATTGGATTAGAATATAATGGTTTTACTAATTTTGTACATATTTTATTCATGTTTTGGTCTTGTGGGTGAGAAAAATTATTAGATTCCTAGCATGATAATATTTTGCATGGAACTTGCAAGTATAATATGTTAATATGATTTTTTACAATTTTATTACACACTCATGATTTGTTTGAATAAGAATTAGGTTTGTAGTGTAAGATGATTTGAGAGTTAGGAAAAGGCAAAATGATATATATATATATATATATATTTATATACATGTGTGTGTGTGTATGTCTCTATGTGTGTATATTTATGTGTTTGCATGTGCATGTACAATTGAATCTTTCTTATTAACAAAAATATGTTATATGATACATTTAATATACTAAAAGAATGTTTATTTTACTTCTAAAGGTTTACTCTGCCTATATTATAAAATGATAAATGCTATTATCTCAAAGACTACGTGGAGGATAAAAGATATTTTGACCTTAATAACCCAATTATGTGAGCTTTAAACATAGTTATAAAGCTTGGATATATTTTATCTAGATAAGTGATGAAAAGGCAATTCAAAGATGCAATAGGAGCTTTTTTAAGCATGATTTTGTAAGGTTAGCCCCTAGCTATAGTGATGTATTTGATGGAAACTAATTAAAAAAGTTTTAATGAATTTTGCTAAGAGAATTCTTAAATTTTATGCAGCAATTATATTTGTTCATGGCAGATGTTAAAGAAGATGAGATGTAAACATCAAATCTAATGAAAATTAACTTAGTTGGCATAACATGCTACTAAGAAATATATTTTCAATTAAATTTTAGGTATTTTTGATTTTTTTGTATATCATATTAACTTTATTTAACTAATCTATGCATGTTACAAAAAATAAATTGAAATTAAAATTGATCAACTTAAAAAATAAATTGATCAACTTTAGTTTTGATATCTTTGATAATCATACCATGATCATCCTAAGAATATTTTTTCTTAACTTTTGTTAATTTTCTTTCCAAAATAATAAATTAAACTTAAAAAATAAAAAAACTAATTCTAATCAAATTAACTAACCTAACTATGTAACTAGGTAACGAATTTTAAGCATATAGCATTAATATCAAACCACTTTGCTACAATAATATGATCAAGACATTACTCTCTAACATAGACGGAAGTATCTTGAATCAAGACAATACAACTCACATTAATAAATCATTCAATCATGTAATCGAAAGTGATATATATATATATATATATATGTATATGTATATAGCAACTATAGCAAACAAAATATCTTATGAAGAGAAAAAATAGGAGCAAATAAACCATATGGGACTAAAATTTTATGCTTTTTCTTCATCGCTAACTTCTAAATTGTGGTAGTGACATGAGTGGTCTAATCATGGAATTTTATAATCGAATGATGATTGCCACAATTACCGTTTCTTTGTGATAGCTCTAGTAACTGTTTGATCGCTCCATTCAACGGTCACATGTTATGCATTTAAACAATAAGTAAAACAAAATCTATTCATTGGTTAATAATTTAGATTTTCACCATTCATATGAAATTCAAATATCCAAATTACTCAAGTTTATTCCTAACTAACCATTTGTGCAATTTTTAAATCAAACATTCCAAGATTCTTTTGACATGTTGCTCTTGAGTAACAACTATTTTGACAAATATTTACTTGCTTTTGTAAATTTTATTTAAATAATATTAAGTTTTAAATAAGAAAACATCTATTAATTAAAAACATAAAAGGTTAGTTTGGTAATTACATTTAGCGATTAGGAAATGTTAATAAATTGAGTAATTATAAATAAAAAATTATGAAAGTTTTACGAAATTTTAAAGAAAAATTTGAAGTAATGATGTTGAGGCCATTAGTAGCTAGGGGTAACCGTTGCCATACATTGCGTCCTTCTTCGCCAACTTGATATTCCTTCTTAAAAAAAACAAAGCTCTCATTTTCTTTCTTTTATTTTATTAAATTAAAACATTTGTGACTTGTTAAGCATTTGTCAAGCGTAGGAATTATTTTATGTGCATTTCAATCGCCATTTTCCTTTCCTCTTTCTGCAAATCTTACTTCATGATATTGCCTTTGCAGCAAATGTTTTTCTATTTAGTTAATCTGAAAGTTTATCATACTTATTTTTCTATAAAAGGCTTATATATATTATTTTTCGTCTCTTTTCTCGCAATGGACTTATGTTGTATTTTTGGTCAAACTATTTAAAAAATGCTTAAGTGCACTACAAAATTTTTGTTGACCTTATTTAATAATTTTTTTAAAAAAAGATTTTTTAGCTATTTGTTTATGATTATTATAAATTTTTTAAATATTTTCTTTAAATATTTCTGTAAGAAATAAATATATTATTTTTTAAATAATTGATCCACTCTTATTGAGCCATTCTTGGCATATTTAAAGGAGCTCATTTGCTTAAAATAAATGAATAAAACTCATATGAACTATAAGGAGTAAATTAAAATGAACTTAATAAAGCATAAGCATACAAGTTGATGTTTGAGATGAAGAGCATAATAATATAGAGGACATGTGACCAAGCTTAAACAATAAACAAAGAAAAAGAAAAATTTTGAGAAAAATTTTCTATTTAATAAATTTTTAAATTAATCATTCACAAAGATTACTTGCATTTTTAGGCATTTTAGATTGTAAAAATCATAAAAAGTTGCATTTTGATACATGTTTCAAAAGAACTTCAGAAACGAACTTCGAAGTGATGGTGAGGTTACATAATATATTATTTGTAAGTATGATCGTCTCCTAAATTAGGTATATATCTTGCAATTTGCCTCACTGCCCTTCCTTTATAGAAGATCTTGCAAAGTTTTTGATCCATTCCAATCACGACAATTCTAATATTTCTTTGAATGGGTGCACAAAAGGACATTTTGTTGATGATGATGATGTCTCTAAAAAGTTTTATCCCTTCATATGAGGGTCTTGAAATGGTTTCAA
Organism: Vanilla planifolia; assembly: GCA_023846275.1. Lineage (NCBI taxonomy): Eukaryota > Viridiplantae > Streptophyta > Magnoliopsida > Asparagales > Orchidaceae > Vanilla > Vanilla planifolia. The sequence goes on along the minus strand of JAIUJO010000026.1, from coordinate 1,749,689 downwards.
TATTTTGACTCAATACTAAACCTTTGTAAGCTTTAAAATGGATCCCATTGGAGCACCTTCCAATGAACTTGGTCAACAAATAGGCCTTATTCTCAATCATGTTAACAGTTAGGAAGTTATTAAAAGTATTGCTATGACATTAAACTTAACAACGCCCCATGGGGCTCTAGTCTATATTTTTTCCAACTTGCTAAAAGTCTTCCTTTAGAAATTAGAATCTCTAGAAAGATTGGTTGCAACAATGGATTATGGGAAAAAATTAAGTAATAAAAATTTCCCAAATATTACAAATGCAACGATAAATATGGATTTTCAATGGTCCAACGCAAGTAAGCAGAGAGGTCTAAACCCTTATATGTAAGTAATGGAGAAGATGAGACAATTCCAATTAGTGAAGTTATAAGTAATGTGAAACATCAAACTTTGATAGCCATCAATGTCGAAGAAAATATTAACACCCCACAACATCACAAAACAACAACATATAATTAAAAAAATTAATTATACAATGAATCATCTTTTCAATGATAGTATGATAAATTTCAATTAGGAATTTTAAATAAAGAGTAAAAATATCAATCTAATTAAAATTTAGAAATGACATGTAACTTAAAGAACAAGTAAAAATTCAATCTCTCAAAAGCTCGAATGAAGATCTCTAAGAAAAAGCAAAGACTCACGCTTTCTAGGGCAGACTGTAATTGCTTCACAGTGGTTAATAATGAGAAGTCAATAAGAAAAGACACTAAATGTAATGTTAAAATATTTATTTTCCTAAAAATGACAAAACGATGCTTTCAAGAATCTCAAAACGTAGACATTGTAGATTTTAATTAATAATGTCCTACATTTTAACATAAATGGTATAGTTAGTCCAATAGTAGCTTGATGCCTTAACAACATGTTTAGATTGCAAATAATTAATTTAATTGCAATGATGGAATGCTTTGCAAGTAATAAACAATTGGACATCCATTGAAGGAGACTAAATTTTCATTATAGTGATGCAACATTTCTAACAAAGTATAGGTGTTTTAGTAGCAGTACTTGCAACGTTAAAAATAGAAAATTAAGAATATTTTCTTCACATGGTGATACATAAATGATTTGTTACCTTTTTATGTATTCCAACAACTCTTTTATTAATAGAAGAGATCTTTGGAGGGATTTAAGATTGATGATTTGGGTTAATTGTCCTCCATTAGTGGAAGGGACGGTCAAATATCTTTGCTAAGGCTTAGAAATGTAATGATCATTCTTGCAAATAGAAGCCAAATGAATCATGATTTGCTCAAAGGCTTCCTAACATTATAGCTATCAACATATGAATAAGATATTGTAATACTTATTCATATAATTGATTATTTCTCCATCAGCAATTAAATCTAGCCTTGGACAACATAGGATTGAAAGTATAGAATTCTCTCTAGTGGTTACTTAGAATTGGAGTCTTCCAATTACATGGTCAGGATGGAGGTTCCTAGCTTATAAGTTGAAGAGACGTGAAGCCTAACTTTAAGAATGAACTAAAAGATAATTTTGTATTATGTTTTTGAAGATTGATGAAGCAGAATAACATGTTATCAAGAAGGTAAAAAACTTCACAGAGTTACAAATTAGTTATCAAGGTTAAAACTAACAAACCTTAAGATGAACTAACAATGGTTGTTAAATTGGAGGAGATGCATGAGGAAGACATTTAAGAATACTAAGGGAAACATTTTTAGAATTCTTTAGCACATTTTAAAATTCTAAAAGCCACCACAAATTACAAAACAAATACCTAGAATTCTTCAAAGCAACTAGAGAAACCTCTTGAAATGGTACAAAATTAATTTTCATAACAAGTTCCAAAACTAGCACATGCAATTCGAGCAGTAGTAATGGTGAAAGGTGAGACGACAACTACCACATGATGTAAGTGTCAAATTTCAGTGAGTAGCCTCAGTAGAGTCGAATTGACACTTTGAGTCTATTTTAGGTCAATGCAGATTGAAGAGAGTTAGCACAATTTGATGAGTGAACACTAATGGTGGTGGTAGCTTTGGCTATCAAAGGTGGATGAGAGCAAAAAAGAACAAAATTAAATTTTAAGCCCTTTTAATATCAATTTTTAATAAAATGTTGTACTGATTGACTTGTATGTTGGTTCAAGAGAAGACCTATATTGAATCATGAAAATGTCCAAAAGGTTTATAATTTTTCTTTAAACAACTTAAACTAAACTATAAATGTAAATAAATTGACGAACTAAAGAAAATAAATAGAAATATGCAATAAACAATGGTCTAATGTAATTGATCCTAATAAAACTAGCACATCTCAATGTTGAAGCTTTATGTGTTGTATTGGATGCTACTATATCTGATGTATAAGTGCTAAAAGTTAGGTATTGTGTAGCTTAAGAATGGTGGAGAAAATAGAAATGACATCCACACAATGTTTGATAATAAGCTAATGAAGGGTAATATATAAAGAATTAAAGATCCAAGGAGTTAGGTCTTGGAGAGGAAATTAGTTGCCAAATACATTGTCGATCACTTGACATCTAACTTTTCCATGCAAAGACAAATGGAAGGTGCTTTGCTTTGTGTTGCTTAGACCAAATAAAATGTAACATGATGTTAATTCAACTAGTTAATGAGGAGAAAATGCAAAAAATATTTTTTTTTCAATGGATTCTTCATGGGCTTACAAATTGGGTGGGATTAATGTTTTATTTGCAAGCTTTGTTGGTGATATTTCAAGATGATATTTATGATTCTATCAATGGTTTATCATTAGTATTCCATCCCCAAAAGAATTCAGCAATGCTAATTTAATTTTCCTTCTGAACATTAATTGCAATACATCTTTCAAAGACTTTATGACATTTTGGAGGTATAGTTTCTTAAAAAATATTCTAAGTTGTTGAAAACTATCTTATAGTCTTTCCTACCCACCATCTTCTCAATGGAGCAATTAGTTTGGCTAAGAATTAGGAAATCACTAAAAATAGCTTACTTGCATTAGAGATCATTCTTTCATAAAAGCAGCTTAATGGTTTAAATGAGAATATCAAAGCGAATAGCTCCATTGTCAAGCTACACTTTAAAAATGTGTTCAATAATATATCGTAGAGGAAACATGTACTACACATGTTTAACTTCAATAGTTAATTTATCATTATAGTTGTGAGTATCTATAATATACAGTGGTTGTTAGTCAATATTAACAAGAAAGAAAGTGGTTCAATTGAACTCTCCCATACACTAAATCATTGTAGCCCTCTATCCCTATTTCATCTCCACATTGCAACTAAAGCACTAAAAAGACATTTAAACAATCTACAAAAACATGGTAAGGCAAACCACTAGGCCACTCCAAGTGGCTTTCAAACAAAGTTCCATTTGCACTTCTTAGACTGGCTTATACTCTTCTCAAGAGGTGACAAACACTTAATAAAAAATATGAAGTTATTACCCTCTGATATCCATGCCACATTTAGTCTGTTGATTAATGTGCAAGGGATCTTATTTATTAGATGTACAAACAGAAATCACAAGCAGGAGAACATTAACAAGGAGCTCCTACTTTAGAAACAATACCACCTTACAATCCCTTAACTCAAGCGACAGGAAAAAGTGCTCCATGTTGAACACAATATTTAAAAAACATGCAAAAAGAAATTACTCTCAATGGGTGGTAGTACTTGTTAGTCATGTCCTCCAGTTAATAGACTTTGTCAATCTAATGATATCTTATCTTCTTAATAATATTATTAATTTTGTAGAAAGTGTGGTAAATTTTTTCCTTTGGATTTTTCGTGATTTGTTGAGCAAGCATCATTTGGCTAGTTAGAACAAGATTAGCTTCCCCATTGGAAAGTATGGAATACTGGTTAAAAAAATTAACGATTTTTATGATGCATATAATATAAATCTTTTTTAGAATGTCTAAAAGTCAAACATTATCTATTTTTCATAATTGAAATGCAATTTCCTTAATAAAATATGTTGTGGGGCATTCTTAATCACATGGAATCAAATAAAGAGAATCATTATTACTATTTTGTATTTTGCAACACTTGGAAAAAAATAGATAAGGATGGCAATAATAATTGTACCCACAGCAAGGATGGAAAATTCATTATCAATTTAGGATGGTATAAGCTTAGCTGTAACTAATTTCCTTATTCATTATTCAAAAAACATAATGTAGAATAATTATCAACCTTCTAATGCCTCTCTACTAATGTGAATGCCGTTAAATAATAAATTACCTTTCAATAGAAACTTGAGAGAGTTGAATTTCAATTTATTGAAAAATGGATTATTGTGCTTACGGGGACTCTCAAATGAATGTTACGGAACCCCATTGTAATGAATATTGGCATTAGAAAAACCCAACGTGATGATTCATGAATTACTTCTACAATTGTAAAAGTACAGCCACACAAACTTAATAGCTATTGAGGGATTTTTTTGTTCTACCATCTATCTAAAATATCTAGAAGATATAAATTCAAAAGAATTCATTTAGCAAATATTCCTTGAGATTTCCCTGATAGAGTTCAACATAATACTTATGCAATTTTCAGATGTTGTTTAATTATGCAAAATCGTTCAATAGATCCTCAAAAGAAAAAATTTGCATTGCTTCTTTCATTTTTGAGATCAATTAAATATTAAATTGGAAGTTTAATGGACTACCTTAGAAATGGAATAAGAAAAATTAAATTCTAATGGATTGATTAAAAGCAACCAAAGCCTTAGAGGTTGTTATTGGGTGATTTGAGACTAGTTGGTAAAGCTATTAAAGCACTCTCAATTTACATAGTATTTAAGAAAACGTATAAGTTGAAGCCATGAGATACTATTTGGTTTAAATTTATGTGATAATCTGGGATTGTAGAAACACCACTATAGAATTATGTAATTAATCGATCTCTATAATGATGCATCAAAGCATTATAATCCATTATTGTATCTTAATCATACTAAATAGAATGATTCAATTTCATTGCAAAGTAGTTCAACTCTTACTCATTTAGTGACAAAAATGTAGTAAAAAACTAGTAGGCTTAAAATGCTTGTTATGATATTCATTTTGAGATTCTAGATTCATCAAAAATTCCAAAAGTTTAAAAAGCTTTAATTAAGCATGATCAGGAGATGTGTTGATATATTCTTATAGTGATCTTAATTTTACTTTAGTTAAGCTTTAAATTTTTCTTATGTAAATTTCTGAGCTTTTGGGGCTTAAAAGAATGTACTAAAATCTTAAAGAACCACTAGATTTTATCGTATATCTTTTATTTTAGCTTAAGAATTCAATTTTGATAAACTAGTTTTGGCTCATACAACTCTTGTTAACTTAATCATATTTTGGGAAAAAGGAATGAAGCTATTTGATGTGGCTTGTTTCATAGTTTGGAAAATAATTTCCATAGAATGTCTCAATTTTAAGAAATGATAACTATTCTTCTGATATCAAAGATCATGATTTTTGGGTATAAAGAAGAATATTAATCGAACCTATTCCACTATATTCCCATTAAACTTGAACATGAAACTTGTGAAAATACAAAGAAAGGTTCATAAAATTTTGACTAACTTTGCTAAAGTAAATTTAGTACATATTGTATTATGATTACAATAAATGTTTTCTGTTGCATTAATATAATACCTAATTTGCGATGAGGAAGCTAGTTAGACAACTTATTGTTTTTTCAGAAATATGATATACCAAAAAAGTGAAAAAATTCATATTTTTCCTATTATTCATTAATTTTAGTTACACAACATGTTCCTATATCCTCATCATCTAGTACTCCTTGTTTCACTGGCAAACACATCCTCCAAATCAACCTTATGTAAAGACTAGTTTTGTGGCAACAGTTATGTACGACGGGCTTAATTAGATAATACATCAGACTCTATTTATCTGAAATCATTATAGACATTCTTTGTATTCTTTGACTGTTTATCATGTCTTTTAATAATACTAATGTGGTCATTAATGACTAAACAACTACGATGACAGTTATAGATAATTTCAACATGTATGGTCATAGAGTTCATCATAGTATTGGTCGATATTTTATTTCGTAAGAATAAATTCACTAGCTAAGAAGGCTACCCAACATAGCTCTTTCAAATTGGTGCAAAACATTTTAATAATGTATCAATACCAAATTTTGATTACTCCAACGGGGAATGATTTCTTAGCCCTTGTAATATTATTCCTTAATCAACTTAGTATAACATTTCTCATTAAGGCTACCATCTTCTATACCCATGTCTCATGCTGATTAATGAGATCTATCTTTTGTCATTCCTTTTTGTGTAAAGGTCATTCTAATATTACCACTCATTAGAAAGGATTGGGGAAATATGTTAACTATAATTTGTTTTTCTTACATCTTACAATCATGAAATCTAACAATGTGGTACACAATATCTTACTTCATAGCAAGATTGTCATCGACTAAATATGTGGGATGGCTTAGACCATTTGGATTTCCCTAAAATCCATTTGGCTTGTGTTAGATTATTTAGTTAAAATAATACACTAATAAATTAATCAAACTTATTTAATTAGGCACATTTTCTCAGTTTTCATAGTTTAGTTTCTAAGTTAGCTTGGTTTACCACTTAATCATTCTTTTCATAAACTGTTTGTTAGTATGGTTCCCATCATGTAATATGATAGTTCCTTAGACCAGGCCAGTCATTGCACTCTTATGTGTGCTTGTACAATTTCGATGAATAACTTATGTGGAATAAATCATGGTCACTTTTTGATACCTCTATGCATCGTACTCATTCCAACAAATAGATTGAATTGATAATATTGATACTTCAATAGGATACTTGAAATTATTGAGTGGTAACTTCATAGCATATGACATACGCTTGCATCAACACATCAAAATCTTATGGATGCTTATCCTCACACACACAAATCAACCATAGCCATTAGAAGATTTGATAATATTAATAATAAATTTTTAAGCAATAAACTATAACTATTGTAACCTCTAATATGTTGGAATATTTATTTCATAAAAGAAAAGTTTGGGAAATTGTCTACATTGTCTTGTAATGGTGAAAAAGTTGATTAAATGATTTTAGGAGATGATAACTACTTATAATAAACATAAAAAGGACTATACCACTTATGACCAACATAATCATCCCCTAAAGAAATTACATATCTTCATAAAATTATTAAAAATATTGAGAACCATAATTCTTCATTTTCTCACTACAATATAAATAAAGCTATGTATAACATTTGTACAGAAGCTATGGGGAACATTTATATCATCAACATAGCTTACAAAAGCTATATAAGCTTTCGATATCTACATTTATATCATGTCAGACATCATGTATAATAAAATTATATATTATTTCTTCATTGAAGAGAAAATTGTAGAATTTGTTTTTTGCTTTAGAATTATCAAACAAGTTGGACTTCATTCTTTGAGAAATTCATTGAGTAGTTATGTTCTAACATTTAAAAAAATTTAGTAAGTTTGTGATATAAAAGTAATCTATACATCACACAGAGGTTTCATTAGATGCAAACTAGTTCTACTTAGACTTACAGTAATTCTAAATTTGTCTTTTCTACTTTTACTCAGTCTTTGACATGATTTCAATTGTGTGGGTGAATTATAGTTGACTTTTGTTTACCACAATTTTTTAATTTTCTATTTATCAATTTGTTAAGTTATTTTTATTTATAATTTAGATTAAGTCATTTGGAGATTGGTTGGTTGCTTTTTGGATACTTCTAATTTTAATTGCTATCCAGGATATCTTGATAATAATACAGTAATCCTATTAGCAAAAATTGCTTCAAGATGACTTTAAAAAGGCTTAAAATTTAGTGTTGGTTTGCTTTTTTGTGTTGTTAACTATCGTCTTTCACCTTCATAACTACTTGTGTTTATTCATGTGGCCTACTAGACCCACCTTGACTCTTCAAACTCATTGATCTACTCAACACATATTGAGCAGTGTATATACAATCTCTAAAATTTCTGGACCAATCAACACATGTCAAACTATTAGCTCATGCTGACCTACAAAGTAAACTTGAAGTGTACCAGCCTCTCTACCTCTGTCACACTAATCACGCCGTTGACATCATTGTCACTTACCAGACTGATTCTCAAATGCACATGCCAATTGGAGAGCTTCTTGTGCCAAATTAATTTCGCTTCCTTCCAAAAAAAAAATTGGGTAAATTCAAATTATGTTGTTTATAATTTGGGATGACTTTTGAAATCTAAAATTGTACTTTAGAATTCTTAAACATTTCCATTATTTCTCAATAAATCCTTTCATATCTTAACCTTAAAAATTATAACTATAGTCTTGAAATCTCTATAAGTAGTGATGCTCACAATATTGTTGGTATTATAATTTGTATGAAATAATAAAGTGTTATCACAAAGCTAGCTTGTAGAAACACATGAACATTCAATATAATAATGTGATTCTAGAGGACATCTAAGAAGGAGAGTGAAAGGCTAAAAAAAGGGAAATCCCACTACATTGTCCAATTTTCACAAGAGAATGAAATCTATAAGAGAACTCTTAATCATTTAATTTCAACTTTTAGAAAATTAATCATCTAATCAAAATTTCTTGTTTGTGTTAGTAAACAAGTGACTTCTTATTTAGCATTCTAACAACACCACTTGGCACCTTGACACTTTGCTACTAACTTTAGTATTCTAGATGTTTGTTATTAAAATAATTTTTTCTTTATGCTAACAACCCTCATGTTAATGGTCAGTGTATGTCTTATGCTTTTGGGAAAGTTTTCCTTGTCCAATGATGCTAGGCTTTTCGATTGTAAATCTATTGCACATTTGGGTGGGCCTTTATATATATATATATATATATATATATATATATATATATTGCATAAACATAAGACTTTCTAACTTTGTATCAAAGAATGGTTAGCTGTAAGAACTTTACATAATTTTTTAATTTACCATTAAACTAGCATCTTTTAATTCTATGCCATTTTTTTAAATATCTATAATTTATTTAAAATTACGAGGAAAAATATTACAAAATAAACAAAAAATTGTATTATCAAGTCTAATGCAAAATTACTTATTTATTTGTATGTTCTTTTGCTATTACATTTCATGATTTTTTGTCTTTTGTTACCTTTATAATCCCAAATGAGAAACTTTTTTTTAAAACTGAATTGTTTATAACTACTTGGCCAATAAAATAAAATAGAATGTCTAGTTCTCAACCAATTTATTTATCTTGGCACCTAATAAAATAACATGTAATTATAGAGCCTATCATTCAAAGCAAGAGCAAAAAGTGGCCTATGTAACATTCATAGACCAATTAGAACAATGTAACAAAAATAAAGGTGATGGAACCCTTAGATTAAGTTGGTTTATTATAAGTGACTTTGAAGTAGGGGAAATTCCTTCTAAAAATAAACCGTACCAAATGGATTGTCACCTAAGTGTTAAGCTACACCGCATACCCATGATAGTAGACATCGTAAGATAATGATCACTAAGCCAACAAGATTAAAATAATGGTTGCAATATTTGATGGTAGTTTAGACCCTAGATTATATCAAATTTAAGAAATGAGGGTGAAGCTTTATTTGGAATGGCGTGATCTAAGTATGCATCAAAAGTATGATTTTGGAAAAACATAAGTTCCTGTTATATGCTATATTGTTTATTTACATAATAAAAAATCAATTCTCTAAAAGAAGCAAGAATTACCTTGATCATGGTAAAAACTTATGTTCGGCCTACAATTTAAATACGTACTAAACTTCTTAATTAGTTGAATTTTTTGATAAATGGCAACATCTATCCCAATGTTCAAAGAATTCCTACAAATACTTTGCTAAATTTTAGGATTATATGCTCTTATATAATATGTATGAGTTAGATCAAGTAGTAATATTTTGTTATTAAGTTAGGTTTAGAGAGTCTATTCAATTAAGTTTTACATGAGAAATATTATTATTTCAGAAAAGGTTTATAAACTAGCTTATAATTTACAAATCAATTGCCTATAAGAGTTATATTACTTTGTTCACATCCTACCTTAAAATGCATACCACTACTTCCACTGTTTCAACTACTCCTTTATAGATAACTTATGTTCCTTCACTAGTAATACCAGCTCATTGAATCCAACCCTTGGACAAATCGTGTACTACTTCTAGAGCTGAGCATTATTATTATCATAAGAAAGGGCATGCCATTATCTAATGTCCTAAAAGAACCCTTCATGTAAACATAAAAAGAATGAATGAAAAAAAACATTAAAGTTGAGGAAGTGGAGGTTACATAGCACTAGATTAAAGTGTTTAATATGTTGCTTCACATGTAACCATTGTGTGACGCTTTTTTGTTTTAGTAAGGAAAACTAAAGATTGGTGATAAACTAAAACTTTTTGTACCCTCAGTAAAAATAAGGATCAAGCTAGCAAGATCATTATAAACAACAATAGTTATATTAATATTATACTCGAGAATGTTACGAAAAAAATCAGTTCAATATTTGTAGAGCATCTGAACCATACACAGCATATTATATCAAAAAAACCAACAATTCCACAAAACAATGGTGTATCAATCCTTTGAGGTTTAGTGATTATTTTTAAAAATTATTGTGTCATATTATCTTAATGTAAGAGGCCCTATTTTAGAAAGACCTTAGTTTTTTAATGAAAATACTACCATACCATTTACTTCCCACAAAAAGAATTTATAACGCAATTTACTCCAAAAGAAAAAGATAAAGAAAACTAAAAAATAATTTGTCATTTCACTATTCAAGATTATCAGAGATATAACAAGTGGTGAATTTATCTAGTTTGTAACAATTCACGAAGCATTACTAGTAAATCTATCCCACCACCTATAGTCCAATCCTTGTTAAAAGAATTTGTGATGGTGTTTCTTAATGACTTTATAAACACACTTCAATTATTAAAAGACGTTTAGAAAGCAATTGCCTAGTTGTTAACAATTTATTACATCATTCAAAAGCAATTTATTATGAAAAGTGTTAGAGCATATGTTGTCCCCACTTTGTTTGCTCCAAAAAATGATGAAGGTTAGTACATGTGCATAGATATTCATGCCATTAACACAATAATGATTAAGTATAGGTTTCCAATTCCTATGTTCAACGATTAATTAATTTAAATAGTTGGAGCAACCACTTTTTTAAAAATAGATGTCAAAAGTCGATACCATTATATTAGAATAAGCCTAGTGTCAAATGCACCAAGTACATTTATGAGACTTATGATGAAAGTTTTTCATCCTTATATATGTCATTTGGTATTTATCTATTTCCATTGCATATTAGTTTATAATCATAACACATTCGAATTGTTAGGACAATTGAAACTCGTAAGCACTATACATGAACATAATTTATTTGTTGCTCATAAGACATATTTATTTTTATGGAGGAATGTTATTCAAAGGTTATATAGCTCAAAAAGAAGGATTATTAATAATCTTAAAAAGATAAAATTCATTTTTGATTGGCCAACCCGAACAAATGTACATTAACTTCATAGCTTTCATGGTCTACTTACTTTTTATAGAGGATGCATTCAAGGACTTAGCATGATTGTAGGAACAATTACATATTGTATTAAAAAGGAAGATTTTAACTTCCAGGAAATGGTAGAAGTAGATTTACAAAATTAAAATAAGCAATGACTCAAGCACGTATCCTAAGATTACTTGACTTTTCAACCTCCTTTGAAGTCCATTATGCATGAGGTGTACACATTAGTAGAGTCATAAATAAAAGTGATCCTTCTATCACATTCATTAGTGAAAAGTTAAATGAAAAATAAAGAAATACTCCTACAACAAAATGTGATAATCTAATCATTAAGATATTTAAGGCATGATTTATTTTCTAAAGAATTTGCTTTTTTTACTTTTGTCATGAAGCACTTTATGTCAAGAATATTCTTCAACTTCTCACATTTCTTTATTTTGGTCACAAATGAATTGAGGTCATTAACACATTAAACGATTTGAATATTTACAAGAATTCATGTTTGTTTTAAAACATAACCAAAGAGTGGAGAATAAAGTTGCAAGTATATTAGATAATGATAGTGTTATCATTGTTATATCATAAAATACTACCAAAAACTTATGTTTAACGGATACAGATCATGTCCACCCACCACAATATCATGGATTAGAAAAACATCAATTTTCACAGCATAGAATGCTATTCCATTCCTTTAAAGTTTGGTAAATATTTGGAGAAATTATTATGGTGTTATCCTCATGTAAGTAAGTGGCCTTATTTAAAAAAGACCTTAGTTATTTGATTATGATGCCACCTAAAATGGAAGAGCCAATACCTAGACTTCAGGATAAGAAGAAAGAAAGATCAAGCTATGCCCTTCACTTCCCTCAAATAAAATTTCTAACCTAAATACTCCAAAAGAATAGATAAAGGAAAAGAAAAACAAGTTTCTCATTTCACTAATCAAGATTGTGAGGAATATAACCATTGGTGAAGTTATCTAGTTTGTGAAAATTATGAAAACCCTTACTAATATAACTACCGCACCACATATAGTCCAACCCATATTGAAACAATTTGTGAAGGTTTTTCTTGATGTCTTGTTGAACACTCTTATTATTAAGCGATAGTCAACGTATTGTTGATCTAGTTCTGACACTTCACCTCCACATAATAAATTACTAATTAAATCTATTTCCTAATGTGAAAAATACATGATAAGCATATGCGCTAATTCAAAAAAGATTTAATGTGAAAAGTATCAGAGTATGTGTTGTTCGCACATACTTTACTCCAAAAAATGATGACACTTGGTACATGTGCAAAAATAGTCATTCCGTTAACAAAATAATGATTAAGAATTTCTTTCCAATTCCTTTGCTCAAAGAAATTTTAGATAAAATAGTAGGAATCACCATATTTTCAAAAATAGATCTGAAACGTAGATACTATTGTGCTTGAATCTGCCCAGCACGAATATATGATTGCTTTTAAAAGAAAAGATGGAGTATATAAATGGTTAATTCTACCATTCATATTGTCACATGAATCAAGTAGATTTATAACTTAGGTTTTGTACCCCTATCTAGTCATTTTATAGTTGTTTATTTTGATTATATATTATTTTGTACAATTTGGATATCTTAGATAGAATGCATGACATTACGTTAGTAATATTTATTTGCTAGTAATATGAAGTATTCTTTTTTCTTGAAAGCGTGTCATTCAAAAGTTTTATTGCTCCAAAAGGAGGATTTACTACTGATCCTCAAAAGATAAAATCCAATTTTGAATAGCCAAGTCCAACTAATTTACATTAAGTTCACAGCATTCATCGCTTGGCAAATTTTCATCAATGGATCATGTGAGTTAGATTGATTGTAGCCTTAATTATAGATTGTATTAAAAGAGTGGCATCACATAGGAGAAGCGGTAAAAGTAGCTTCGCTAAATTGAAAGAAACAATGACTCAAGCACCAGTCCATTGATTACAAGACTTTTGAACCCCTTTGAAGACACTTTTGCTTAATGAGTTGGCATTAGTATAGCCTTGAGTAAAAGAAGTCCTCTTATTGCATTCATTAGGGAAAATTTAATTGAGAAATGAAGAAATACTCGTTTGAATAATAACATTATGTCATAACTTAGTCATTATGATATTAGAGACACTATGCATTATTCCAGGAATTTGTTCTTTATTTTTGTCTCAAAGCATTTTAACTTAGCAATATTGAACCTATCATATTCCTTATTTTGGACAACTAAATTTAAGTCATCAACATGATAAAAGGTTTAAATATTTATAAGAATTCACTTTTGGTTTAAAACATAAGGTAGGAGTGGACAACAAAGTACCAAACGCATTAAGTCACCATGTTATTTTCATTTTATATCATGACCATAAATATTCCTAGATTTCAACATGTCAATAAATTATGTAGTCTTTGCTAGGACTTAGGTCATATCTATCAAGAAATCAATATTTTTTTATAATTAATTTCTAGTGATTATTCTTTGGAAAATGGCTTTATATTTTGTGAATCATAACTCTACAAACCCCACACATTTTTTAACTTTTTCCAATCTAACAAATACATACTAAATGTCTAACTAGCGATTTTGGTTGAGGCAAAACCATAAGAGATGTGGCAAATGCATTATATTGTCCTAGGTTTCCCAAAGAAGCTATATCTATTATTTGAAATCTAAAATTTGTGTCATAGCTAAATTAGGTAATTAAGACAAAAGTACATATACACCATTACCTATTTCATGATGACTATAAGAGTACATAATTATTGACTTTGTGTTACGATTACCCAAAACTATTGGAAGGAATGATTCTACATTAATAGCAATCCATAAATTTTCTAAAATGGCTTATTTCATAAGCTGCCATAAGACATTTGTTGTCTCACATGTTGTAGAGACATTTCTTGATTAAGTTGTCAAATTATATGTCTTCGTTTGAACAATTATTTAGATTATGATATCAGTTTTATTAACTATTTCTAGAAATCACTTTGTCCCCTTATAGGAATGAAACATAAGTTTTTGTTAGCTTAGTATCCTAGATAGATATTTAAATAGTAGTAAATTGAAGCTTCATTAATCATCTTTGGTGCTTAATAATGGAACATGCTTCAACATAGGATATTTTCTTATTATACATTAAGTTTTCTTAAAAAAATAAAATATTTTTTTCAGTCTTTTAATCATCATATTTCATCATCACATCCACATATTTTTGAACAAATTAATCTAAATAATAAAGTACATAAAATACTACTAGATGCTACTAGGAAACTTAGAGAATTTGTGGAGGGCGATGATGTAATGATCTATGTGAGTTCTACAATATTTCAATAATAAACTCCTAGAAAATTATGTTCTCATAATGTTGGATCATTAAGACTTGAAAGAAAGATTAGGCTTCAAGATGTATGCTTTGGATTTAGCTAAAGATCATGAAACTAACACAATCCTTAATTTTTAGGATATTGTTCCTTATAGAGAACTACGTCTAATACCTACTAAATGCTTTGAGCCTTTAACAATATAGCCAAGTAATCCTATTCAACCTACACCATTTTTTGCATCTGATGACCTCATAGTAAAGATGATCAAATTTTAGATAATCAACATTTTTAACATAGAAATAAGCATAATAAAACTTTTTCGTACATTAGAGGTGCTATCGTACAGTTTATGACACTTTGATTATTAGGTTGGAGCTTCATTTCCTAAACATAGAGATGTTAAAGATGTGTCAGAGATTTCAACATAGCTTCTTGGAGTGAGGCTCATAACCACATAGGGAGAGTGACGTAGTAGCATCTCATACGTAGAGGTTCAACTTGGAGGTATATGACTCTTATTCAGACTTAAAATAGTGTCATGATTTTTACCTGTAGTTCTCATTAATTCTTATTATTATCGTTAGGGGGTTAACTATAGCTAATCATTATTTATTGAATATTTTAGTATTCTTTTTATTAATTTATATTATCATTTATGTCTACACATTACTTTTAGCAATTCAAAAAAAACTATAGCTCTTTAGATATTTTTAGCTTCAAATTTTGTGCAAGAAATCCTTTCAAATATCACATAATTCTATCAATGTAAATTTTTTTTTACAATATACTTAAAAATGCTTGAAATTGAGTTTTAGATTATTTTTCATTACTATCCATCATAGTCCACCACCATTATCACTAGTGTTCGCAGCTAATGCCCTCACCCATGCCAACACACATGGCCATCTCAACCACATTTTATGTATTACAATTTGAATTAACAAACAAAGTGTTGTCTTTAATCTTGATTAAGAACAATGTGCCATATAGAATAAATTTAATAGAATATTTCAAGAGGTTGCCCAAGGAGGGATAGCAAGTGGCTTAAAATAGGAGATCTTATCTCGTTATCTATCATTCACAAAGCATCAATTCATCAAGAAAATTCTTAATCAGTTTGTTCCAAATTATTGGAAAATTAATAACTAACTCCAACTTTCTAGTTTGTCCAAGTGAATGAGTGATTTTCTTGTATGACATTCAAAGAACTTTACGTATGTGTGTACCTTACCACTTCACCACTAATGTGAATATTCATGGTATAGATTCTTAAAACTACTTTTTCTTTAGTTTGTGATCCCTCATGTTAAAAATTAGTACAAGTATTTGGCCTTTATGAAAAATTTAGCTTGACCACCATTCCTAATATTTAAACATCTAAACCTACAACACCATTCGATAAGCCTTTGTTTGAATATATTTCTTGACCTTCAGCACTTCGCAATTATTTATGAGCAAAAAATAAGTTTAGCATATCCTTTTACTAAGGTTGCAGTTTGACCTTACAAACATCTCATTGATATAGTGGTGTTCAAACCCAAAAATATCTCTAAGGAAGGGATTATTCCTAAATTCCTAAGATATTATAGAAAATGTGATGGCTTATTCACTTGCTATGACAAAGGAGAGAAAGGTTTTGGTATGATAAGCTCAATTCAATTTGTTGTAAATGTTCATTCATTTGGTAAGAGCCAAAACATATAAAACAAATTTTTTTGCTCCTTCATTATAAATATTGTTTCTTAAAAATTTATTATTATAGTTTGTTTAAAATTATTCACTAAATTAAAAACATTATTTTTAATGTGGGAATTTTGAAAACAATTCACAAAATTATTTTTCTCACCCCATCTTAAGTGCTATATGTATTTAAAAGTGTTATATGTATATATTAAGGCAGTCTTATGCTATTATAGACAATTCTATTTTGTAATATTTTCTCACATCTAGATATAGCATCATCAAAGTGTTGATATCTTTTGCCCACGTGCACAAGAGGGTAAATATGATTTTGTCTACAACAATCTACTTATGTATCTTATTTTTGTGATATTGTGGTATACCTTGTGCTTGATTTTTTATTTCACAGACTAGAAATTTATAAGTGTTGATTTCAATCCTACTGTATCATGTGATGCTTGAGTACAACTTACAGAAGAGATATCAATGATATAAATTAAGCTAAAAAAGGTGAAAGATTTTTGAGAAGCTAAAGCACAACACGGGTTTTTGTTCAAAGCATTACTT
Source organism: Vanilla planifolia (assembly GCA_023846275.1). NCBI lineage: Eukaryota > Viridiplantae > Streptophyta > Magnoliopsida > Asparagales > Orchidaceae > Vanilla > Vanilla planifolia. Next base: position 1,732,519 of record JAIUJO010000026.1, on the reverse strand, counting down.
GTGCTTGTGAGTACTTATGTAATGGATAATTTTTTTTTTTAGAGAATTATCATGAAATACACTTGCATCTCTTTTCAAGCATGCACTTACAAATCATTTTAAGCATTAATAGAACTTAATATAAACCTATTGCCATTGTTGAGATGAAAGATTTAAATTCTAGGAATAGTGAAAAGCCATATGCTAAAAATCTTAGTAAATACTTAAATTTTGGCATATACAAATATTAAATTTCAAGTGAAAAAATAATATTCATATTTCCAAATATAGTTCATTTTGAAAAATTAAATATTTTGTTAAGAAATTATCTTTGAAATGGAATAAGTACAAGAGGAATTGTGGTAAATAAAAATTACTAAAAGAATCTCATTTGAATTGTCCATTTGATAATCTAATTAACTACCTAAACAAGTTTATTATGGGTAATGAACTGCTTTGTTAGATTAGAATCAATAAAAATAGTCAAATTCTAAGATGTAGATTTGTTGAAGTTGCTTTAAAAAACTTCATTAACCATGTGATGTTCAATCTAATGCACTGTAAATCGTTCAATATTTATATCCACTAGAATGAAAAAGTTGATCATCAATTCGACATTTTATTTGATTATAATCAAAGAATTTCATAAGAATTTCAAGTTTAACATGGGTGAAATAATTTATTGAAAGTGAAAATACTTGAGCTAAAGCTAGTTTTATTTAAAAACCTAATTAGAAAATTAAATGTATAGTTTGTTGAACTTAAAAATTAAAAGTTGGAGGGAGCAAATTATCTAACAAAATTAATGAACTTACAATGAGGTAAAATGTTTCGCTTAGTAATTAGTTTAGAATTATCACATTGTGCTCAAACATTTAAGCAAACATTAAGAAAACTTAAGGATAACAATTTCATTCTAAGGCTGAAGTAATATACATACTGCAACAATAAATATTTGTTATGTGTAAAAAAATTGTATATATTTTTAATACAAAACTTGAAATTTTTATTTGGATTGATAAATTTGAAAAAGGATAAGATGCTTTACTTTGACTGCTACGTTTGTTTTCTAAACATTAATATTACTTCACTCTCTTAATCTATTTTGTATTTACAAAAGGTTAGATGTGCATTTTGGAAGATCTTAAATGAGCTATGACACAACATTCTTCATAAGATAATTTTTAAAATATTCTTTGGTAATATTGATTGAACTATTACGTTATGACACATTATTTTGTATCTCAAAAGTGGATACATTGAACTTTATTCTTTTTCCATATTTTAGAATTATATTTCTTGTGCTCTTGACTTCCACACGTGGATTAAGAGAAAGGAAGTGCCACAATAGTGCTTTGTTTCAGGAAAGAAAGACTCAGAGCTTAGTGTTGAGGTTTGTTAGGGTTTTAGTTGGCAAAATAAAAAAGTAATGAGGGTTGAGTTCATGTTAGAAAAAGCTAATGAATGTAATATTTGGGCTTATAAAAATTTAGAGAGGGGTCCAAGCTTTTGCCTATGTAAATAGCAATTGCAAAACTCTCTCCACTTATGAAGAAGCGGTTAGGTACTGATAAAGTCCATAGTATTGTTGGGAAAACCATGTCATATTAGCTACCACTTCTCATTACTACATATTTATCTTTCGTATTTCTTGAATCTTTGATTGCTTTAATCATTCCATGTAATGTTTTGTGATCTATTGTGGTGCTGTTCAAATGTATTTCAAAAACCTAATAGCTCAAAATACACCCCTATGTTGGGATTAGTTATATGACATCAAGTGATTTGAACTCCAAAACTTGCAAAAAGCATCATAATAACCTTAAACTAATAGTTGGTATCAAAGAATCCCATGCAGCCTCATGGTTGGTCAAAAGTTGAGATTGTAATAATGCTTATCTTATAAAAACTAAGAGATTACAAATGCACATCAATATAACTCATAAGAATCTTTTGTGCATGAAATAAGACAAAAATTATTATTAAATGTATGTATCAAGATTAGATAAGTTTTTATAAGACTACACTTAATTGATAAATTGTATTATTAAATGTCCTTGTTCATGGATTACAAACAAAAATTCTTAATTAGATCATTATTATTCATCATATCAGTTGCAAAGTTATTTACATAATAATTAACCCATTTGAACAATAAGATTATTTTTTTACAAAAAGATTCATGTTAAGATTAGGCCATATTTATCATAGCATTATTTGATTTGACTTATGCATCGCATATGTAGTACAGCTCAAAATGCATTGATATTTTGTAGCACAAATGTATCACATGTTAATAATCATCTTGTTGATTTTGACACTTGTCTAAATTGACTAAGATTAAGTTAAATTGATAGTATACTTTTATAATAAAATATTATGTCCCATGCAAACATTTGTTTTGATAATGTTGTGAAATATACATGATTTGTAAGTTACACAATACCTAGTTTCAAACATAAACTTTCATGGCCTTGGATACTTGAATATGATATGTAGGTAGAGTCCTTCATGTTGGAAAAGGTTGTGCTAGCAAGTAGCATTACCTCGTAGTGCAATGTAAAATGCCAACATGTGTTGGAGACATGTGATGTGTGATCTTGTTCATGAGCGGAAATGGTTTGCTAAATAATCTTCAAGACATAGCTTCTATGTGGTAGATCAATATTCATGTGTAGTAAGTCTTTTGTGATGTAAGGAATGCATATGTTGTGCAAACAATATGTTTAGAATCGAAAATCTATGAAGAATTTTACGTATTATGAGGGAAATGAAATTTTTACTTAATTGTGCTACAACCATTTGGATGAAATTATGAGTACTAAAATTCCTATAAGTAGGCCTCATTTTTCTCCCAAATTGCGGTTAAGAAAAATATGATGTATTTGATTAAATGTGTGGTCTTTCATGGGACCTTAATTGAAATATCATCCTTTGGCAATGTTCAAGTGCATTCTTTACCTACTATAACAAAGCACTTTCATACCTTCAATATAATAAAAATCTCATTATTTTCTTTGGTAACTTCTAATCATAATTTGTTAGTGACATTTATTGCATATCAATGCAATTAAATTAGGGTTAATATTTTCCCAATTTCCTTGTAGCTACATTATTAAAAAAACCCTTGGCTTTATGTGTGAGCAAGGAAGGATCGAAACTAAAAACTTTTCAAAGAGTAGAAGGCCTGAAACCTTAGATTGAGGCGTTATGGTTCCACAATATTTAGTTCAAAAGTAAGGCCTTTTGATCCGTAGAAATTGCAAGGATTTACTCCAAGGCTTGAAGTAAAGTGTGTTATTGAGGTTAATATTTCTTGAATTCTTTTTGCTAGATGATTGGCAACACATTTATTTGAAAGCCCTCTTGCTATACTCAGGTTATTTGATGGCGTGATTGTATAACCTAAGTTATAAAATTCTGTAGGTTAGATGTTCAATATGTTCCATTGGTCGAATATGCTTAACTTTGAAGTGATTTACTTTCTTGCACCTTTCTTCGTATTTTCTTTATATGAGCCAAAATGCTAAAAATCAAGATCACTGAAGATTTTGGATTATGAAAATATTTTATTAATCATAATTCTCCTTTGGATGAATAGAATGGTGAACAAGTTGTGCAAAAGTAGTTTGTTGCTTTGATTAGGGAAGTTCTCTATTCCATAGACTTAAATTTGCACAACTTCCTTTATAGGTGCAATATATTATTTTATTTTTAAATTTGCAAAATCCCATTTGGGAGCATGCTCAACAACCTACCAATGTTTATAAGTAAACAATTTTATTTTTTGGAAAAGTTCTTTCCAACTAGTTTGCCAAAAATGTTGTTTTAAAGTTTAGGAAATTATTTGAAAAAATCATAACATTACTGTGAATATTTCTTATGAACATAAGGACATAACTTTATTCCAAAAGGTATAATATGTTTTTTGCAATATCATAAGAAATTTGTATTAAAATGTTTAATTGAAACACTTTATTTGATCCTATTTGTGTGTTAAATGTGTAATACGAAAAAAAAGCAAAAGATAATAAGAAGAAAAGGATGAAGAAGAAAGAGAAGAAAAGTATGTGGATTAGCCCCACAAATACAATGGAGCTCGCTTGCATAATTTCTTATGATCGAGATGAATGTTCGTCATTGGATGAAGTTAAATCAAGTATATTTTATTTTATGATGATTCATCTTCCTCCATCGACGAATTCCATGAAAAATTTGAAAAGCAAAGGAAGAAATTTTTTTTGTAAAGAAATATTGTACTTTGCTTGAAACAAAACATTGATGATCTTCATAAGAGATATGATTAACTTATGAAAATATAAATTGTTAACACTTTATGAGTATATGAAGATTTCTTTTGGTAATGGATGAAATGAAAAAAAAAGAATACTATGACAAAGTTTTCATAGAACATGACTAGATTTTCAATTATTTCGTATAAGAAAATAGTTTACTCACAAATAAAAATTTTCATTTGAAGAATAAAAAATTTACCTTAGTTTTTTTTATGAATTCTATTATTTGAAAACAAATATTTTTTTTTATACATCATTTATGCATATGCATACATCATCAAAACTTCTTCTTAACATTGAAAGTGAAAAATCTTATACATGAAAATGCCTTACCATTAATGACCAACACTTATGATCATTTAAGCTTTCTAAATCAAACATTTCAAATTTAATATAATTTACTTTTTAAATTTAGTTGGTAGACTATTTTCCTAATGATATAGCTACACATATATTTAAGCACTACAAAAATTACAATATTTCCTATTTTTAATGTTTTGATTTTTCCAGATGTATTTTAGTTTTAATTAACCTTTCTTCCAATGTTATCTTGCAGAACGATTTTTACTATTTCCTAGTTGTCCAATTTTATTCTTTTTTTATATTTTTAGAATAAAAAAATATATTTTTTTAGAAAAATTTTGAAGTATTTTACTGAAGTCCTAAAAATTTTACTTTAAATTGATTCAAAAAATATTTATTAAAAATAAAAAAATTGTAATGGGTGTGGTTACCTACTTTTCATGGAATGAATGTTAAATAGGATAAGAAAGCTATTATCATATCTAAATAAAGTTTATAAATGATATGTTAAAAATGATAGATATTGACAACTTCAAATCATTCCTACTTTCAAGTGTCCTAGCCATAGTTTAAATAAATGCGATAAAGGAAAAAATAGATATCAATGTATACTTTCAAGTGTCCGAGTCATAGTTTCAATCAAGCACCAAGGGCCTTCATCTAGAAAGAATAAAAAATTCTTTTAATACTTTCTTGACACAAAGGGGTTACGATTTTGGTATCCCAAATTTTATGTCATAATCTGTTGGATACATCTACTAGGACAATGTTGGTTCTGTTGTGCATTAGAAAGTCATTGTAGAAATTTAATCACCATTTTGGACACCTCTTAAATTAATGATCTAGTAGAAAAAGAGAACTATTGTTTTTGCAAGAAATGAAGCATAATATATAGAATTGGAAGAATTTCTATTAGAAATTTTTTGTTTGAAAGCCAAATTAGATGGCGTGGGATTACATTTGTAAAACCTCCCCAAAAAATATGGCAATATGAGTGTCATTTGACTAACTCGAATTCCTATCTAGTATTATGAGGCCGAACAAATTCATGTTGGGCATCATTTTATCAAGGACCATGTCGAATGAAATATGGTAGACATTCAATTTGTTGTGAACAACATGCAATTAATTGACATCTTAAAAAAGTTGCTTATTTAGATTTCTTCTATAGCATTAGAAGACCTTTTTTGATGACAAAGAGGGAGAAAACATGCTTCATTTTAGGAGCAACTCCTTCAGTGAAGGAGAGCTCATGCATTTGTATTTATTACTTACAAACCTTACTTCACTTAATAATATCAAGCAAATGTTTTCTTAAATGACATTCAATTGAATTATCTTAAATTTAGATTGTAAGTTATCATAAAAAAAGAGGAGATTATTGGTCTCATGAGCAATACTCAAACATATATTGATGATAATAAAAAATTATGTAGAAGAATAATTTATCATCAAGCTTTTCTTGTTCATATGATGGGTGAGTAGCATTGGAAGATGATTAATGCTAGTGCAACAAGGCAATTGATTAAAAACAGGGATGTAACGAAGTGCAGAATAAGAATGGAAAAAAATTTTGTATGCTCAGGTAACTAAGTGTTCCTTTTAAATAAGGCATTTTTGCCACCTTGAAAATTAATGAAACTTGTTGCTTAATTGAACTACATTAGATTTATACATGATTTTTTAAATTTGAAAAAAAAATTGGATGACTAAATGTACTACATGAGAATGTTTCATACAATATGATTAGTTGTGGCAAAAAAGAGACAATTTGAGGGCTAAACTATTGATCAAGGCCAATAAGGAGATCTAGTGAAATTAGATGTTACAAACAATTACTAACACTTAATGAACATTATCCAACTATTCTATTTGGGAGATGTCAACATATAAATTAGGTATAAAGAAAACTCAAAAAAATCATGCGATATAGTAAATTTATAAATTTAATAAAAAAATGTGGACATTACATTTAGTTGCATAATCATCTTGATTCATATGGTATGTTATGATGATGGTGTATAATTTCCTTAATTTTCCTCAACTAGTACTTGGTGGTGAATGTCAGCTTATTTAAATCGAATCACTAAAAAAGTTTGATGTTATGAAACTCTTTTATTGCAACTTTCTGACTTGAGAAATTTTACATACAAATAAAAAATTCTCACATAACTTCTGAAAATAAGGAACAATGACTTCAAATTTTGTAAGAAGTTGAAAAAAATTTATTTAAATTTTTTATTGTTAAATATTTTGTTCAATTTAACACCATTTGCATCTCAAAGTCAAAAAGTTTCATCAACATAATTTCCTTTTTTTTGTATGTAATATTTCATTTGAAATAAAAAAAAATATTATTATTTTATTATAAATTATTTTTGTTCCTATTGTATAGTGAATGTGACCCTAAACATAATATGATATGAACTAATCGATATTCCTTTAAAAAATTTCATTTTTTAATTAGTGAATTATGTATATCATTTAGAAAATTCTAAATTTTTTGATATTCAAATAAGTTTCTGAATTTATAAATACTTTTAAGGTTTTAGATACTTTTTATTTTTCAATAATTATTTTTCATTTGATAGTTTTGGAAATTTTATGAAAAGTTAAAAAAAATTGGTAGATTTGATATTTATTGCAAAGAAATTTATGTTTCATTTTTTCAATAAAATTAATATTTTTAACTATAAATATTAATAAATTGTTTATAATCATAATGAATTTAAGCTTTTCTACGTTGCTTTATAATTTTCTAAATACAAATATAACTCAAACTATCATTTAAAAAAATTTAGATCCATTTCTATGTAAAAATTGAAAAATATTATTTATTTCTTTTTAGGATATTCTTTACTATTGCAAAGTTTGTTTTTTCATTAAATAAATTCTATTATTGCACTTTTATTGATGATATGCTATTGAAATTTAATATAAATCTTTTTTGCTATAATAAATGTTCAAAAATTTTACTTATTTTCAATAATATTTTAGTCTTTTATGCATGCACTAGCACTATGACACTTTGGGGATCAATTCCTTTTAATTTTATTGTCAAACTACCTTTTTTTTTGTAAATGGCATATGTAGTGTTGTAGTATTGAGTTGTTTATTTTATCATGTAACATAAGAACTATTTTTGCCAATGCTCATTTCTATGTTGTAACATTTACTATTTGTAAATTTCCAAAAAATCTTATGCCTACTTTTTTATAGATATAGTTAAGCATTTTTAGTAACTCAATATCTTGAGGATTTTTATTTAAATCTTTATATAATTTTTACTTTATTTAAAAATTTTCCATTTCTTTCACACAAATGTTTTCAAATTATTAAAATTTTCCATCTTCTAATTAAAATTATTCTTATTATATATTGTTGTCTTTCTTTTCTATATCATGTTTCACATGTTTGTAACAACTTATAATTGTTTATACATAATTTATAATTACATTTTTATAATATATTTTTTAATTTTTTATTTTGTGTTTTATTTTTAAAAGATTATTGGGACAACTGTGTAAAATGACTTGAAAAATAGAGGAAAATCTTAAAGATGTAATAATAAATTAAATAGAATCTAACAACAATAATATTATTTTAGTTAGTAAAAAGTTTTTGATAACTAAATACCAAAAAATAATAAGAAAATTATTAACATATGCTGGGAGAAAAAATATTACATTGATATGGAAACAACTAGCCCAAGAAGTGCTTTAAATTATTTTTGAATAATTCTTTTAGGACATATGAGTGTAAAATGCAAATAGTAAAAGTCACAATGATGTTAAACCAAAAAGATTACTAAGTTCTTTAACTAAATCACTATATTTATTACCTAAAAATCTCAATCACTTAATAATTGCACAAATGGGGAGGCATATTGTTTGAGAGTTCAAACAAAACATGGTGGCTAAGCTTGTTAAGGTGAAAATATAAGAGATATTTCATTCAAAGAAGGATGGGGAAAGTTTTGATTTTTGAAACAAATTAATGGAAAATTGACTAACTTGTTATATGCTTTATGTGAACAATTTTTAATTTTCAATAATTAATTAATATTACTTCTAACAAATCATGTATCGGGCTATATGAGTAACTTTTGAATGAAAGGAGCCTTCGCAAATACAGGGCAGCAACATAGGGGCTTAGACCAGAGCTAACATTTTTGGAAATGGAATTTAAGAGTAAACGAAATTATTTGATCAAGTTATTTGATGGTGCGAAGATTGTTTAAATCTGATATAATAAAAGTTTGAAAGGTCTGGCATGGGAATCAGAAGCTCCAATATTTTTGTAAAATTTTTCTTGGGTGATTATTAAAATTTCATCGAAGGTTCAACAATCATCAAATGAATATTTAGAAGTTTTGGAAATGATACATATATTTTAATGAGGTCATTTATATAGTAATATATTTAACATCAACAAAAATAAATATGACACATTAAAATAAAATTCTTTGCATTGCATGACAAAGTTTTTGGCATTTATTTTATGTCAATGCAAATATTTTTTATGTGTTGTATTTACTTATTATGATAAATATTCCCAAAAATAAATTTTCTTTTATGTGCGGGTGTTAAGGCTATTTTTATTAAATAATTATGATGGCTCACTTTATTTTTGAATAATATTTTATGTATAAAGTATTAACATGACAAAATTGAAAGGGAGCAATTAGATTAGTTGAAGACATAAGATGTTTATTAGTCTACAACAATATCAGTTTGAATAATTTATTAGGAATTTAAATCAATTAAAAAAAATTAGTAATGAGTTATTATCGTCAAATAAAGTTTCAACATTATTTTTGCCACCATAAAATTAGGATTAAAAGCCAGAAATATCAGGAATCGGTTTGTCATCGTTTTAGTGCATGTTATTTAAAACTTTGATTCCTTAAAAATTTAGTTCAAAAATGTAATTGCATGATAATTTTGGTGGCAAAATAAACAAAAAAATTGATGGTTTTAATAAATTTAATATAAAAGCCTTAATAAGTTTTAAATCAATTTGCATAATTGATATAGTTTTTAACTAAAAACTAATATGTTTAGGAATAGCGTTTCAGAATAGATTACTTTATGTTTCAAAGAAAATTTGATATTAACTAATATGTCAGACATTTTGAGCATTTAATTATTTTATTTTCCTGGCACGTCTTTTATTTCTTTTTCAAATATTTATACTTAAGCATGTCAGAGTTTTTCTTGTTTTGGATTTTATAAGACTTTTTTTAAATATACTAAATAACTGTAACTATGATAATAATATAATTATTTTTTAAATCCTTGAGATTTTTATAATTACAATAAAAAATACGTATACCTATGACTATTTGAAAACTTCTCGCTAGCTTTTTTCTTTTTATATTTACATATTTTGATAATGTTACATTTAACTTGATTTAATTTGCCAAAAAAAATTCTTTAAACTTTGACGTGTGTATAACGCTTATCTCTAAACGAATCATCATTTTGCAACAATATTTAATTTTTTTAAGTTTTATAACTTTTAAACTTTTTCATTTTCACAACACCATTCATATTATTTATTTGGATAATACATTGTAACATTTCTTAAACAAAAACTTTAATCTTTAGAATATTTCAACTTTTATTTGTTAATTTTTGTGTTATGTTTTATGTTTTCATAAAATTATTATCAACACATGGTTATTATGAAGTTATTATTTGAAAATTTTAATATATAATTTATTTTTTTAATTTTTGTTGGGAGAATATTTTTCTTACAATATAGCTGCACATATATTTGAGCACAACAAAAAGTATATTAATTCTTATTTTTTAGCTTTTTCAAATATATTTGAATTTTAATTAACCTATATGCCAATGTCATTTTATAATTTTATTTTCTCTTTTTCAGAGTTCTTCAATTTTATTCTATGTACATATTTTTTTATTTCAAAATGAATTAATTTAGTAAAAGCTTTGAGTATTTTACTGAAGACTTTTCTTTAAATTTATTAAAAAATATTTATTAATAATAAAAATGGATAAAGAAATTCTAGGAACAACATATTACTAAAATGTAAGTGGTAAAAGGCTGTAAAAATGTTAAAAAGTTTTAATTTTTTAATAAAAAATAACTTTTCAAAGGACATTTTAATAAGTAAAAAAATTATTAAGTTAAAGAAAATGACAAATATGAAATTATAAATAAACTAAATGGAAGGAAGTTCTTAATAGTTAAAGTGATATAACGAAAAAAAACACCCTTAATACATCTATGCATATAAAATTAAAAATTTGACTATCGACTACTAATCCTGAGTAAATGATGCCAAAAAACAATCAATAAACAATGATTGACACCAATCACAATGTCAAACTAAAACATAAAATATATATGAGTAATGACCTTCTACTAATAACATAAGCCATTCTAATATCAATCATATTTATCATTAAAAATATGGTCACTAAAACTTTTTTAGAGAAGGAGTTTCTAAATATTATAAAATAAAAAAGTAGAACCCAAAGTGGCCTCATATGATGTTACATTCTCGAGGTTCCTTCAACATACATCAAGGTTTATGAAACATGGCATAAGATGCACCTATGAAAATTGTGTTTTAATCTTTAACAAAAAAGTTCAAGAGTTTATGATGTGATTCTCCTAGTTTGGTAGTCATAATAGTCTAAGTAATTTGTTCAAGGAGAAGTATGAAATAGATTGTACCAACTTTATTATATTTGAACTTATTATAAACAGTACCCTCTCTAGTAGTAATTGAATGAAGCAATAATAATTAAAGTTTGATGCTGCATAATTATAAATGGTATTTCTATGACTTTAATTGTCTAGAAATGATAATATGGTAAATTAGTAAAATTTACTTAATAATTCAACTACTTTACAAAGGGAAAGGAGCAGTTGAAAAGTTATATACTAAGATTTCAAAAGTATTATTGTTGCACATCTTTTGAAATTTAGTATGTTGTCATTTTTGACATGAAAAGAAATCAAACTTTATGCCTTTTATGATTTATAAATGTAAGGTAATTAAGTTTTAACCATGTTTAATGTGGCTCTACTCTGTAATTTTTGTAATTTTTTTTTAATTTTTTTTATTTTTTGTAATTTTTTGGTTCTTTAGTTACCTCCATTATAAATGAAGTGTCTATCCGCATTAATTACTTTGAACACTTGGTTTATTTTCTAAGTACTTTTTTCCAACTTTAAATGATGTTTTGGGAGACTTTGGATCATTTTAAGACATATGATGTAATCTTGTTCAATCATTAGCATTATATTCTTACTGCCATTCACACATCTAGATCTTTTGTGATACAAAATACACTTGCTTCTATAATAGACCAATGGTCATCTAATTAGGTAATAACTTCTAATATTTTACCTTTTTAACGAATGATTCCAACAACTATGGACCACTCCATATAACTATTATGCACATGGAGTTTCACTTTTGTAAGAGTTAACAAGATGTTGTTGTAAAACAAGCAGGTTCTGAACCACATTTAACTTAATAGTTATACTAGTACCTATGTCATGTCATCTTGAACAGCTTGCTTAAGTTAAAATGATTTGAATATGTTATAGCAACAATTGTTCATGTTTTTCATAAAGCTTATATTTGGTTAAGTAGTATTTCTTTTTTGTTTTAAGGTTCGTTGCTTTTAAAACATATATTTTTCATTGTTAGACTATTTTTGTCCTTTTTATGCACTTAGTATTACCATTTAGATGTTCAAGTAATTTATTATGTTATATTTCATATCTTTAGATACTTCAACATTTCCATTGTAAGAATATGTTTTTGAAATTTGTCGTGCGAAAAGTTTTAACATTGTAAATTTTTCTTTCGTTGATGAGTATTTATATTTTAATCTACTTCATATTTTTACTTAGACTATGAAGATTTAATTACAAATACTAAAAAAAAAGAGATTTTTTTAATATTTTATGTAAAAATTTTGAACTTTTTTATTATTGTATTATACTTAAAACATTTGTTTCTACTTTTAAATTTTTTGTTGTTATCACTTTATTTCCGTTTAGTTATTTATTTTTAAAATGGCAAAAAATATTTTAATACCTAAACATCTTTTTACAAAAATACTTATAGAATAGGTGCATTAATAATAAAGATTTTTTCACATTCTTAATGTTGAATATTTAGCTTATTTATTTAGAAATTTTTTTTAACATGGTTTTGTTAATACATTATAAATTTCAATTTTTTATTACATGAATAACACAACATATGTTTGTTATTTACTTAATTTTTATTCACATTAAAATCTAATAATTTTGATGTTAATATTTTTAATTTTTATCGTTTCTATGCTTCATGCTTTACATTTGAATCATACAATTTCTAAGCTCTAAATTATCATTTATGTTATGATCGATTCATTTTGTAGTCAAAATATCTTATCTCATGCAAAAAAAAATTTCTAAATTGATTGTTTAAAAAAATTTTGCCATTTTGCAAAACTAGTATTAAAATTTGAGTGTTTTTTATGTTGAGATATTTACCACTTCTTTTTAACTTGATAAATTCGAAAGCTACATGCAGTATTAAAGACTTAAAATTTTCTTAAATCCCACAACAGTACAAAGCTCTCATCAAAATGGATGGAAAAAATATCTTTACTTTAAATCAGTATATGCGATCACACAAATGCAAATAAAGGCAAATATCTTTTGTAGATGCCCATATATCTTCTTATATTTAGGATATTTTACAAATTCGAATCAAATTTATAAGTTAATATGAACAGTTTAGCTTCTAAGTTTTACTAACACTTCTTACATTAGTCATTTTCAACTATAATTTATAATACAATATAATCTTAAAGGTTGTTCTTGTATTTTGATTTTTTGTTAGATATTTTGTAGCATTTACTTATTTCTTTTTCTGAATCCTAGAAAGCATTAGTTCAACCTTTTCTTCATAAAATATGTTTTCTTGACGCATTATATTGATGGTGTGCTATGAATATGCTTGAAATATAATCTATTTTTTTCTTATGTATTTTAACTTTTTTATTTGTGTTCCCATTTTAACTTTACTTATTTCTTATGTTCAAAATTATATTGAAAATGTTTTTTATGTGTTTTATATTTTGAATGTGATATATGTTTAATAAGCTATACAATGTTTAGGTTTTATAGTTTTTAATATTTTCAATTTTAATAATAAATTATTTTTTGTTAATGTTTCATAAAAACATTTTTGCAATTTGTTTATAATTTTGAATAGTTCACTCATTTTGGTAACACAATAATTTTATTTTTTGTTTGATAAATCTCTTTATATTGGAACAGTCAAGGGCTTGCCAAACTTGCAATATAAATAATAAAAAATTAAATATATCAAATGCTAGAAACATTTAATAATATTAGTGATATTCTACAAATTTTATTTAAGTTATATTTTCATTTCCTTTACATATTTCAAACATTCTAATTAAAAAAGTGATTATTAATTAATAAACTATAAAGCAATATTTCGTATTTTAAATATTGAATTTTATTTTAAAATTAAAAATAAATAATATCTTATATTTTGTAAAATGAAAAAATTTTGAAAAACGCTATGAATGAAAGTTTTTTAAAATTTTAAAATTAATTTCTAATATCTAAAAAAAAAAAATTTATGATAAATTTTAAGAAATTAGGCTAATGCAATCAAACATTTAACTAATATATTTAAGAAAATAAAAACAATATGTTATGATGATATTTGTAATATTTGTATACAAGTAAAAATTCATGAAAAAAAACATATATGTATTATATATTTGCAAAAATATTTCTTTAAGTAAATATAGTTATCAAAATATTATGAAGATAATCTTATTTTGTGAATTTATTGTAGTTTAAAAATTATGTTACTAAAGTCTACAATTTTAAAATGTTACTAAAAAAATTAAATGAAATATAAATAAGAAAAATAGAATATTTTTAAAATTAAAAATATTTCATGCATGAACTAGTGAAAATATAGCTGAATAATATTGGAAGAACTTTCTATGAATAAAATTCTAAACATATTAAATGATAGAAAAGTGAAGAAGATAGAAAATTAAATATCATAATAAAAAATAATATTTAAAGCCATTTCAATAAAAATTTTGTGAGGAAAAGAACGACAAATCATTACGAAATAAGTGCACGTATATCTTTAAACAATGTAAACTATATGTTTAAAAATTATTTATGTAATCAAAAGATGCCAAATATGTTAATATAAAAAATAAAAGAGTTGTTGCAAAACAATAAAGCCAGTAAAAATAGTTTAATTAATTATCAATACATGCTTTTAAATGAACAAAAGTTTTCGTACCAACGCAATGGTCACAACCTTGTTAATGTAATAATTTTGAAATAATCAAATGAAATACGATTACTATATTAATGAAATAATTTATTATTTGATCATTTTTTTCAATATATGATGTAGTGGAAAAAAAAAATTCAAAATACTTTCATAAGCTTTTAAAAGTATAAAAACATAAAATATATCATTATCCTATAAATTTACTCTAAGTATTTCTAATATTGACAAACATTGTAAAAAAATTCCTAAAGAAAACAAGTAACAAAAACTTCTCATAGCAAATAAAAAATAAGAGAATTGAAAAACCTTTAAAAATAAATAATTCAGCAAAGTACTTATCAACATATAATCTATATGTATAATATTTTTGAAAAAAAGATAATTTCCATATTGATTTTTTGCAAATTTTGAAATTTTAAAAAATTAGCAATAATTTCTAAGAATAGTTTTCCTAAAACTTTTAATAAAAATAATCTTCTCAATTTTGGAAATATTTTTTCTATTTTGTCAAAAAATTAAAAAAATTAATTTTATATTTTTGAATATGAAAGTTAATGATTCAAAACATTAAGTTTGTGTGCTGTAAGACGAGCAATATAGGAAAATAAAGATTTGGGCATAAATGTTACAATATAAATTAAATAATTACAAGTTATTTGAAATCATTTTGATTAGAAAAAAACATCATAGATGTTAATCAATATTTAAATTATTGGTGCAAAATATTGAAGGAATTTAAATCGTATGAAAAACTTATAGAACCATAACTATTTTTTACATAATTAAGAAAATCATTAGGAAAAATTACTCAACAAAGAGGTTTCTAATTGATAAAGTATAGTAAATAACCAATCATTATGAACAATATTAAAAGATTGGAAAACATGTTTAATTTAAAATAATAGATTGTTAAATAAGACATGCTAACATTAAAAAAATGAAAGAAATAAAAAAATAACATGATAATTTTAAAAATATATCTAAAGTATTTGTTAATTTGAAATAATACATTAGAAATTTGGATAACAATGTAAGCAAAGAAACATCTTGTTATTATAATTAAAAAATATAAAAATTATTATGATAATTGAATATTTAATATATCAAAAACTATCCATAACTTAGTTATCAAAATTAAACTCATCAAAAGTAAAATAAGTTTGAAAAAAAAATTTATATCAAAATTCTTAAAAGCAAATGTATATAAGACTTAAATAATTAGTGTACTAATGCAACAAATAGGTACAACCAGCTCACATGCAATAATGCTTTAGGTTGATATACAGAAGGAAAAATTCCTTCTTTGAATGCCTTTACACATGGATATTTAATCACTTTTTGATTAGATAAAGGTGTTGTAAAATGATTTTGGAGCACATATGTTGCCTCTAATGTTTTTTTAGACAATAATAGTTTTTAAGATTAACCAATTTTTTCATAGTCTTGCATTAGGGTGCTAATTTTGCTGCACCATTTATCTTGTATTAATTTTTTTTGGCATTATGATATTATGATTCTTAGTTTATCAATGTCATTAAAAATTTAAACTTATTTTTTAATTATCAAGAATTTATTATTATATTTACTTAATATTATTTATTTTTGTGAACTTTTATTCCTTTATTTAGGACCAATTATATTATTAATTACTTTTAAATTCCTAAATTACTTTTAATTAAACTACACTGATGGTTATATTTTTAGTTATAACACCTCAGAACGACTTTGAAAGTATTTTCTATAATATTATGAGTTTTTTATCATTTATAATAATTTTACAATATTTTAAAATTTAGACCTTTTCTTAATAATGACATATTTTGTAAGCTTAAGTGATATAAAATTTTTTTTGACAACATTTATAAAGAAATTTAATTTTTTAATATATTTTAATTATTTTTTGATATTTCTACATTTTTTTAATTTCTTAATTTCATAGATTTCTATTTTTTAGCTTTCATGAAAAAGTTTTCTTTCAAATAGCTGAAATTGTTATTTGCTTAAAACATTTATACTTATCACTTAACGATAAGAATAGTTTTATCAGTAATACCATAATTAAAAATTTTTTTGAGGCACAAAAATATATAGAAAAATAAAAAGAATATAAGATATTATACCATATATAATATGATATATAAAAAATTGTGTAGAAAATATGTAAATAGAAAAATTTGTGTTACACTAAAAACTTCATAAAATAAAAGAAAATTCAAAATAATTAAAATTATAAATTTTAGAAAAGTATTTTCGATAAGTATCTATAAAAATTAATTATTTATATTGCTTTAGTGAAAGTAAAATTTTATAAAAAAAATTAATTAATATAGGGTATTCAATACCTTCATGGAATAGTCCGAATAAAAAATGAAATAAAATAAAATATAAATGTAATGTGCTAGAGAAAAATTAAATTAATATAAAACATTAAAAGGTATTTAATGATAAGTAAGTTTATGTTGTGAAATAGTAGATGCTTCGTATTCTAAATAATTTTTTTTGATAGTTTAATCATTAAAAATTATTATTTTTTAAAATCGTGAAAATAACTAAATTATTAAGCTAAAAAAAAATTTTTAAAAAAATATATTGAATATACCAAGTGAAAGAAAATGTATGTAATTACAATAAACAAAAATGATAATAAAAAATTAATGGTAAACTTGAATATATGAGCAACATGATAATAAATCTTTAGGTAAGGAAGTCACATACACAAAAGGAACACTTTGCTGCTTCGCCATACAAAAATCCTTTCCACACTTATTCCACATATGGTTATATCAATATATTTAATTAATTGACTTATTCTTCTTACATTAATCTCCTTGTAGCATTGTTCACTATCATATCTACATTGAATGCTACAAAATCAAACTATTTAATTAGATTATTAATATCAAATTATTTTAGAGTATTTTTCCTGGTACAAATAACCGCTTCTTTTCATGACTAGTTATCATCAAAGTTTACGATAATGTAATTGAATATAGTGCAAGAAAGCATTTACTAGATGTTTTCAAGTGAAGCTATATTTGAAAGTACTTGGAGCATATGGATAAACTCCACTTCACTCAAGGAACTTCCTTTAAAATCAAGCTTAATTTCTCCCAACTTTGTCATCATATTAAAATCATATAATTCTATGGAATAAAACTTTACTAACAAGGTCTATTAAAGTGCTAACTAGTTTCATGTTGCTAACAACAAATTGAATGTCTACTATATTTATTTTTACATGATCCCTAATGAAATGTTGTCTAAAATTAATTTGTTTAGTCTTATAGTACTTTTTATGGTTTGGAGTGAGAAAAATGACATTCAAATTAACATAATTTTTAGAGAATTTTCTTAAATGTAATCCCATATAATTTAATTTCCTTTTCAAACACAACATTTACTAAAATTTTCCAAATGCTATATATGGTGGTTTGTTTATCGCTAAAGCAATAATTCATTTTTTTGTCATTATCATGAGTTTAAGAGGTGTCCAAAATAGATTAAATACCTACAATGCTTTTCTTATGTATTTGAGAACCTATATAATCTTTGTAGCCATATCCTATTAAATTATGACATATTTGAAATTTGGGATAAGAAAATCCTTATACCTTTCTGTAAAGTAAGCACCAAAACATTCTTTTATAGCTTCAAGATGGAAGTCCTTAGGATGTGATTGAAATTGATAAAAAAATTCCCATACTTAATTTAATGTTAGGTTTTATAATTAAGTAAAGAACAAATTATCCCTTGGTATAAAAATCTGTGTTTTCCTTTTTGATGTTAATTTAATATTATGGTATGGACTCTTAGAACTAGAAATGCATTTGATTTTCTTAAGTTCGAGAAATCTTAACATCCCTTTTATATATTTTATTTTTAAGATAATGGATACCTTTGTTATGTTGCTTAAGTTTCAATCTTAGAAAATAGATGACATAACCCTTATGTTGATCAGTAATCCAACACCCATAAGCTTACTAAATAATTCATATGAGTCGAAGTTGGCTGATTCAAATGTGTATCATCTAAATTATATTGGATTAGAAGACTTTTATTAGCATACTTCGTCATAAAAAAAGTCATATCTACATTCCCATCCTAAAATAAAATTTGAAAAGATTTCTACTAAATATTTCAAACCAGGATCTTAGTTTATGCTACAATTCATACAATTCTTTCAATAGCTTATGTACAAGATTTTGAGGAAGATAACGTTGAATGAAACCCAATCATTCTACATACACTTTTTCTTAAATAACAACATTTAAGGAGTTCTTAAAATCCATTTGGTATAGTTTAAGTAACTTGTAACAAGAAAAAGTTAAAAATCACTCTATTGCCTTCAACCTAACAATTGGTTCAAGTTTTCCTTCTAAGTTTAATCCTTCCATTTAATTATAACCATTTGCTGCTAACCTTCCCTTATTTTGAATGAAAACTACACAATCATTTACTTTTTATTTTTGAGTATCCACATTTTTGCAGCAATAATGTGGTCATTTGGCCTATCTTTTAATTCCAAACCTTTCATTCTCATAATCAAGTTGAAACCATCCATCATGGCCACATAAAAAAAATTCTTTCCTTAAAGCTTCACTTGTATGTTGTGGTACAAAGTTTAAAATAGATGTAACATATGCAATTTGTTTTTAAAGAAATGCATTGGTTTTAAATCAAAATGATAGGTCACTTAAGATTACATCTTTAAGGTGATTTTCCAATGCTAACACCTTTGATGCAACTATATTTTTATTTTTGAAGTTTTAACATCTCATTTATGTACTTTATTTAAGCCAAAGATACCTTTCTTATCCTTGTCAACTTGCAATTTAGGAAAATAGGAAACCTCACTGATTATGTTCATATCAAATCCTACACCCAAATGCTTGCCAAATCATTTGCAAAAGTCATAGCTTATTGATAAAATAATATTGGACTAGAGGAAGTTAATCTGTACAATCCTTGATAAACAAAATCCTATCTACATCCTCATAATGAAATAATGTTTGAGTAGAAATCTACAGTGTGTCATACCAGAGTGTTTGTTTGTCATCCAATTTTAGTTTTTTTAAGCCTTTCATGTCTTCTAAATCTACCACTTTTTTATGCACAATTTGTTCAAACACCACAAGTAGATTCCATTATGACTAAGTTTTTTTAATAAATTGCTAATTGGTTTATCTATTTGAAGAATATTTTTTTAAGATAGCTTCCACTAACTTGGTTTCTAATCACTAATTCCTATCTACTTATTGATGTAACTCTAGAATCAAAAATATGCTTAAGTTTTCACATTTGGGCTTCATATTATCGAAAGATACATAATATTTTATTCATATTTGATTTGATAATGAATCTATTTAGACATTGAGAATATTAGAATGGCTTCAATAATTATGGCATTAATATCCTATATCACTAATGGAAAAGTAAAAGTATCTTATATAATTTGAAGGAGGGAAACATTGCATGATGTATAACATAGAAGATTCTAAATAAAGTATTTAGATGGATAATTAAATAATATATGCTATATCCATAGCAAAAAAGAACTTTACTATCTTATTCATTGTGGCATATTCATAGCAAGATGTTATTGTCAGAAGTTAGCTTGTTGAAGTCTAAAAGATTAAAAGAAAAATATTTGTATGTAGAGATGTTAAGTAAAACTAAATGGAAAATGTGTTTATCCACTGAAAAAATTAATAAGTTTCCTATTAAGGAAACATTTGCTTTATAAAATAATAGGTCAAATTTATGTTGACAACATAGTAAGATTTATGTGGCATGGCAAAAATAATTACATTACATAAGGATTCCAAAGTTACATATCATTTTTTTAAAAGGTTGCATAATGCATATTATAGTCAACAAATGTTTAAGACAACATTCTAGGCTGAAAATTGAAATCAATGAAAGAGAATATTTAAAAGACTTAAGAATATGTTAAGGTTATGACATTAGGTTTTTGATGTAGGTTGGATAGTTATTGGATTTTTTAATTTATTTCTTAAACAACAATAATTATTAGTCTAGGTAAGAGATTACAATTTACATAATATTACATAATAACCCGTATTAATTATCGTTATACTATTATGAACAAATTAAGAGTTCCCTTCTTGATATAGATGTGATTTTCAAAACTATTAAGGAAATCAACATAATCAAAGCATGAATTAAAAAAAATTGGTTTATTCCAATGAAATTTTGAAAAGAAAATTAAGAAACTGGACTTTTAGGAAGAGGATCTGGTATTCATAAAGTTATGTCTATTGAAATGCTTTATAATGTTTAAAAAATTAGAAACAATTAAAGACAAAGAATTTTGTTACATCACTTACAAGGTAGCTTTATCATTATCATTAGCGAGAGTAGATCATGTATTTTGTCTTTCAATTTTAATGAAAGTTTTTGCTAATACAATGTAAATAGCGTGGTGGTGCATCCAAGGTTGTTTAATAAGAAGAGGCCTATGGGCTTCTTAACATGAGAAATCACGAAAATAAGGAAGAAGAGCATCCCATATTGAATGTACAATGGACAAGTTATACCAAATAGTTACAATTTGGGATGTAGAGAAAGAGATTCTCTATGGGCAACAAAATTTTCTTTTAATTTGAATGATTAAATTCTTATAAGTAAGAAAGTTTACAAAATATTCAAAAGGCTATAAAATTTATTTATTATGTTTTAAAAAAATTTAATTTAATTTTAAAATTTATTTTGAATGTGATTAAATGAAATTTCCTTATGGACATTTTTGTATAACATCACAAAGAGTATAATTTGAAGGAACAAATAATATGGATGAGAAGTCAAATGGTAGAACAAATGGAAAGAAGCCCTAGATAATAATTTTGGTTAAAATTGATGTGGATTTCTGACAAAAAAATACCAACGCTTATCGAAATTAATATTGATTCAATTCTAAATGACTTTTTATGGAAAAATTAAAAAAGTACCCAACGTTGTTAAAATATATGAATTATTTAATTAAATATGTAATACTTGGAGAAGGCTTTTATGAAATTGGTGAAAAAACATTCAAAGGTCATTTGCAATTGAATGTGTAAGAAAATCTAATCTTTATATGGTTATTGTTACAAGGGATATCTAACAAAATAAAAATTACGT
This sequence comes from Vanilla planifolia, assembly GCA_023846275.1. Lineage (NCBI taxonomy): Eukaryota > Viridiplantae > Streptophyta > Magnoliopsida > Asparagales > Orchidaceae > Vanilla > Vanilla planifolia. Next base: position 1,710,466 of record JAIUJO010000026.1, on the reverse strand, counting down.
AATAATTGGGGAGAATTGTGTGCATAAAGCAACTAATAACGTAGATATTATAGTTGTGTGTGAAATGGAATTTGCTATAAAAGATAGGACGAGGGAGACAAATATGATAATTATGAAAGTGCCCTTAATGATGGAGAAGGAACAAGGTTGATGAAGTGATTACATGGTGCTTTTTTTAATGAAGAAAGGCTAGTCACCTCTTAAAGGTGAATTTAACTTTCTCAAAAAAACTAATAATATTTGAAGTCATTATGTATCTCACACATAAAATTTAATATTCTTAAAAATACTTTTATTAGGAAAATACATGTTCAGGGCTATTTTGGAAGGTTATATGGATGGAAATGTCCAAACTATTGCAAAATGAGATAATGCCATTATCAAATAATAGTCAATAGTTTTATGATCATTTCGTAGAGTATTTGATTGTTTAATATGTTATGTTGTTGACATCTAGTCATGATATTTTGTTTTATAACAACAAACCCCAAGAATAACTAATATATTTATAAGAGTGAATTTGTAGATTTTAGAAGACTGATATTCGTGTTCGTATGAGAATTTAAAAAAGAAGAAAAGTTGTGGTTTGGATTTAACGAGGAGATTTATTTTAAATTTAATTTTAGTTGCTTTAATTTGTTTGATAAGATATTCATTTTTATTGGAGCCACTCATACAAAAAGAAAACAATTATTTAAATGAATCACCTTAGAATAGTATTAAGATTCTACAATCTTAATTATCTTTACCAAATAATTTACCATTAAATTCTTATCATACCTTTAAAAATCCTATTTCAAAAAACTATAGCAAAAAGTGTACTTTAAATATAAAAATTAATTAGTAAAGAAATAATAATATAATTAAAATAACAAGAAATATGTATTACTAAAAAGAACAAAATGTATTAATTAGAGCATAGTGCCTGAATACGACTAGTAGGAAAGTAGGGGGGAGGAAAACCCTAAAAAATATGCAAAATGTGTAATGTAGGAAAGCTCTAATAGAGCAATGATAATCCATCATTTGTTCAATGTGTGATTAAAACCTATATCAGTTTCACATTATTGTACTAAAAATTGTAGTAGTAACTTTTGCTATCCAATTGGACAGTTATGTGATCAAAGGATTCTAATGTCATCTACCTTTTATAGATATCAGTTTTGCTCTTCTGTCAAATCATGTAATTTTCTGATCACACAATTCATTATTTTTCCACATATACTAGCAAAATCTCACAATCAGATTATGATTCAGATGTAATAATTTAGTTACAATCATAATTTCTAAATGGTATTTTATCCTCTAATCCAACTAATTGAGAAATTTTCAATATCGAATGGTCCAAGAGCCTACCGATCGAATAGCACCAAAATAATGAGTCTTTTAGTTATTGTGATTTTTATAATTTATTAATTAAAAAGTATGGCAGATTTTCTTAATTAACATGTGATTGACTAGTTAGTCAATTTAACAAGTGTTTTTAGTGATTAGAAAATATTTATAAATAGGTAAATTCTCGAATAACATAAACTAACAAAATTTTTTTATATAATCTAAATAAATATTTTCAAGTCATCATATTGAAACATTTAGTGCTCGCTGCCCATTAACACTTTTTTATGGTGCACATTTCAATTGTCACATTAATGATATGTACTTTCTTCTCAAATACACAAAGTTCTTAATTTTCATTAATTATTTTTAATTTAATTAGAAACACATGTGCTTCATGAAGTTTTAATTTAGTATATGACTTTTAGCTGTAGTAATTTACATTTTATGTAATCAATTTATTTTATTTTACTGCCAAGTTTATTTTGTTATATGATCATAATAGGTCCTTTCTATTACTTTATTGTGAGGATTTATCTCCTCAGGAAAAATACCTTATTTGATTGGAAGTAGTACCTCAATTATCCTAAATATGTTGGAGTGAAAATGGTTTATGTCCTTAAATTTGATAACTAAATTCAAGTATTGAACTTTACAACTTTGATGAATTAATTTCAATAAAAAATATTATATATACATATAATGTATAAATATGAATTGACAAACTAAGTTTAGAAAATTAAAATAAAAGAAGATTGAAAAAGGAAAACAGTTGAAGAATATCTTAAAACTTTAAAATTTAATAAAGATCTTTCAATAGAATAAGTTATGGCTAAAATTATGATTTGTGCTAAAACATAATATTATCATATCCATTAAAGCTTAGTAATAAGTTTGAAGTCATTTATAACAAAGATAACATAAATAATAATGTTTGTTAATAGTTATAAAGAAAGAATTAAGTTAATTTAAAAGCAATTATATACTAAACTATTGGATAATGGTATAATTTGAACAAAATAGACTTGAAGATAAAAGTTGGGTTGGTTGATAATTTCATAAAATTCTAAATTTGTGAACAATTTACTAAATATAGATCAACTATTTTTAAGTGATGTCAAAGAGGGGAAGAATTGAAATTAAAAGACTAAAATAAGCATAAATTAAGCTGGAGCATTACTCTAGTCATGACGTACATGAAGGTAGAGCATTAGTTGTCATGCACATCACTTTTGTAAATAGTTTATATTTTTATCAATTTCTCCAAATGTTTATTTATCATAAGGTGGGAGTGATTAATTGGTTGACAACTCATCTTGGTGTTTTGTTTGATGATCATAAACCCTACGCATTGCTAATGAATCTATTCAAGTAAATTTAAAATTTTAGATAGATGATATTTGTGTTCATGAGAAAATTTAAAATTAAAAACAACGAAAAATTGTGTTCAACGATAATCATCTTTGTTAGAGTGACAAATATCTAAGACAAATCTTTTGAATTTAGTTTTAGTTATCTCAATTATATTTTTATTAAAATATTAATCTTGATTAAAGTCATTCTTTCAAATAATAAAAAATGAATTTTTTTAAATAATTATTTGGAAAAAAATATTACGATTTTAAAATTTTTATCATCGGTCAACAATTTAAAAAAGTACATTATTCTTGATCATATCTTTAGAAATTTTATATTAATAATTAATTTAAAAAGTTTTATAATTATAATAATTTGTTAGTAAAACTAAAGTAATAAAAAATAAGAACGTATTACTAATAATGTGAAAAATGCAAAGTTAGAACTCCCTAATTCTAACTATTTGATGAGTTTTGTATCACACCAAATTATTTGATGAATTTTTTTGTTATTTTATCAATCTGACTTTGCATTTTAGTAACATGCTTATATTAGTATTTTATTTTATTTTATTTGGAGCAGATGTACTCTTGAATTTAAGCTAAACTATCTAAAAAATATTCATCCACTATTTCTATCTTTGATTATTATGTTTCATAATTTTCCCAAAAAAATTTATGAAAACAAAATCAACATATCTTAATAGAGTTAAAATATTTTAAAATAAAACAAATATTTATTAAAATTCTCTTTTAAAGATATACTCAAGTTAATTACAAAAATATATTAAAGTACTTTTGTAAAATATTCTCTAGAAAAATAAATTTTATTCCTAACAATTCACCTCAACCTTATTAAAAGAGGTGAAATTGCTAGGAATAAAAATTTAAGTTTCTCATAAAAAAATATTTAATTAATAATTTTAAAATTTTTTTAAAAATATTTGAAATTTAATTTAAAATAATTCATTTTTTTAATAAATAATTTTTTTAAAAAAAATGTAAAATAAAAAATTAATATAAGTAAAAATATATGGTAATGATATTTAGGTGGCTAAACTAAAAAAAACCTACATTCGCCCCAACAAAATCTAAAAATAAATAGTAGATATTAAACATTAGCCAAAAGACACGTAGGCTAAATTCTACAACAACGAAACTATGGAAACAAGTTATTGCAGCATCATAATCAAAATTAATACAACCAAAATCTTATGCTTCTTGAAATAATTGATGAAGAAAAGGTATCTTATTGAAACTAATTATGATAGAAAAATTAATAACTTAACTGACTTAAGAAAATTTAAATTAGGAATTTGGCAAGTGAAGCAAGTAGTTATATTAGCAACAAATATTTTTGGCTACTAAGAGATAGAATATTGTGTCCTACATTTTTTATTTAAATTGTATGAAAATTCGTCATTTCATTTCGTTAAAAAATTCTCTTATTTATACACATTTTGTAGGACTAAAAGTTCTTACCTAACAAGCAAAATAATCATTATTTTTTTTCCAATCTCTTTATTTCTTATTTTAAAATTTATTATTTAAAGAAATATTGTAAATGAGAAAAAGGGTAGCTAAAAAAGATGTGCATGAATCACTTGAACAGAATGAATCAAGACAAATCGTATGGGAAAAGTTTACAATTAAACAAAGAAGGTTTGATGGAAATGTTTAAAAAAAGCGTTTGATAAAAATCATTAGATCTAAATGTCGGTCTGATGGCTGAATTTAGATTTTACATAGGGAACAAAAATTGATCATGCAATTTTTAAATGGTATTAGGCTTTATAAAAAGATGGATAAGATGTAGGTCATTCAATCATGAAATTGCACGATTGGATAGTTCTAGTTAGCCTGATAATTTAGAAGCATGTTATGTGAAAAGAAGGCTTTTCTTTAGTCCTATATTGCAAAGGTGAACAAATATATTTTGTATATAAAGCTTTATGTGTTCCTCAAAGTCACTTATTCAGGGATTTGTTGCCCCCTAATTTGCTCGGGAAGTCATTACTAGTGCTATCAATATTTCTTTATTCGTTGTATATGTGAATACGAGAGTAGTAATAAATTCTAAGACCCAAAAACTATGTTTGCAAATGTACCTAGTATTACAAGGGGCACATTAATTTAGGGACATGCATTCAAGACTTATTAATAATAGCAAACATGTTTTAATTTACTTTTGTACTTGTTAAAAACTGTAAGTTTAATTTTTAAAAATTTAATTATTATTAAATTTTTTTTATACTTTTCCTTTTTATCACAATATTTCAAATATTCTCTTTCTTGTAAGCCCTATTATCATTTTTTGTTTAATTTTTTATCGATTTATATTATTCTTAGCCTCTCTCTCTTCTATCCTTCTCTACATTATCATTTCTCTCTCTATCTTATTTTTTTAATTTATTCATTCTATCTCTTCTATTTTCTTCCTTTTCATTTCTTTTTCATAATTAATTTTTGATAATCAGTTTAAGATATTTTTATTAATTTAATATCATAATATATAAGGCAAATCATACAAAATAAGTGAATAATTTTTTATTTTTGCTTAATATTCAGTAAAAGAAACTATAATGATCATAATAATTTCTAATTAACTTATGTTTATAATAATAATAAATGTTTGATATTTATAAAATATTTTAAAAATGATAATATTACGTTATTATAGAATAAATAATCTAAAGTTATGTCATTAATACTAAATATTATTTATATTTGTCATCTTAGTTACACCATATAAAGATATTATATTAGAATAATCATTAAAATAGTTTTTCAGTTAACTTTTTAAATATTTAATATTAAAAAAATTTGATATTATTTCAATTGCTTTAGACACAAAAGTATAAAAAATATGTTATTATAAAAAAGAAAATTAGAAGTACGGGCATAATAGACTGAAGCAAAATAATGTTATCACATTATACACGCATGTAAAGCATGATTAAGTTACCTCAAATAATAAATGTAAATAAATTTTTTAAATTCCATGAGATGTCCTTGTACTTATCTATGTGATCTTATCATATTACTAACAAAACATATCTACTAAGTTATTTTACATTTAAAAATGTGCAAGTGGAGTGAAAAGTTTATAAATTACTAAAGTCCTTAACTAATGTTGTTTGTTCACTATTTTTTGTTGTTAAATAATTATTGGCCATTTTATATTCCATAAATAACTATCGACCTTTTTTTAATTTGAATTGTTTTATATTTTTTAATAAAAATTTGATTTTTTTCAAACATAAAATTATTGTTGAGCAAAATTATTTTTTAGTAAATTACCTCATACTCACTCAAGATGTACTTTCTTTTCTTCTTTTTTAGCTATCATGAAAAAAAGGCTTCATTAATTTCTTCCTTCACATATGCTAGCCTTCATTGACTCGTTCAAAAATATTTACAATGACTTCTTTTATGCTTTTTTTCTTTTTGCTCTTCTTCTCAAATGACTACTCATATGTCTATCTCAATCTCATGTAAATTTCATAAGCTATTTCTAAACTTAAGATTCTGTTAAATCCAAAAGTATTTCAGTCAATTTCAAGTTGACTTGTCTAACATTAGCTCACAAACAAACATTCACTAGTGTCACAATAGTTCACAGATCAACCAGTATAAGATTTTGTTAGAATTTTCTTAAAATTAAATTATCTTATCCATTTCACTGATTGTTGCTATCCACCATGCTAAGTTGCCTTCACTGTGGTGGTCAGTAGCCACGACGACCACCCAAGCAAACATGAACACCCGTGTGACCTGAATTGAATGGAACATTTTCTCATCCACACTTGTGCCAGGTCGATCCGTTACCCATCAATTAGCTATGCCAACTGCCAGTCCAATAAACCATTTTGTTTTGCATGACCAATGCCTACTTAAAACAAAGATCGATAGCTTTATCATGCCTCTTAACCCATCATTTTGCAATCTATATTTCAGCACTCATCATTTCTGTTACCCAAAATGCACAGTTAGTTTGGAACTGCCAATTAATGTTTTCTAGTATATTTCTATTTTTTAATTTTATTAAAAGTATTGTTAATGAACCTTTAAGGTATCTATAAAAAGGGATACTCACCATACCATTAGAGATGAGAAAATATAGGATAAACTAATTTTGTTTATGTGTTTCTTCTTTATAACTAAAATGTATGTGCTCAACTCTATTTTGAGATTGTGAGACATTAGGATTGAAGGTGAAAGACATTTCATTGGGACAATAGACAACAATATCCCTTATTAGACACAAGGACTAAATGTGAGAGACCTTCCACTAGGAGAGTAGATTACTAAACCAATTATTGCTTTTTCCAACACCCCAAGCTTCCCTACTAATCTAAACTACCACCACATCACCATTTTACCACATTAATTCGGTAGACACCAAATCGAGTTTATCTTTTTTTAATTTTTTTTTAAATTAGAAGTGACAAAATTTGTTTTACGAGAAGTTATGGTTAATGCTGAAGGTTTTTCACCTACTCAAGTTAATTATCTATGCTAAATCTTTAGAATTTCAAACATTAAAAAGATTTAAAATATCATATAGAACACCTAACCATAATTAGAGTATAATAACCTTTAATATTTCTTAATAATCTATTAAGTGTCTCTTGTTTTATACTCTCCAATTTTGACTCTAGCAAAGTGAAAATCTTTTCATCTACTTTGGTACCGAGAATATGGTTTTCTACTAAAACTTTTCTTTGTTTACTATTTATAACTTGGGTATTATAGAATATAATTTTTTATCACACATCAACTTTAGTATTAAATAATATTATTTTCTATTAAAAAAGTATTTGTTTTGTTTGCTCTTATCTTTATCCATTAAATAATTATTAGCTTATTTTGGGTAAACTTTTACTTAAAAGGAAGTATAAAAGCAATGCTACAACTCTCTATCATCTTTCTTGAGAAATATTTGGTTTAATCAAACAGGTTGTTTTGTAGAAGTGAGACCTTGATCACCATTCATTTCTTAAAGAGAACAACTTATCTCAGTTTTATTACATTATAAATGTGATTGTTTTGAGTTCACCAATTTTTCAACAAAAAAATTTCCATATTATATTCGTTGACATCCCTTTTTATTGCAAACCTAATTAAGACTATAAGATATCGTAGGTCTTATCAACTTACAAATCAAAGTCAAGTATTAATTTAAAATTAAAGACAAAATATAAACTAAGACCTCATGATAGACATATCCCAATAAATTGTACAACTCATCAACAAGGTTCAACAAATCTACTTAAAGAAATAATATGAACAAAGTCCTAGAAGAAAAAGGAAAATAAGAGAAGAAGAGAAACACCAATGATTTAAAAGCAAGAGACTTTAGAGGACATAAAAACCACAAAAGATATGAAATATTTGATAAATCTAACTGAGATATCTATAAGAGAAATCAGGGTAGTTTTAGAAGAAATAAACCTTTTTATGATTAGAATAAAAAATGATCTAGATATGTTTAGTGATGAAGAAAGACCTAAGAGACAATGAGATTAGAGTTATCCTTAATGTAACACTATATGCATCAATTTTTTGTGATAATTATGATCCTAATGATTATAATAACTAACAAAATAATATTGATGATTAGTTTGACTAACACTAAATGAGTGAGTAAAAAATATCAATTTATGAAAACTACACTCAATGTATTACCTGTAGGTTTCTTAGAAATTTAGCCTAACATTATACCACAACAATGAAGAGGTATCATAAACATGAAGAAACCTTAAGGTTAGGCTGTATAATAGCTTTATTTTAATAACCTATAACATTAATATATAAGATAAATAATAAACATTTTCTTAATTTAATGAATCTATTGAAGAGTAGATTAGTAAGTATGAAGATTATAAATTCAATTGTGATATAAATGAGCCAGAGTTGCATTTCATTTTCGTTTTGTGGTAAATTTAATTGAATACATATAGATAGAGCATAACTTGAGAATTGTTACTACCTTAAGAAAAGTCTACCACATAACTAAAAATGTTATAAAAAGTTAAATTTCAATTTTGAAAGAAATAATGTGCAAATTTCTCCAAAAGTCTGCACCAACTCATCTGAACCCACTCATACTCACACTTTATCTACCCCAATTACTATAGTATGTAAACCATCCAAACCTACTTTGCTATCCACTTCTATACAGCCTTATTTAAGTAAACCCAACAAATTTTTAATTGATTATTTATGTGCATTAATGTTACACCCCATATTTTCTAGGCTGATTTTGGCATAAATTTTTTTTTTTTTTTTTTGCATATAGACAGCTCAGATCGTCCCATACCAACCTGAGTAGCCTACGAAAAACATAGGATATAACACATCATTACACACCTACTTTCCTTAACAATGTGGATCCCATCTCCCGGGTACACCGTCAAATCAGGTTCATGACTCCTGAATTAACAGATGGACTCGCGCAATGTTACTCCTACTAGACTCAATACTCCTAACCCATACCGATAGGAGAACCGGTCTAATAGAAGTCTGAACCCCTAATGTTAAGTTTCATAGTCATGTAATGACCTCACCATCAAAAATAAAATACATAACATCCTCACATAAAATATAGCACTCCACACACTATACCATCAAGATAATAAAGTAAAACAGTGAATGGAAACTACATCACAAAAATAAGATCCAAGTCCAACAAATACAATATCATCCAACTAGAAACATAAGTCAGAATTACCCTCACATATTACATGACATATGAGAATAACAATCTCATTAAATACATCCAACAACAACAATCAACTAACCAGAATATCTCAGACAATCACAAATCAGATATCCTCCACAAGCCTGCTGACCACGATCCCACCTAATCAGGTAGCGTCAAGTCTGCCGAGCCACTGAAATATGTAACACAGGAATGAGCTACGCCCAATAGGAAAGACAGCTAGTAAAACTCACATGCAAGAGAAGGATAATAGCAAAAATATAAGAATACAGCATAACAATGTATGGTGGATAGGCACTCTCAGTCCCAGACTCCGACCAACCACAGTCACCCCCAGTCACACCAGAGTAGCTCTCCTCTGGGCTTCCAGGTAGCGTGCCAGTGGGAACGCCCATCTCGAAACACGCATGGTGCCTAAGCACCCGACACCGCAGCGTCTCTCGTCAATCAATCTCCTCGAGACTATAGACAGATCCAATCACAAAATCTCTAGCCAACGTGAGACACCCCTGCCACCCTAAGGCACGCAGGCCTACACACTTGGCTAGCCACTGCGAGACACCCCTGCCACCCTCAGGCGCGTAGGCCTACACACATGGACCAGGAGAGATCGACTCAGCCACCGTCCCAAAGAGTCCTCTACCAACAACTTCCATAGAAGCTCACGCCCCTACAGTCATTGCCAATCTCTAACTCCAAGATCCGGCAACATATGTCCAGGTACGACAAGGCGCATACCAGTCCACATGTATACTGTGGAAGCTAAGTCTGAACCGCACAGTTACCTACTACAACTACCCTAAAACATCATATAGGGTCTATAGTAGTCCGGTCTAGTATGCCAATCCATAAAATATGCCAAACTGAGTAAACTGACTCAATCCATGCCCTTTGCCATCCAAGCAATACAACTATACCAGTTACTGACTGTTCTGGTAGCATCTATGTACCATGCCTCTGTATGACTGTTTTCAACTGTACTGTCGTCACTGATAACATTTTTCCCTACTTCAGGAAATTTTTAAATTCCGTAATCAATTTCCGTCTTTATCCATTTTTCGAAATTCGAAATAGTTTCCGAATTTAAATTCCACATATATCCTTTTTCCAAAAATTCAGATTAATTTCCGAATTAAATATTCTGCAAATTATTTTTCCGAAAATTCGGATTAAATTTCCGAATTAAATTTTCCCATAATCCTTTTTCCGAAATTCGGATTAATTTCCGAATTAAATATTCTGCATTTTCTTTTTCCAAAAATTCGGAATAAATTTCCGAATTTAATTCCTCCCGTTTTTTTTTCTCTTCCGCGCCGCATTAAATTATTTCCGTAAATTCGGAATTAATTTCCGAATTATAATCCTTTTTCTTCTCTCTCATCCGCGCCAATTAAGTTAATAATTGTTAATTAATTAATTTACGATTAATTATTAACTAATTAACTAAATCCTAATCCATCTCCTTCCTCCGCCCGGCGCCCGCGAAACCCTAGCCGACGAATTCGTACTATCCTAACATTCCAATGATGTCACTAATTCCTAAGATTAAATCAAAATTTTCTTTGAAAGAGTTTCATCCGATCCCTAATTGACAATTTAAGAAATTAAACGATTCCAGCAATTGAAAACCACCTTAACATGGTTAAGCACATAATCAACTCAACATATGCTTGGTAAAATTCCCGAATTCGGCGGGTATAATTTTCCGAAACCCTAAAACCTAACATGCTAAAATTATAATACTGCAATGCATTTCTGACTTCAAAATTTCAATCACATGCTCAGATAGACATTAACAAAATATTCCATGCTTTAATTTTGCTAAATAACTAATTTAATTTATGAATTTCCTACCTCAACGACGCCGGCGACGGTGAACTTCGTCCGCAGCTCGCCGCAGCTCCTCACCGAACGAATCCGGTATCAATCGACTCTCCGCGTTCCCGTGAATCTCCAGGCACAAAAAGCCCCTTGCCAGGCCGCCGGAATCACGCGCCGTACGCGTGAAAAATCTCTCTATCGGTCGGTCGAACGAACCCTAATCGTTTCGCGAGGGTTTTATATTTCTGGCCGACACGGTGAAAATCCACTACGCACCGTTGACACGCTTTCGACACGGTAAGCACCCGATACGCGCTGTCGACACGCTATCGACACGGTAAGCACCCGATCCGCCGGTTCAATCCCAACCGTCGATCACGACCGTCCGATCCGCTTATCAGAACGCACGCGCAAACTAACTCGGCGATCCGCCTCCGCCTCCGCTGAACCGTTCCGGTCCGGTTCACGCGCGATAAAAATAAATTTCCGGTTTTAAAATAACCGATCATAATTGATTTTCGAATTTCCAAAAATCCAATAAATCCAAATAAACAGGGAAAATTACTTAAAAATTACCGCGGTGCTCTGAAAAATCCCCAGAAATTTCAGAAATTCCAATAGCCTCTAATTGAGCTCCTGGCTCATCCTACTATCGATCTGAAATCATCCAAGCCAAAAATTAATTTATTAAAGATTAATATAAATTTTTTTTTTTACTGGGTATAACAATTAAAAAGGAACACATAATAGCGAACCACCAAAGAGATCCATGGCTATGAACAAGATGGTGTTAATGAATATGAATAGTTAGAATAAGAAAAAAGCGTAATGTCTATTGAGGAAGTTGAGCAATAATTAGAAAACGGGAAAAAATTTATGGTTAAACACGCCCTTGTCTTTAACATTAATAAAAAATTAATGAACATTATTTTTGAATGATCATAGATAATGGTAGTTACAATAATACAATATCACTTAGGGATATTAAACAAATATGAGCCTCTTTCTTGGAACATACAAACCCTTAATCTATGTCATGCATAGATAAAAGCTCTATCCTATTAAGCAATATACTATGTATTTTTTAAATTAGGTTGGTATAATGATGAGATTTTATGTGATGTCATTGCTATGTAAGTATGTCACCTTATTTTTAGAAGATCATGATTTTTTATAAAAATATGACTTTGAAAGGTAACACAAAAATTTGTTCTTTTATTTATGAAGGAAAGATCATCACATTACACCACTTATTAAATAGGGTACATGGTAATAAGACGATATCTTTTATTGATCTTATTCGCTTACTAGTGGAGTTTCAAATGTCTATCTCCACTAGAATTTCTTTATTACTTACAATAATATCTCAAAAAATTAAATGAAGTAACAAAATATACAAATTACTAGTAGATGCTCAAGGAAAGGCTGACAAATTTTATAAAAGAGACAATGTTATAATTAAAGTTATTTCAGAATAGTTTTTTCGTGTAGCTTATAAGAATTTATGAGTGCATGAAGTTAAACAGTTTAAGAACACTCAAAAACATGGAATTAATTCATATATGTTGGTGCTTTTAGAAGAGTGAGAATAAGACAACCTTTTATTTAAGCTTGATTCTCTTATGTTGATTGAATTTGTCCTCACAACCACATTAGCCTTGAGAGTAAGAATAATGTGAAGAGAATTTTACATCATTAGACAATTCTAACCAAAGACTATAAACTTAAGAAAGTTTTACTTTGTTGGAACGAAAAACCTCTAATCAAGAACTACTAGCTTACTTAAGGTGACCTATCGTACCATATGTCACACTTATTAGAACACTACTATACCCATCACCCTAATGCCATTGAGGTAAGCACTCCCTACCTTGGGATGATGCTATAGAAGCATCCAAAATTACATCGTAAACACACAATCCTTGGCATTGCATTTGTCTAACTAGTCGATAGGGGCAAACTTTGGTTCAAAATTGCTCAAATTGCTGAAATATGCTTCAAATTAAATTTTTATTGTGCTCACCACCAATCGCATTTCACCCAATCCATTACTATCACTAATATGTTTGGCTTTCATTGCCACTACCCAAGCTTACTCATGCATTTATAAGATCCCAATTGAACTGAAAACATTGTTTGATTAGTACTCGGCATGTTTTGAACTGTTACCCTTGACATCCCATGAAGAAGTACACCAAACGACCATTCCAATCAATTATGTTCTACATGGCCCATGCATACACAAAAATTAGATCGATAGCTCTATCATGTTGCTTGCCCAACTGTTATCTCACCGACCATTTCTTTGGTTATCATACCACGTCCCAAAATGTAGAAGTAGTTTTCAAACTATTTAATTCAATTATTTTTTAACAACTCTTTATTTTATAAATTTTTTAAAAAATATTAAAAAATATTTAAGATCTTTATAAATAGGGATGCTTAAGAGATTGTAAGGAACGAAAAAATAAGAAATAAATTTATTTTTTTTGTGCTTCTACTTACTGAACAAAGTGTGTGCCCAACTTAGTTAGAGAAATTATTGCTTCACATGTGAGAGATAATGATCAAAAGTGAGAGATTATCTACCAAATGAGCCAACAACAAGATCACTTGTGAGAGAGATGGATCGAAAGTGATAGACTATCCACTAGGAGAGTTGATAACTAAAAAAATTATTGCCTTCACTAATACCTCAAACTTATCTATTAACCCAAATCCTCACTACATCACCCTTTTACCACTTTGGTGCTCCAAATGGTAACCCCTAAACAACTACAAGAGATCATTGGCAAAAAGGTATGCCTTTTAAATTTTTTTTTTCTAGGTAGTAATCTATATTTACGATTGTTTTTTACTATTAAAGTACCCCATATATAATTTATCATAAATTCTATAATTTATATGTATGAAATGGAATATGACAAAAACTATTTTATAGAATTTTATGCTTAATGCTTAAGGTGTTACTATTTACTCAACTTAAAAATTCACATAATTTTGCAGTGTCAATCTTTGAATAGTTTTAAAATAACACACATGCTACGTAACAAAAATTTGTGCATAAAATCTTTTTATACTTTTTAATAATCAACTAAACATCTTCAATATTGTAGGTTCTAATTTAGACTCCAGTAAGAGCCTACATTTATCATACATCTATAATGCAAAATACTTATAAGAACTCTGTTATTTAATTATATGTTGTATTTTCTTATGAATTATTTTGCTAAAAAGTTATGTATAAAAATTTTGTGTGCTATTTATTGAAAAAATCAAGAGGAATTTCTATTAGTTCTTATATTTTTTAATTAACAAATTTTAAATAAATAGCCATCCTAATATTCCAACTGAGATAAGAGTTGTCACAAAACATTTTTGGTCTATTGGAAGATTCACCTTAACCTAGAATTGCCAAAATGTTAATTTAGTTATGGATCAACTCGACAATGTTTTTTTACTAAAAAGGGATGTTTCTCTCACACTAATTGAAATTTGGTTCACATTGTTCATAAGAAGCAGGAAAATTATTAAGAATAATTTTTTATCCTTAAAGAATATTTAAAAAATAGCTTTGAAGTTATTTTGTTAATAAACTTAAGAACATTCTTAAAAGTGATTTTGAGTAAATGAGAATTTTTTTGGAATCACATTAACCTTTCTTAACAAATGTTTTTTATGGAAATTTTTAATATAATTCTACGAAAATGTAAAATATATGCAAACAATTCTTAGGTAACTCTGCTTAAAGTCATACGTACATCTTCCCAACACAAAACGTAAGCAAAAAACACAACTAATATAAATCATTTCACCAAATGTCGAGAAGGAAAAATTTTTATAATTAAATAATAAAAATATGCTGCTGCAACATCTCAAAAAAATAATAAGCAATATAATAAAAAAATGAGTTGGCACAAAAATGAAAGTTAATACAAATAAAAATCGTATGCTTGATGATGGCCTAGTGAGACAAGTATTTTATTTAAATTAATTAGAAATAAAAAAACATTAGAATTTTTAGCATATTAATGAAGAAATTTAAAAGTGTTTCTTCGATGAGTGAAGGATGCAGTATTAAGTAGCAATGATGAACACCGACAACAAATGCCATGAATCTTGTGACTTAAAACTTTTTTCCTAATTTTGTAGTAAAATTATTAATCAATTTTGATAAACAATTCACATATTTCTATGAATTTTTAATGACTATTACCATTTAACTCTAAATCTTATGTCATGTTTTATTTATATTATATTGATATGCATATAATGCATTGCTTCCATTTTGATCATTTTAGCTTTTATACATATCTAGTTAATATCAAAGGAAACATTTTGTAATATTTATGTTTATTTAATTTCTTAAATTTTTGTAATATCAGACAAGATCTAATCAAGATGAAACAATGCAAGTTCAACCAATCTAGACGAGCACAATCCAATTTAATATTAATTTTCACATTTTATAAATATTTATTCTTCAATGGGTTTGTTATGCATTATTAGATGTTCTGATTTGTACTTAATTTTGTGGTGAAGGATGTTGTCCTTGATCTCTTCATTATCATGGAATGTAACATGAACATAACATATATGTCATTTCAACTTTCATATATATGTACTTAATCTTAAAATAATAATTTATTATTATTCATATTTATTTAATTTCATAATTCGTTATAATTAGAAAGGAGGTTTGACTACGATGAAATGAAAGTTTTTTGACTCAAGTTGATAAATTTAATAAAATTAAAAAATAGTTTTTAAATCTTTTGTTGTTTTATTTTCTAGTTTATTCCATGAGATATGATACATTTGTATTTGTACCTAATTTGATGTTCGAGGGCGTTACATAGAATCTCCTTAGTATCTCGAAAGTTCACTTTCTTATTTGCAATTTATGACATTTGTTCTAATTTTAGGCTTTAATTTCTTTACATTACTATGAAACTCTAAATCTTTTCATGCATGAGCCATACATAGCATTGCATAGAGATATTACATTACTTTCAATTATGTCATAGCAACCTTAATATATAATTTCCTAAAACAAAAGTAATTGCTTATCATTTTCTAATGTTATTTAATTTTGTAATTAATTATAATTAAGTAAAAATGTGGCCATGTTAGATGAAGTAAATTTCATTAGAATCCATACAATGGACACCATAAAAAAATATTCATTTTTGCCTTCTAATTTTTTTTAATGTTCTTGCACTCTTTACTTCCATTGATTGCAAATTTGACGAATGAGGATGTTACCCTCAATCTCCCAACTGTGTTAGAATGAATCTTACTTGAATAATTTATATCTTTTTTATAATTTTTTTAAATTTGGCTTTTTATATTTCTAATTCTAAACCTCTTATACTACAGTTTGCATATACTACATTAATTCAATTGATCTCATTTTACTTCTAAATTAAACTTACCTAATATATAGATACAGTTTATTATTATTTAAATTATTTTACTTTGGGCATTTACAATATTTCAAAATAAGTCACAATTAAGAGAAAGAAAACATCATTTGTCTCATTTCCATATACTTTCTAATACAAAATTCATTTTCATGTTTCCTAAAGTTTTATTTTCCAAGATTTTAGAATCCTTTAAAGGACATTTCAATTCATACTAAATTTACTAATTTCTAATGCTACATTTTAGATCTTTAAAGGTATTCAATTTTTCTATTCAATTTACCTCATCTCCTCAAAATTTTTTTGTTCAATTTAATTTAGTGAAATTGCTTCAATTTATCTCACTCAATCTTTAAATTATAAATTTAGTTGATATTTAAATAATTATAATTTATTTTTTTATTTGTTTTAATAATTTGTAGTGCACCTACGAAGATCTGATCAAGAACACAAAATAGTTTTTGGACAAGCCTAGACAAAAATTGTGTAAGTAATTATTCAATATGCACTTTATCTTATTTGTTATAATTACTTTGTGTTTTTTAAATGACTATGTAATTGAAAATCTCTGCTCTATTAATAGTTTTTTCCAAGACTTCATTGTAGTGCATTGCATCAATTTATCTCCTTCGATTTTAATATGTGTTTACTTAATGCTAAATTAATAAATCTTTTGTCTCCACGTTTATTTATATTTAAGTATTTTAATTTCATTTTGTTTTTTATCCTATATGAGACATTTCAATTTGTACATTATTTGGTCTTAGAATGCAATTTTTTGTACATTTTGTCTAACGTATGGAAATTTTTCACATTGACTTCGTTAAACTGTAATGCGTCTAAAAATCCTCCAACATGTGACGTTTACATCATATCTATTTTGTTGTGTTGCAATTCCCTAGGGAATGTAATTTCTTATTTACTATAAATTTACTTATGATTAAAATAATAATTTAATACCACTCATCTATATTTTGTTTGGTTATTAATATAAGCAAAAAATGTGGTAAATTATGATGAAATCAATATTGTTATGCTCGCCTCTATCATCTCTATCCAATTAACTTTGCTTATTTATATTTTGAAATATTTTTTAATGATTTATATGAATCATGACATATTCTAATTTATACTAAATTTAACAATTGAGAAAGCAGGAAATTATCCCTTAGTAACTTGGACTGCAATAATTCAATAAAATTTATCTTATTTGTCAAATCCTGATTTGGCTAAATTATCATTTCACTCTAAGTCTCACATCATGTTAACTTAAGATTGTTTTAATTTTTTATTTCGTATCATCTTAGTAAATATAATTTCTACTTAAATATATATATATTTATTGAATATTAAAAATAATTTGTTATTATTTTTGCTTAATAGAATTGCTAATTCCTAGTATCGCCAAGCATGGTAAGATCGAGATAAAAAGAATTTTGTTGGGCTTGTCATAATGATCTCTATCTAGTTATATATATTAAAATGTTTTTTTAGTGATTGGCATGATTCATTAAAGATATTGTTTCACTCCTAATTTGATGATCAATAACATTACATTCGATTTCTTTAGTTTCTTTGAACACATGATTTATTTTTAATTTATCACTTTCCTAAACTTTTTTTAATTTGTTTTATTACTCCAAAGCACTATTTCCATTCCCAAGTGACTTCTACATAAGTTTGATTTGTTTGTATTATCTTCTTTTAATTTATTTTAGTTATATTTTAAAATATATTTTGTTAATATTAAATTTATTGATTAATACTATTGGTCTTATTTATATTGGAATTCATAAAAATTCCAAATGGTTTTTGATTGAGATGAAAAAAGTTATTTAAATTCTTTTTCATGAGCTCCATCTAATTAAATATTTAGTTTTTTGTATACAAATGTTTTAATTTCTCTGTTTTTTGCTCATTATACAAGATATCTCTTATCACACTTGATTCGATGATATAGGATGTTACACTCAATTTCCTTATTTCCTTGCAATAAAAAAATCCTAAAAAATTTTCTCATTTCCCCATATTTTTTCTCTTATTTTGTTGATTGCTATGTAACTCTTACGCTTCCTTTGTACAACCTTTAGAATAGTTTTACTTGATTATATAATAATACTTTAATTCATCTTATTTAAACTTCAATATATTTTTACTTTAAAGAAAAATAATGATTCATAATTTTTTACTTTTATTTAGTTTAATTCTTTATTGTAATTAAAAATGATGCTTGATAGGGATGAAATAAACATTATTGACTCATCGCAAAAAATTCTATCCAATTAAATACATTATTTTTTATTTTTATATATCTCATTTTATATTATTTTAGTATGCCTTATGTGTCATTTTTATTTGTGATTGATTTTTTGATTAAAGATGTTACACTTGATCTTGTTTGTGTTTCGAAATAATATTATCATATATATATATATATTATTTCTTTAATTGTTTTTTACTTTAACTAAGTTATATTTCATTGTAACTCTAAATCACCATCATATGTCCTTTACATCACTTTGACTTTGCAAAAAAAGATGTTCACTCAATCTCATTAGTGTATTGGTGGGAAACTTTCGCATATAATTTGCCACAACTCTTCAATTCTTTTGTGTTAAGTTGGTTATAATACTATGTAACTTTAAATCACATTTCTTGTGACCTTTACGAATCCTCGGTTAGGATATATGACATTATAATAGTTTATTTCATTTCTTCTTTAATATAACATTACTTAATATTAAAATGATAATTTATTATTATTTATTCTTATTTGTTTTGATAATTCATTGTAATTGAAAAAGAGATGATATCTAAATTAAACAATTTTCTTTGGACTCATCACGAGTAGCTCGACTAATTAACAATTATTTTAACATTTTTTAATATTTTTTTCTTTGATTTTTACGTTCTTTATGGGTCTTTTATGATTCACAGAAGATTTGATGGTATAGGATTTCAGATGTGAAATTGTAATTACCTTGGAATGTTGCTTTCCGATATAAGTTGTTTCTTCTCTTCAAACATTCTACTTCAATTTAGATAGATTACATTATACATATCAATCTCCTCTAATGTGACCTTTGTATCATTTTTATTTTGCTTGAATATATTACTTAAATTTGTGTGTTTCTGTAATAATATATATTTAATTTTTTATTAAAATAATATTTTTTTATTTTTTTATTTACCATTTAAACTTATGGTAATTCCAAATGAAGTTATTTTCAGACAAAACAAACCTCGTTAGATTTCCCTTGAAACCTCTATACTGTTGAAAAATCATTTTCATATTTTTAAATATTTTATTTGTGAGTGATTTTCCTTGTTTGATGAGACATTTTGATTTGTATAAGATCTAACGACTAAAGATTTTACACACCATCACATAAGTCTCGAGGAATACAGCATTGAAACGATATTAATCTTATTTATTCAAAAGTTTTGCTTTGATTTTGCCCCATTTTGTGAAACTCTAATTATTCTCTAATGCAAATTTTGCATCACATTGCTTTTATCATATGACATTCCTTTAATTTATGCCATCTTTAGTTTAGTATATTTATTTATGTATTGTTAGAATATTAAGTTATTATTATTTTGGTATAATTAATTTTGTTATTTGTGGTAGCTATAAATGTGTTCTAATGGAGAAAAAATAAAGATTATTAGACTCAATCAATAAGCTCTAGAAAATAAAATATTTTTATTTATATTTTTAAATATTACATTTTCTGAAACTTTGCTAAATGTTAGAAGATATTTTGATTCATACATATTGACAATTGTATAATTAATCTCCTTAATGTCTTGGAAGGTAACTATCCTATATAATTTATCTTATACTATAAAAATTTTTGCTCTGATTTTATTATATTCTTAGGTAACTATGGATATCTTCTTGAGTGCTCTATATGCTGTTTTCAAATTTGTTACATTACATTATAACAATTTATTTCATCTAAATCTTAATATAAATTTACTTAAAAATAAAATAATATATTTTTATTATTAAAGCTTGTTTAATTTTAAATTTAAAATATTTCAAAATTTTGTTTAATTTAATATCATAAAAGTGATTGGACTTGTCTTGAAGAGCTCTATCTAATTAAATATGTAGTTTTTAATACTAAATAAAAGAGAAAATTTATTAAAAATAAAACAAATTGCCTGAAAATATTATAATTATAGATATTAAAGAGTTCAAGTGTAAAATCCCATATTATTAAATGCTGCATGAATTAAAACATCTTACAAAAATATGTCAAAACTCTAAAAAACAAATTAATTAAAATTATAAAAAGTTAATTTTTAATCATGTTGAACTGACTTGGATGGGTTTAACTACATTTGGTTCATCTCCATAAATTATTGTTTGGAATTATTTTTAATTATTCAAATGAATAAACATAAGTAGTAATAAATTATTATTTTAACACTACAATGAAATATGCTTAACCTATGGAAAGTCAAATAAAGGCAAAGTGATAAACTAAATCATAATGATGTAAATATCATAAGAGAAGAGAATAAGAGTTTCATAATAGTTTAACTAAATGAAAGACAAACATTTAATGAATGATAAAAATCCTCTGAGATTATTCATTCCAATATATTAAGAAGATTAATTACAACATCCCAAATTGTCGAATAAGGTATGAGACAAAATATGTTGTAAAACATTAAAATGCTCTACAAAATTTTCAAAAATATAAAGATGAATATTTATATGACACAACTCATCATGGTTTATCTAGTAAGGTTTATTTTATATTAATCATAACACATTTTAATTAACTTAGAATTTCGAAATAAAATTTAAATAAATAAGAGTAATTTATTGCTATATGTGAAGTAAAGATATATTAAAGTTTACATTCGATCAATTAAAGAAATATAATATATCTAAATCAAAGTGATGCAAATGTCACAAAAGAGTTGAGCAAGAGTTTGAATGTAATATAACCAAATAAAAGAAAATAATTTTAATAAATGAGGTACATGGATTAAGAATGTTGAATAAGGAAATGCTAAGGAGATCAAGTATTACCACTTCAATCATTAAATATGGTACAAATAAAAATGCCACATAAAGCAATTCATGTTTATAGAAAAAAATTAAAATAAGAAAAATAATTATTAATTAGATAAAGCTTATCAAAATGACTCCAAAGGTGTTTCTTTCATTTCGGTTGAATCTTGTCTCAAATTTTAGTGAATTGCCATGGTAAATAAACATAAATAACAATGAATTATTATTCAAAAAATAAGTAATTATATATTAAAATTGAAATAAGATAAATTGAATTAATATAATGTATTCAATCAATGACATGTAATGGTCACGCTACAAAATTTTTAGAGTGATGTAATATCATAGCCATAACAAAGCTAAACATTTTATTAAAAAAAAATTTTTCATGAAAGTTTCACTCCAAGATGGTAAGGAGGTTAAGCATAACATCCTATATCTTCAATTTAGCTATGAATTAAATGTCTTGTAAATGATTACTTTAAATTATAGAACTTATTTAGAGTAGTCTAATAATATTTATTTTATCTTGATCAGATCTGTTTTTGGATTAATGTAAATGACCAAAAGAAGAGCTCATAATTGAAAATAAATTTTTAATTTAATATTTACACAATATATAATATTATTGAAATAAGATAAATTAAAAAAATTAATATTCCCAAATAAAAGTGAAGTAAAGGTCATATAAGAGGAGAATTATAATTTGATAATGATATCACAAAAAAAATTAAAAAATTTGTAGAAATGAAATAAAATTAATGAGAAATTTACATTTGATGATACTTAAAAGATCGACTGTAACATTGTTTACATTTAATTAAGGAATGAAAAAAATATCGAGTAAAGCATGTGAAATATGAAGAATGTAAAATATTGAGCAATTATAATTAAACATTTAATTAGACATAGCTCCTCTAAGGAAGTCTAGGATATATATTTAGTCTTCATCATCCAATTTTTGGAATTACAACAAACAACAAAAAAAAATTATCATAAATAATAATTTTTTTTTTAATTTTTAAGAACATGTGTCAAAAATGGAATGAGATAAATTGAAATATTGTAAAATAACTATGTTTGGGTAACATAATTATCACACAAGAGAAGATTTTGAGTAACAAAATAATATAATAAAATCAAATAAAAATTTGAATAAATCAAATTAATTACATGAAAAAGTTGTATTCCATGATTCTAAAAAGGCCATATGTAACATTGTAAAACATCAATTCTATAATGAATCAAAATAACTTCTAAAACATGGAAAATAATAGAATTTTGTTTAAAATACGAAAATTTATTTAAATAATATAGCTCATTGAGAAGGGCCCACAACATTTGTTTCATCTCTATCTGATCTCATTTCAAATTACAATAAATTATGAATGTAAATAGGCATAAGTAAAAATAAATTATAATTTATATATAAAGAAAATATATGTTAAATTTTAAAATAAATAGATATGTAATCTATCCAAATATAGATGATATAAACATCACATGGATTGTTACATTTAAATATAGTGAAATAAAAAACCATGTTAGGAAATAAGATAAAATATATGAGAAACTTGCATTTGAGATATTAAGCAGACAAACTGTAACTTCCTCAATCATGAAATAAGGTATGAATAAAAATGTATCCCTAAATGTGTGGAATATTTAAAAATATGAAACAAACTTTTAATTGAATAAAGCATATTGAGCTATGCTCAACTACGTTCGTTTCATCTCCATCGAACCACATATGTAAATACTAGAAATTTTCAAATTAAATAAGCATAAAAATAATAATCGAGTGTTTTGAAGTTAAGAAAATATATATTGTATCTTAAATAAGATAAATTTAAGAAATGCAATATAATGAAATCATTGGGACATAAATGTCACACGTGAAGAAAATTAGAGGTTCATTGTAGTAAAACTAAATCGAAAAATATAATTAAACAAATATCATAAATTATATGACAATGTTTCCTTTCAATATAATGAGGTGATGGAGTGTATATCCTTAGTCATCAAATTAGGTACTAATAAAAATTTCTCTCAAAGAATTTTAAAACTTTAGAAAGTTAGAAATATACAAATATACTAAGACTTCCAATAATGTTTCATTGTATTATAAGTGAATCTAAGTAAAAAAGTTAAGCAAATAAAATAAACTTTATAGCAAAGTAACATTACAAGGCATTAAGAAGATCGATTATAATTGAATGAATCTCATCAAGATGAGTCAAACAACATTACTTTCAAGTGTATCAAATCTAGTTCTAAATTTTTCAAATTATCATATTAAGTAAAAAAATAAATATTTTATTAATAATTTAATATTAAACAAACAAATAATATAGTTAAAATGAGTTGAATTAAAAATGTGTTATAAAACTAATTAAAAGTAATATAAAGCTCACAAAAGAAAAGAATTAGAGACTCATAATGTTATAAGTAAATCAAAGAAAAAACTTGAACAAATGAGAGAAATTGTGTATGGAAATTTGTCTTCCAAGATAATACGATCAAGTGCATCATCACTGATCATCAACTAAAGTGCAAATTAAATTATGCCATAAGGAGTGCCAACAGATAAGCAAAGGAAAAATTTTAAAAAATAAAAAGATAAATATTTAATGAGATGAAAACCTCAATAATGTGAATCTAATGACATTAATTTCATCCCAATTTGGCAACATTTGGAATTACTGTGAATTTCGAAATTAAATAAACATAAAAAATAGCAAATTTTTATTTTAACATTAAGGAGATGTATATTAATTCTTAAATGAGATGCATGTAAGTGATACAAAATAACCAAATCAAAGTGATTCAATGCTCATGCTATAGAAGAATTTAACTTACATGGTGCTATAACCAAATCAAAGGGAAAGATTTGAAAAATAAGATAAATTATTTGAGATCATTGCATTTCAAGATACTATGATGTTCAAATGTAACATCCTATATAATTAAATTCTATATGAGTTATAATTTCACATAAACATTCCAAAATCATATAAAAATATTTTAAAAATAAAAATAAATATCTAATTTAAAATAGTGCATCATGTTGGGTGTAACTACATTGGTTTCATATCTATCAAATAATTATTGGATAAATATAATAAAACAAAATCGAAGGAATACATAAATGACACATAAAAAGAGATTTATGGTTGCATAGCAAATAACCAAATTGAAGGGACAAATTTGAAAAAATGAGATAAATTATGCATACAAGTAACATTTAAAAGACACTTAAAAAATCAATTGTTGCATCCTTGATAATTAAATCATGTTCTAATCCAAAAGTCCCATAAACCTTGAGTGCATTTTGAGTTCCATGGGACGGCACAAGTCGAGAGGGGGAATGAGAGAAGTGGCTTCAGTAGCTTTTGACAAGACAGTAAAGACGATGAAAGGCTGTGGTTATTGAGAAGTCAATCAAAATCCAATTTATGTATTTTTTTGAGCAATTTCAACCAAATGTTATACTGACAAAATTATTGAATTTGTGTTACACTAGTTGTTGTATGCTTGTAAGCAAACATTAGACGTTCTTGAATCACTATTTGAGTGTATTTGGGTTAAACATAAGAAATAGTTTTTTCAAATCAACAAAACTCTTTATATACGGCTTCTTCAAAATTATTAAGAACATTCTTATAAATATTTACTATAATTGGAATTTTTGTAAATAAAAATTTTTTATGCATTATAAATTTTTTAACATCCAAAATATATTTCAAATTATATCACTTAGTTTTGTCAACTTAATTTTTTTATTTTGTTAACACCATGAGAACTTTTTCATTAATCTATAACTTTTTATTTCTTACATATTTAAAAATCCATTTTTCTAAATAGGTATTTGCTGTTGTTACGCATCTTTAACTATTTTTTTGTAAAAACTTATAATTTCATCTTTTTTCTGTTTCACATATATTAGTGAACTCTTTTAATTTTTGTTATCTTTTCTATTCTCAAATTACAAACACTTAATAACACATTTTATGTTGTTTAGAAATCTTTCTTGATTAATTATTTTTTCAATGGGGTCTTTATCTTTTAGGTTTTTAAATTTTTTAGTCACTTTTATCTATCCATGATCTTTGTATTTTGCAAGCTTACACAAATAGATTAAGAGAATTACAATGTCACATTGTTAAGTTGACAATTTTTATTTTTATTTTTTTTAATTATTTACAATATTATGTTGAACAAGTTTATATTTTCATAGTACATTCTATTATGTGTTATTAGTAATGTTTTAAAAATATAATTTCATTTAATATTTGATATATATTATATTCTAGTTAAAACTAACCATACATGATTTTTTTTTCTTTTTCTTTTTCATTTTCCATTTTACAAAAAAATTCCATCACTTGTAATTATTATTATTATTATTGCATTTTTTTTAAAATTTTCAAACTTTACTTTTGTTTAATAATTTTGAATTTTCATCTATTGCTTAATATTCACATTTCTTCTTGATAAATATTTTTATGACATAATTGTGCCAAATTAATAAAATTTTCAATTTTTTTTCATTAATGTGGTTTAGGATTTCTAATTTAAGGTCAAAAATATTTGACAATTGGTGAAAACATTGTATGGACTATGAATACAAATATTCACTTTAACATATTATAGTTAATCTTTATTTTGTAATGATGTTTTGAAATAAACTGTGCAAGAAACACAAACCACATCTCTAAAATCCGAATGTTACATAAGATAAACAATATGAAGGGCTCATCATTTTAATCATATGCCTTTTTTATATTTATTATAAGAATGATTAAATGTAAGCCAAATGTTGTTATTGGTTTGGATTTTTTTCATGACATTTTTATCTATAAAGGTATTCTATTTATAACATTTTGTATTACTCTTCAAATGCTGAGCTTTTCTTTGTAAATTTTTTAAATTTTTTTATGACAATTGTTCGAAAAATAAAATGGGTTTTTAGTTTTTTTAATAATTTGAAGGTTTGATATCTTAATGATTTTCCTTCATGCTAGTATTACTTAAATTTTTTAAATATTAATTAAAATTTGTATGATCTTGATTATTAACAACGTTTTTTGTTACTAAATCACATAAGTATTTAGAATATTTTGATATTTTAATGATTTGGACATCTGAATAATTTTTAAATAATAATTTAATATTTCAAAATCTTTTTCTAACATTTGTTTATTAGTTATAATGATAAATTTGTAAAGCACATTGAAAATTAAAAACTCTTTTTGTGATACATAATTTATAATACTCGTTATTTTTTTAGTAAAAATAGTTTTCACATGTTATTAAGGTAATTTTATGTTCATACTCAACAATTTATTTAATATTTTAACTATCTTTTGAACTATTGTTTTATCATAATATATCATTGAATGAAATAATTGTGATATTTTTTAAATATATTAAATCATTGAAATGTTTTTCTTTTATAATATTTAATTAAAATAATGTGCTACTTCCTTTGAACAACTAAACTTCTCTTTATAAAGATTTTTTTTCCATTTTATAATGTTTATGAGCATTTATATTTTGAAACAATTCAATAGATTATTTTTGCTATATGTTTGCCATTGATAGACAATAAATTTTAAATATTCAGATATTTTTATTATTTAATTATCTTTATATATTTATTTTTTCTATTATTATTACGACGACACGTTGTATTTTAAATCATTGTGATACATTTTTCTTTTTCAATAATATATTATCAATGTTTTTCTCAAAAGATATATTTTTTATGAGAAGATTTAATATTTTATTTCAAATTTTATCAATAAGAATATTTTATTTTTTATTATTGTCTTGGTTGTGGCAACTATTATGTCACATAAATAAATATCTTTTTTATCTTTTTCTTGATCTATTATATTATTAAAAAAGCATTATCGTAATAATTTATCATTACTTTTTTTACAATTTTTAATAAAATAGAACAATTAACACTATTGTGTAACTAAGAATATTATTTTCTTTTATGTAATGAAATATTTGTTAATTTTTTTGGTAATCTTTATCTTAAGTACTATTATATTTTTGTGCAATTGAAATAATGCAAACACATAATGCATAAATGTAAGTCTTACTTATATTTAAGATAGTTAACATTGTTTAATATTATTGGCATGTCTTTGCTTGTGAAAAATATTTTTTTGTATAATGCGAGCTTAATAAGCAAATTAATATAAAAAAATTGAAAAAGTGTAAATAGAAAATTATATTTCTTTGCTAAAAATTTAAATTAATCAAAATTATTCAACCATTTTCATAAAAAAAATTGTCTATAAAATAAAAAAATTAGAACTATATGAATGAAATTAGAAACATTAAAAACAATGAATAGACAAAAATATATATTATTGTTCGGCATTTAAAATGTCCAATATGTATGTATAAATTCTTAAAAATATATTCATTTCCCATAAAGTGAATAGGAAATTCTAAATTTAAATAGAAATGAAATTTTAAAGTCAAAAAATAATAAGTGAAAAGACACAAAATATGACAAGAAGGTCAACAAAATTATTGGTATATGTTAAGAAAAACATATTCTTTTTTAATAATTTAATTAAATATTTTTGGGAAAAAAATTAATAAGATTTACCAAATGTATATGAACTTCAAATTATTTAGCATAAGTTTTCAAAGAGGATGATAACATGTTTTAAAGAAATAGTACAATAGTGAAATAAGAAAGAATCATTAATGAACAAATACTTAAAATATTAAAACAATGTTATATTATATTAAAAAAATTGTTATAGATGGAAAAGTATAAACAAATATTGTGTTGCAAATAAGAAAGCTAGAAATATGGTTTGTACTAAGCAAAAAAGACCAAAGTAAAACATAATTATCATATATCAAGAATCTACTACGACTTATTTATTAGTAAGAAATTCTATTCAAAATACATCATAGTTGAGAATCATAGCCAAATTAAAATCAGATAAAATTATTATACTCCTGATTATACAAATTAAAAAAAGGGTATATGATTCGTCTAATTGTCTAAGTATTTTAGTTATTATTTAATCATCAGATTTATCTAAATTTCTTTGGCTTTTCCAAACCTTTTAGTATGATTACTTTATTCAATTAGTATGACTACATGAAATAAATATGGATATATCTTATTTAATTTAATGCATAAAAAATGTCTGTAATACATCCTTCGATTAAGTCTACCATATGCACAACCATTGTAATATGAAATCACAATTGATCTATTTTAGATTCCACTAAGCATATGAGATTACTAAATAAATTTGAAATATATCATTTATCAATTAATTTTTAGTTCCATATTATAGTAAAAAATAATGATTTTTATTGTGTTGTCTTAACAAATTTAAAATACATAGTTCAAATTTGTAGATTGCCTATATTATTTATAGTAAGGGCTTTTTTGAACCATCCATATTTTCTAGAAATTATGAAAAAGATGTGCATATTACTTTTTTCTTTCATGGTCCACCACATTTGAAGCTCTTAGTTCATGTGTTTCTTTTAGTGACAATCCAATGTGTTTACCTAGCTTCATTTAAATTACGTAGATCGTCTATCACTCATTCGATTGGGTTAAAAATGTTTTATCAAACAATCTACTAACCCAAACAACTATTTCATCCAACATTTTGGAAAATTCAATGGGTCAGTAACAATAATCATAAGAATGTAACAACAATTCCAAACCACATTCTAATTCCACTCCATGTTCCTATTTTACTACCTAGTCCACTATCAAGTTTACCCAAACTAGTTGAAAGGTCATTAACACATTTCTTTGCCTTACAACGAAGAAATAGAACTAAAATACTAATTTGATTTATATAGTTCTATAAGCACTCTATTTAGCTTGGCATAGTAAGATGGCAAGAGTTTTTGGGATAAAATTTCTGATTCTATAGAGAATATTAAAATAAAATGCTTTAAATTAATTTTTAAATAAACTTGAGTACATCTTTAAAAGTGATTATTAACAAATGCTCTTTATTGGTTCCTTAGTTAATTTTGTTTAAGAATTCACTTATTCATAAACATCTTTGATTGTAAAAGTCTATTTGTGAAATTGACTAATTAGTGTATAAAAGTAAATTATAAAAGACTCAATATCTCAATATAACTTTTAAAAAAGTTGTTACATAGGATGTACTCCAATAGAAGCCTCCTTAACCTGTTTATATCAAAATGCTTGATTAAACAACTAGTTTAAATATGCAGTACTTAGAATTTAGGATTTGATCTGGACTATGATATTTGATTTTGGATGTGATGTTAACATTTAGATCTGATGTTCAGATCACAAAAATTTGTGATTGGTTGACATACCTAATTAGATGTTTAAAAGCCGATGTGAATATGATTATTTGATCAAATAATTATGCAATTATATAGCAAAATAACTCCCGTAATTTTAGTTAGAGTTGCATGAAACAAATATAGGATTTTTTCCCACATTGCATGAATGATGCATCATTATGGCTTGATAAGATTTTTTCTGTATTAAGTAATAAGTGTATTGTTTGGAGTCAGATACCTCTGGTTCACTCTAAAGTGATTTTCTTTGTTTCTATTACATTTGTACTAAATTAAATATGAATTCATGAGTTAGATGCTAATTCAAAATTGTTCAAAGAGGTTTTCTGTCATTTTCTTGATCCTACAAGTGATTCAAATTGTATTTTGTTTGGTTACCTTTGTGTTTGATCAATTAGAGCATAAATGCTTATTATTTTTCCTTAATGGGTTTGATTAGAGTGAATCAACTTAATTTTATTGAACAAGTGATGTATCTTTCAAGATAATGAATTAGGGGTCTTTAATGTATCATGAAGTATTAAAAAATATTCGAGGATTGAAGATATATGTATCAAATTCGTGAAGTTTTTTTGTTATAAAATTGAATATTATCTTATTGATCATAAATCATATTTTCATGCACTTTTAAATCCTAATTTAATTATTCTATAGTAAGGTTTTTTTATCCTTTATAAATGATAAATCAAATAATCTAGATCTCATTTAGTCAATTGAATGGCCTAGATAAATCTGTCTTGTACCTAATCATCTAGAACTAATCTACATTTATAGTTTCTGATCTAATAATCCATAACCTCTCTAATAAGATCCAATGGTGCTGATTGATCCTTCCTAATGGCTAATTCCTTAGACATTATTTGAGCTATTGCATTAACCAATTCGAATAAATATTTTAGGTTGTTTGGAAGAGCTTTTCAAGCCACATGGAAGCATCATTTGAAATGACATTTTCTTAACTTTTCAATAACTATGATCAAATTATTTTGATATAAACCTAATTCTTATTCTTAAAATACTTAACATGAAATAATATTTGAGATCTAAACAAAGCACAACAGATATTCTATTATCATAAAATCTTTTAAAAGCAATTATAACTTAGTTTTTCACAAAATGTCGAATTCTTTTAGCTAATCATAGCACCTCTAAGCTTTCAATTTCTCACTATCATAAAACTTTTAAGCTTATTAAGCATTCTTTTATTAACAAACAAGCATCAAAAGTTGTACAAAATTATCATAATTTCCCTACTTGTTTTTGTTTTCCTTTATCATTTTGATTGGGTAGCATAATTTTTATGAATACGTAAGTTTAGTTTAATGTCATAAAAATCTTAGTTGGTGATAAGCTTACAAAATCTTGTGTTATAATTAAACCCATAGAAGCTAGTAGGATAGAGATAACTCATAAGAAGAAACTTTAACTTGTAAAGTTTTTTATAGTGTTAAATTTTTTTACTTTAGTTGGGGGTAGATGTTAATTCTACTTTGAAAGAAATATTCTAAAAATTTCGTTATATAATTTTTTTAATCATAAAAAAATTGAAATAAATAAAATTAAATATTTCACCAAACATAAACTTTTTTTTATGAAGAATTTTTTTAACAAAAATATAAAAAAAACATAAAATATTTCAACACTTAAAATCAACCCCTCATGTGGGATTCATATACTTGTTTTTATTTCAATTAGTATCAAAGCTGGTTCTCTACAAAACAAGTAAGAATGACACAATTAAAAACCATAACACTCAATTACTTTTGTTGTGGCATTTGTCCAAGTAAATTCAATCAAGTTATGAACTTATATACTTTACATGAAATTTGCAAAAAATTAGAAGTAATTAATGGCAAAACTTTGTAAATGAAAGAAACCAAGCTAAATCTTCTTATGCATGATTATGTGCTCTTTAAAATAAATTCACGAGAAACTATAAAAATATGCTTATATAATTTACTAATTTTACTAATGGGTTAGAGAATCTATGAAAAGTGTTTCTCAATGTAGATCTTGTAAGAATATTACTAAGTATTCCACCCAATGAGTATGATCCTCTTACAAAAGAAATAAAGGCAGTCGAAGACATAATCAACTAACATTTGATGAGTTACATGGAGAATTATTAAGGACAAAGATCGAGATTAGTTGATTAGTTGAAAAGGGGCCGCCATATAGAAGCAAAGCATGGAGCAAGGTACATGGAACAAAAAGCCTTTAAAGCTAACAAAGACAATATGAATATGACATCTATCTATTCTATGAACTTGGTGGAAGAGTTAAATCTTCATGTTAAAAGTTTAAATAAAAAGTTGGTAAAACATTTTGCTAATAAGAATTTGTAACAAAATACAAGGGGGAAGATGGAGACAACAAGATGCTATGATTGTGGTGAAACTGACCACATTATATCAGATTATCCACAACAAAAATGCATTAAAAAGAAAAAAAGAATGGAAAAGAAGTAATATTTTCAACCTATTTGGAGTGCTTGAGATGAATTAGACTCCAAAACTTCAAGTAGTGAGGAGGACCAAAAAATTTGCTTAATGGCAAATCATAATGAATCAAGTACATGAAGTGAAGAATAAAATTTAAGATAAGCTCTTGGCCTCATAAAGTTTCTAAAAATAATTACATAGAAGTTATTCCTATTTTAAGTTCTTTATATCTATACAGAAAAATTCAAAATATTTTATAAAGAAAAATGATCAATTTTTTATGAAAGGAGATTAAAAAATATTATAAAATGAAAATGATTTCATGATCATTAAGAATACTTCTTTAAAAAAAGAAATCTTGAGTTTAAAAATTAATTTTATTTTATTCAATAAGAAAATTTTTTTAATATTTCACATGATGTTTACTTTTCTAACATAAATATATGTCTTCATTTGAATATTCCTGATATTTGTATATTACAAACTTTTATAGTCATAAAAAAGGTCATACTTTAAGGATTGCCAAATCAGCAAAAATAGTTCTATTTCAAACTCTTGTTTAGAATGACTAAGGCAAGCTTGTTTGGATTCCTAAGGTTAGATAATAGATAATTTCAAATAAGTTGCCTTTACAATAATTTTCTAGAGATATAGTATATTGGAAACAATCGTAGGTTAAAAATAACGTGCTTTAGAATTATGATCATAAATAAGGTAAATAAAAGTTTCATTTTATGATTACGAAGTAAAACATTATAATTCATGAAGCCTTGCATAGAGAGAAAATAAAAATCTAACTTTTGTGAGTTTGATAGTGGATGTTCAAGACATATGACTTGACACATATCAAAGTTTATCTCAACAAGATGTGATAAAAAAAGATAGGTAATTAGAGAAAAGTTCAAGTTGAAGGTAATCATACTTTGTTATGTGTGACTTTCTACATTAAATAAAATATGTATGTTAGACGTAGTTAAAGATCTCCCCAAGCAAAATAAAACTTGTTGAAAAATGTATGAGTCTTGCAAAAAGAAGGCAAGTTAAATATTACTTTTAAACCTAAATTGACTTAACTGCTAGTAAATCTTTAAGGATAATTTATTTAGACCTCTTGAGACCCGTAGAACTCTAGAGTTTAGGTGAAAAAAATGGATTTATGATTATTGATGATTCTTTTTCATATAATTTAGTTATATTTCTTAATAATAAAAGTGAGACATTTTAAATATTAGTTTATTTGACGTAAAAGATAGAAGAGCAATCCCATCTCAAATTAATTTTTGGTCAATGTGATAATGACAACTATGTTAAAAATAATGGTCATCAATTTACATATTCTTTTATGCATCAATAAAATAAAATTATAAAAAGTAGGAATTGGACTTTCATAGCTATGGGTAGACTTATGTTGATCAAATACAACCCACAAAAATACTTTTTGTCCAAGGGAATTAACAAAATATGTTATTCAATAAATAAAATTAATTTAAGTTCGACATTTAAGAAAACTTCTTATTAGTTATTTAATAATAAAAAAATAAATTTTAGCTACTTTCATGTTTTTTGTAAAATTACACCATTCTTAACAATAAATGGTTAACGTGAATAGGTTTGATGAAGTAATGGTCTCTAAAATTACTTAAAACGTTCAGAGAGCTTTAAAGATTAAAAAAAATAATGGTCAACTTTGAAAAGGTCCATATATTTGTTATGAAATAGAATTTTAGCCTATTAATAATAAGATACTTCTCCATTCAACTTACTTTAACATTTTGATTGAAGTATTTCACTTGTCCATCTTATTAATGATTTAAGAAAATTCTAAGATTTTATTTCTATCTCAATCTTTTTTTCTAATTAAATCCACGTAGTGCATCATTGCCAAAGTTAATTTAAATTGCTAAACTATCAATTAAAAAAAATTAGTTATGTTAAATTTTCTTAATGAAAAAAATTAAGTTACACCTAAAGTAGTCGAAGTGAAAAGCATTGTGTCTACAAACACCAACTTGGTCTATAACATCAGGTTGAGGAACCAGTTGAAAACAAGCCAGAAAATTAGTGAGGGTGTGACCTAAACCAGATTAGGATAAGGTAGAGATTGAAGGGTTTGATCTTGAATTTAGTACGCAAATTCAATCTCATCAGACCCGTAACAATGAAATGACCTGTAAACATATGAGTGTCCTAGGTGATGAAATCCCCGGAATAAAAGGGGAAGCTAACCCCAATTTGGCTAGCATTATAACTCATGAAGGTTATTATAAAGAGAAAACAACTTTTCTTTTCAATAATATGGTACCAACACTACGTCTATAACCTCCATGCTTAAAGCATGCTTTATTTTTCATCATTAAAGCTTTGATCGGATGATAAATGTTTCATCAACTATGGGTGCTTGATCCGAGCTCAAAATTGGATGACGAATATGATGTTCGACTTAATTGAAAATTTTTTATTATTTTTGCATTTTGAAATAATCTATCATTAAATCAAATGACTCATCATTCTCTATGTTTCAATTCGACTAATGAGAACTTTTCCAGCTTTTTCATCAATGAATCAAATGATCCAACCTGATCTTACTAGATCAGTTGGCTCAGTTCTCATCCACCTTGTTCCAGCTACGATAGGTCATCCACCTTTTTAGACTTTGATCTAATGGTTTAGTACCTCTTAGATAGGACCCAATAGCATTGATTAGTTCCACATAATTATTAATTTCAGTGCCATTAATTAAGCCATTGCATTAGTCAATTTTAAAAGACTATTTTAAGATGTTTGGAAGTAGTGTTTGAAAGAACTTTATGTTTACATATTAGTGTCTATGTTAAAATTTTTCCATATAAATCTAGCCCTTATTCATGAAATAACTATTAAATGTAAACCGATCATTTAGATCTTAATAAAGCATTGCATAATATTCTACTAAAAAATTCAGTGATAAAATTTAAGATTTTATCATCAAACAAAGCATCATAAGCAAAGGTAAAAGGCACATTACATTAACTATCTAATACTCTTTGAAATGATCATCAAACTATCGACCATCATTTGATAGTGAAATCGTCTCCATTATACAATATTTTTGGACCATTCCATCCATTTATGAAACTATTTGATCTCAACTTACACTAATAGATCTCATCTTTCTTAAAGGCACTTTCATAATTATTTAATTTTCCTCCCTCCTCCTATCCTTAACCACGATTTTGTCTTTCACTCCTGCCTATATTATCTTCCATTATATTCCTCTTTATGTTCTCCTCTTTTATACATTAATTTTGTTGATACATACCCTTTGCGATATAATCCTTATAAAGATTTGTATTTCTTGCTCATTCTACTGAAAATGACATCCAAGAGTCTTTTGATATATTTCATAAAATAGTACTCCATGAAGTCTTTATTTTAGTAAAAAAAATAATTTTTTTCTAGTTTGGTATTTTTATTATTTTTCTTTAAAAATTGTCCCAGAAAAAAATTAATGCTATTTTTAATATGTTTTGGTTTTTCTTTTTATGGCATATCCTCTTTTAATTAATTTAGAATTATTATTTGAGATCACTTTCCACTTTTGTTTGATATTGGACTTCCTCTCCATATTATTAGTTCTTTTAAATACTAATCTTTGCGATGTTACACAAAAACATCTATATGCAAGTTTCATTTCAGTACATTTAAAGTAAATTTTAATGCTCTGAGATTATTTCAACAAACATTACATGAATCATCAGGTCCTTTTGCTATTTTGTAAACATCTTGTAAAGTTTAATCATTAAAATTCGAAAAATGTTTGTATAACTAGTCCACTGGATGCTAGTTTTCCTTATTTTCTTGATTTCTCTTATTAAGAATGCCTTTGGCATTTCCTTATAAAAACATTTATGTTAAAACCACTTGTATCTTTGATCATATCTACATACATAAGTACCATTAGCATAAAGCTTTATTAAGTCTAAAAGACAAAATACATGATGAATCTCTAGCAACGATAATGACAAAACTATTTTGCAAATAATAAAATAATTCATTTCATTAATCTACAAAGGCAAAAAAGTCTTGCCTTTAGCTATTCTCTTTTTCCAAATATTGTATGCTTTTCACAAGACATACGTTTAAAAATACAAGACCCTCTTCCTAAAATTCTGCTTTCCTAATTTTCTAAAAATAATTTTTATACAGTAAATCTATTTCTTTTAAAATATTACTTTGATTATTGAGATCTTAGTAGAATATAAAATCATATCTATATCAATTAGGGTATTATTAGTTTGTTCATACATGTATAATAATAATTAATGCATCCTATTATACAATACTTTGTATGTTGTCATCTTAATACTAGATTAATAATTGTTGATGTAAGAAAATTAATTAATAGTGAAATACTTATCCTAGTTCTCTTTAAAACATAATTTGCATAGTCCTAACATATTCTTAAGTCTTTCACAAATTCCCTTTCATTGACTTCTATTTTGAGCCTAGAATGTTGTGTTAGACTATAGTTGAGCATCACATGGATTAAGAAACCTTTTCCATAAGTGTGATATTAGTTCGCAATCCTCATGTAATTTAATATTTTATGAAAGATATTCCCTTAATAAGTGAAATATCAGTTTTTTGGGTTAAGAACCTCATTTTAAAACTGACAAATATTTGGATATTTATGTTCCAGACATCATCATGTTGGTTTAGGCAGACAAATTTTTATAATCAATATGCCAAAATGTCGAGTGTAAATTTCCTTTTATTTGTTATGGATATAACATATATCTCCCAAATATCTATCTAAGTATTTAGTTGAACTTCGACTATGTTATATATCATAAACTTTTGCACTTCTTGAAGATTTGGCATCTAGTTTTACTTTTTACTTGGTAATATTGTATTTCCAAAATAGTAATGATTAAATAATTCATGCGATTCAAATTATCTTAATGTTTAAATTCATTTAACATCAAACGAATTATAAATAAGACATTTTATGAACTTTGTAATGACAAGAAGCCCATATATGAAAACTTTGGCATTTTTCAATGGAAGTGTTACATCAATACGTAAGACAATAATTAAAGATAAAACGCCATGTTAATGGAAGTTATTTCGTTATGATATTCTAAAAATAAATAGACATATAAGCCATTTAACAAGGTAAACTTAGTTGTAAAAGAATCTACTGAAGTGATGTTTGATGGAGTTATGAATCAAAACAAAGTGGTAGATATGGAACACATGGAAGATTTTGGAAAAATAAAATTCGAAGAGAAACGAAGAAAACTAAAGTAAGGATATAATAACATCATTATCAACATATATTTGACCTATTGTTTTGCTGCAAAAGTGGTCATATGGGCAAAAAATGTATTTTATTAGTAGATAATGTCATTCTCATTGAGTTTAAATGAACCTCTTTGCCTACAAATATTTTTGTTTTAATGTTACACATATTATCATGCTAGTTTAGGACAATAATTCTTGGCTATTAGTATGCCACAACTACCACTAGAATGATATTCCTTCTATTTGTTATACATATAACATTTACCTTCAAATTATGTATCTAAAAACTTAAATGGGCTTCTTGAAATGTATTAATTGAACAATGTTGTTCTCCTCTTAAAGCATTGACAACTTCTATTACTTTTCGTCATGTGATATAGGATCTCTAATCCATAATGTCTAAATAATTCAAGACATTCTATTTATCTTAATGTTTGAAATGATTTATTTTCAAACCAATTATGAATAAGATATTATATTACATTGCAATAACAAGAAGCTTAAAAATTAAAACTTAGGCTTTTTTAATAAAATTTTTAACTCAAAAGGTAGAATGGAAGTTGCAAATTAAAAACCAAGTGAATCGAGCCTATCTACTTACTATATTCTTCAAATAGGTAGACTTATAAAAAGTTTAATAAGGAAATCTTAGTTGTAATGCAATTTAGTCAAGTTGTGTTTAATGAAATTATATATTAAAAACTAGATTTTGAAGACATGGAAGATTTTGAAAAATATTGGAAGACCAAATAAAATTGTGATATTACAAAATTAGTAAATTTTTGATAAAACATTATTTTAGGAAGATAATTTATATTGGACTTTGTTAAAAAAGGATTGAATTAAGGAACATCTTCAAGTACAATATTTTCTAGACAATATCACATTTGGATCAGCCAACTTTGATATATGTGAACGAATTTGTAAACTTCTTGGTGTAGGATTTGAGATTGTCATAGTGGGTGAGTTTTCTTATTTTCTTCTTCAACATTATTTGAAGATGGGAATTTCGATAGGACTTTGTTCAACAAGAACTACACTAATGAATGTCCTTAAGATAACATCTAATATTTATGAATTTTTTATCTCATTATAGCATTAAGAAATAAAATAATTAATATGCCCGAGAATCTTTTTATACCATTTTTATCCAAAAAAAATTAATTAAATATCTTTGTAGAAAGGAATTTTAAGAAAGTTTTAAGCCTTCTCGATATTGATGATAAGCTATATTGCATATGAATTGGTTGTACTTATTTG
The DNA here is from genome assembly GCA_023846275.1 of Vanilla planifolia. Taxonomy (NCBI): domain Eukaryota; kingdom Viridiplantae; phylum Streptophyta; class Magnoliopsida; order Asparagales; family Orchidaceae; genus Vanilla; species Vanilla planifolia. The sequence continues at coordinate 1,671,446 of JAIUJO010000026.1, read as the reverse complement.
TTATATGCATGCACAAATTTTGTAATTGTTATATAGAGTTTTTAAGAATTTTATTATAAATTAATCGTTTTTAATTTTAAAAGTTTCTTCACTATTTTTATGGAGGATAACGTTCATAACTAAGTTTTAAGTAGTTTCTCATATATTAATTATTCAGTTGTCATAATTATTTTTACATATTTTAAATCTTAATATCCTTAAATTTTAGTAATAAGATTTGTTTACTGCGCTATTGTCTAACATTGTCATATATTAGGTAAATATATTGAATATCTTAAAAATAGTTTTATAATTATGATGTTTTTTTTTCATTTTTTATTTAAGCTTATCATGTTTTTTTTTTTTTTTTTTTTTTTTTTTTTTTTTTTTTTTAAAAAAAAAAACATCTACTATTTAAAGCGTAGTTGGCTATATAAAACATGATAAGAAAACTCTTTGTTGAACTATTATTCTTATTGCTTCTCTTATTTATATATGAAATAATCTTGCTTTTATTACTTTTTCATACTATAAAAATTCTTTCAATATTATGTTGTCTCGATAATTAACATATGTTAAAATTCTATTATATTTTTTTAACTAACAAGATTTCACATAGCTTGGAATTATTTAATTTAGTTTAAGACATTTGTGCTCACATAACCTAATTTCTTAAATTGTTTTACCTTCGATCGAACAATCTAAATATTTTGAATCATTAAATTTTTTTTTCATCTATTTAATACAAAAACATTTCTTTAAAAATTTTTCTTTGTGACAAATTATAAAAATCATTTCAAAAATTGATATTTTTTAATAAAATATAATTTTTTTCTTTGAAAAAAAATTTAAATTTTATTATCACTTATATTTTTTTAAGGTTCGTATTATCTCTTTCTGTATGTTTTTATGACTTTACAATCTTTTGGACTTATATTTTTATATAATTACTTTTCATGTCGCAAGTCGTATCAACATCTATAACTTTCTTATTTGTAAAATGTCATTTATGCCACATGCAGTGATAGAAAATCTTTAATATGACAACTAATGTTTTAATATTTGATATTTATATGTAAAGAAAAATTTGCCTTTCACGATATAAATAGTATATTTTCTACAAACTAATTTAAATATTTATCATACAAAGCTATTTTTTTGTTTATTATTTTATTGACATAATGCGTATGTTGTTTTGAATAAAGAAATTCTTTATTATTAAAAATTCCTTTTTCCTTTATTCTTTTTGTATAATATACATGTAACTAAATTGTAATTAACAGGCCGATTTTCATGACATTTAATTGACATTACTTAAAATAATTTTGGAAAATTCTATTAATCATTTTGCTTAAAGTTTTATATTAGTTTTCTAACTATTTTATTTTATTTTATTTTTTGTTTTTTTATTCTTCATTGAATTTTAACAGTGGCTACTTCATATTTTGAACATAATGGTTAAAATTTTAAATATGAATTTTCTTTAATAATCATTTATCTTTTAATTGTTTCAACATTTTTACATTACTAATTTTATTTATTATTAATAGACTATATGTTCTATTTTTTATTATTTTTTTGTTCTTCTTCACCTTTAATAGAATATACACGTTTTAAAATTGGGTGCCCTAATTTCACAATGATTTAGCATTTTATTTCCTTAAAATAATTTTATTTAAAATGTATTTATTTATAATTTAAATTATCTTGTTTAATTTACAACCGTCTGAAAAATTCTCTTATTTAATGTGCATTACTTTTTATTTTCCTTGCTTCCTTCACAAAATACTTAAAAATTTTCAAATATTTTATTATACTTATATATTTTCATTTTTAAATTAATTTTGTTTTAATTAACGTCTTAAAATTATAGGCACTTGAACATTATTTTTTAAATATCATAAAATTACAAAATGGTTTATCTTGAAAATATTTCCATAATTATTTTTTAATATACTAATACTTTTGCAAATATATAATGACTATATTTTATTTTATCATGAATGTTGACTCCACTAGCACAATTGTAAATTGTATGATTTATTATTTATTTCATTTTTTTTAACAATGGCATGTTCATCTTTAATAGCACTAACATATTTTTTTATTAATTTATTATTGAAAAAATCATTTTGACTTGTTATTAGTTATTAAGTTTAATTTTTAAAAGCGGTTATACATTAATTTTCTTGATAACAACATATTTTTACTTAAATTAAAATATTATTAAAGTTTTAGAGAAATTTAGTCTTCGAAATGAATAAAAGTTTTCTAATTATTTATTAATAAATAATCTATTTTTTATTTTAGAGAAAAGAAATATTTTTAGAAAATCAAAATATAACTTAAATATAATTAATTGAACATCATTGGTGTAATAAAAATGTTCTGGCAATTGATCTATTTAAATGTTTTCTAAATTTTTTTTTCAGTAAGTCATCTCTATAAATAGGCTAATAAAAATTGATTTTCTAGAAAAAAAAAGGATTATCGTTATATGGAAACATCTAACTAATCAAAATTGTAAAGCAAACGACAAAAACTAACTAACATAAAACTAGGAAAAGGAATTATTTTGTGAAAATTATGAAAATATAAAATAGTACAAACAAAAAGCTCATAAAGTTTAATAAACATATATAGCATTCAAATTGTATAACAAATAAAAAACTAATTTACATATCTTTACAAATAAAAGAGAAAATAAAAATTAAATAATTAAAAAAAATTTTAAAAAAATTAAATGATGACTTAAAACATATAACATATGAAATATTTTCGAAAAACAATATCAATAAAATGTGAGAAGGCAAAATCTTTTGCCAAGCAAAAGTGAAATTAAAGTTTTTTTATGTCAAAAAATCAATTGATGCTACAAAAAATCTAAAAATCATCAAAAAATTGTGCACAATGTGTCATAAAACTTTCCAGATATATTGGAAACAAAATAACAAAGAAAAATTAATAAAAATAACAAAACATATAGTTTAACAATAATAATTTAATATTATGTTAAACAACAAATATATATTATACATAATTACATAAACACTCATTTATTATAGATAAATATTTGACAAAGATTTACGAGGAAAAACTTTGGTTTGGAATCTTACAGCTAGATTTAGATCTTGCTCTTATGTTACAATGATAAAAAAAAAGGTGGTTGAAGAATAAATGAAAAAGAAGCATGTCCAATCTTTGTGCACTTCTCAAAATGCGAACTTCTACCAGAACTCTCAGTGGAGGAGACATCAAATATTATGATACAAATTCCATATTTTCATTCGTAGAAGTTTTTAGCATCTTAATATTAGGTTTCCATGTACCTAAATCCTAACCTTCTTGGGTCAAAAAGATTTCTTATAAGAAAAGAATTACAAAAAAATAGTTCGCACGAACTCAAAAAAGTAATAAAAGATAATTATTAACCTTGTAATACAACTATTTCTTATATTAGCTAACCTAATAATGAAATTTCATATTTCATGCATTTATATTTTTTTGATATCTCATTGAGTCCAACCTTTATTTTGATGATGTGACTAATTAATTTATCAAAATAAATTCATATAAATAAGCAAATAAACATTATGCTTAGTGTTATATTTGAAATTAGGGGTAAGAACATTTTTTGGAGTAATGCAAGTTCAACTTAATATTCTTTCAATGCTTAAGTTTGATAAAATTTATGATAGATAAACTCATATGGATTTGTCTCATAAATGCAATGCTTAAAAGTTTCATTAATACAATAAGAAATTTAATTAAGAGGACATAATTCAGATGTCGATGGGTTTAAGCTAAAGTTTACTTAGGTGGACAAATTTAAGAAAGTTCATCAAATTTGTATTTGTATTAAAGAAATTCAACCCTTTATACTTGAACTTATCATTGATGAAATGTAAAGACGAATAGTTGAATAATAAGACAGATATTTTAAGTGATACAATTTACACGACCAAACTATAAAGCACTTTGCACTACTATTTTCTTCCAAAGTGGAATATAACTGTAGCCATATAAATCCATCACACAAATATTGCGTATGGAATTTCCTGAATTAATAGCAATAGATTTGTTTGAGTCTCGTTAACTTGAATGGCTTCATCAAGGTGATTGTAATGGGTCAAAGAATTGTAATAAGATTAGTATTTCTAAAATTAATTAAGATAATCTCAATTAAACAATAAAATAGACATTCTTATAAAATATGGTTTCTCAAAAAAAACTTAATCTTCAACATATTAACATATAACACATAATAATCAAATGGATTTTGATAATAGATTAAGAAACTTAATATGTGAATGTGTGACATGAATCATTTTATGGTTTGAATATGATAAAAACCCATGTAACTAAGTCATAATTTGAGATGCTCATCTTTAGAATATTGAATGCAAGGGTTCACTTCCTTCAAGATTGATGCTTTTATCAAACAACACGAAAATGGGCAAATATATTAAAATTTAATTTGTTATAAAATAGAATCTAATCTTCCAAAAAATATATCTAATTGACAAATAGTAGGGTAAAGTAGCATAAGATCTACATCTAAATGTAATAAAATTTCAATGACAATTTTTTTGAGAACTTGCTTTTAAAATAAGTAAAAAATAGTTTAAAAAGAGTATTTGACACTCCATAAGCCCTTTTCAATTTCAAGTTAAATAAAATAAAATAAAATGAAATTACTTTTCTATGTTAATTATTAGTTTGTGGGTAAAGGAGACAAGTTACGTGAAACTTTTACTCTTGTGGGAGCTACTTGGACAATACGAAGCATAATCATATTGACATATACACGATAGTGAGGTCATAAGTGGATTTGTTGAAACTATTGCCTAAGAATAATTTCAAATAATTAAATTGCAAATGTTGTAACATCATGCCTTCATTTAGAATACATTAATGTGAAGCCATAATGTGGGTTATAGGAAAATGCTCAAAAAGTTGGAAGAAAAGTAAAATGTAGCAATGCATCAAGTAGTTGTTTTGAGTCATAGTGATTATTTCAATAACTCAAAATAAGCTTTGATAAAAAAAGAAATTATCCTTTTGATAAGATTTACAATGATATTTTAATCTACCAGCTATGTAATACGAATTTTGTTCTTTGACATGATCAGAAGATCAACGCTAAGCTTGAACTTGATTTACGTGGAGCACCACACTACATAACAACGTTTCTCTTAATAGTGCTGATTGATATAAGACAACTTAAACCATGATAACATTTGAGTTGAAACTTTAAATTTTATTTATTTTTAATAAGTATGTTCTATTTTTTCTTTTAACGATTAATCTAAATTATGTATGATATTTTCAACCTATCTTACAAAAAGTATGATTTTTGCATTGTTTCATTAAGAATGGTAATTTTGTCAAATTTTCTATTGTATTATAAAATTGTGCTTTAGAATTCTAAAATATGTTCCAAATTTTTTCAATCATATCCTTTCATATCCTAGCCAATTAAATTATCATTATAGCAATAAGACATCTATACGTAGTGGCATTCACAATAATGTGAATAATGTAATTTTAAAAAATGAACAAAGTTCTACAATTAAGCTAGTTTATTAGAAGCATGTTGTATATATTCAATATAATAGTGTGATTTTAAAGATAACCTAATGAGGAGTGTGAAAGGCTTTAAAAAGGGAGATACTAAAATATTATCTAGTATTCACAAGGGCATCAACTCTCTAGGAAAGCTCTTAATCATTTAATTTCAACTTTTGGGAAATTAATCATCCAATTCAAATTTCTAGTCTGTCTTAGTGAACATTTGATTTTCTTATTTATCTATCTAAAAATTCCAGTTGTGCACCATGATGCTTCACCACTAACTTGAGTAATTAGGATGTTTGTTATTAAAATCACTTTTTCTTTAGGTTAGCATCCCTTATGTTAACAAACAATGTGTGTCTTAAGCTTCTGCAAAAGTTTTTAGTTGTCCAACAATACTAAGGTTTGGATTGTTAACCTGTACCACCTTTGGGTAGGCCATTATATGGATACTCTTCATGAACGTAGGAACTTTTCAATTATCAATGAACCAAAAATAGGTTTTAACATATCATTTTATATTAACTTGGTATTAAAGAATGGCTAGTTCTAAGAACTTTACTTAATTTTTAATTTAACATTAAACCAACATCTTTTAATTTTATTCTATTGTTTTTAATAGCTAGAATTTATTAAAAACTATATGAAACAACATTACAAAATAAAAAAAATCTTTTTTTGAGTCTAATATTTCAACATTTATTTATTTTTATGTTATTTTGCTTTCACATTTCATTATTTGTTTGTTTTTCTTTATCTTTATGATCTTGAAGTGATATATGTTTAATTTTAGAAAATATGAATTGTTAACACTTGATGATTATTTCAAGATTTCTTTCACTGGTAAATTAGATGCAAAATAGAATTACATTGACAATGTTCCCTTAGGGCTTGATATAATTTTCACTTATTTGATATTAGAAAATAGGTTGCTCAAAAATAAAAATTTTTTACTTGAGAAATTAAAAAAAAAATTCTATTATATGACTTTTATTGTTTCTATTATTTGAAGGAAATATTTTAGTTTATACATCATATATGCATTTGCATGCATCATCACAAACTCCTACTAACATTGACATTGAAAAATTTTATACATGAAAATGCCTTTCCATTAAGGACAAATTTGCATGCTTTATGTATGTAACATCAAAGGTAACAGTAAATTATTGCTATGGACAAAGTCAAATTTTATTAAACTACTCTTTGAGGAAAACCTTTTGTTCAATTCCATATAAACTTGCTCAAATTAATAGGTGACATTGTTTTTTTTTTAGCATCTTGAACTATTTTATTTGGGAACAATTCTATGTGAGTAGATAATATTATCTCACCATGGTCCATGACATTATATTCTAATTGTAAAACTATTGTGCATGTAACTACTATTTCAATATTTAATCACCGTTATTTGTTAGATGTTAAAAAATTGAGTAAAACTACGTTCATAATGATTAGCTTCAAGGATTGATCGTGTACCCAACTTCTAACATCAAGTAATAAACCCTTAAACTAAGTAAAACACTATAAGATTTGAAGATCGTAATCAATAAGAATAAGCATTTGTAAATATAATTCAATTATTCAATTAATTTTTATTCACAAGGAATTAAGCCACACTATATTGATAAGTTGAATAAGGAATCTAGATGAACGAGAATTCTATCATTAAACATATATGTTATGTATTTTATTGATGCTAATAATCTTGATTCACATGTAGTTAACCCAATCTTAAATTTTTAAATCTTAACCAATTGTTGTACATAGATTAATTATGAATTTCAAAACATGTAAGAACAAGTGTATCTTCTCATGATACGATGTCATCTAAGAAGGCTTGATTATTGTTCATTTTATGGTGGCAAATTAGGTTAAATTATGATGCACAAAATTATTTCGTTGTTAGAGAATTACAACTTAATATTGCATATCGTAAATAATACTTGTTGATTTGAATACATGAGCAACAACAATAAATAACAAAAATTTATGTTTTCAGTTGTTGGGATTGACAGATAGTCATAGTATCGACAAGTAATCGTAATTGCCAGCTAGAGTGGAGTCATTGGGACTCCTAGAGGTAAGTTTCTACACTCCATATTTCAGTTATACTAAACCAGTTTGCTAGAAAGTCCTTGCTATATATTTAGAGGGCCTCACCTCCCTCAACCATTCATTTGTTGAGGATGTCTGCTAGGTAGCTTACCTTTCACTAATTTACATCAACCAAAGAGAACCTTCGATGTTCAACCAAAAATTATTTTAAAAGAAGAACAAATTGAAAAAATTCATACACTAATCAGGCTTCAATTAGTGAGGAAATTTTCACATAATTGCGAAATATTGATAGTAGCATTTAAGAAAATCAAAATTTGCAATGACTAAAGGTATCATTCTAAGATAATTGACTTGTTATAATTACATTTCATAGATTATTAGAAATGTTGGCTTCACCAAGCATGGAACACCAATGACTTTAAGAAAATAATATTTAAGTGGTGTCGTGAGTTTTATGTGAATGTTGTTTGAATCAACATTAGATCTAGTTTAGGTTTCATTTGAGTTTTTAAATAAGGTAGCTCGGTACTCCTTAGCTGTGGTAGTAAAAACACTTATACAAGTGACTATATATACTATAAACAAAACTGGAATATGCATAAACAAGATGTGTGTTGAGCTGGATATAGTGAAGGAATTGCCTAGTTGAATCTGGATAACGAAAAATTTGGAAACTCAAATAGATTATGGTAATGAATTAAATATGATTACTTTGTTAGCAACTTCTATGGCCAAGATCAAATATCTCTTCAATGTAAAAAAATAAAATGTCACCAAATATGTAAGCAAAAATATACACCAACAAATGTCAGTGAATGTAATCTTACTAAGCAATTATTTATAAATTAGTAAACATTCTAAATAAAAAGACACTGCATTTTGATACTTTCCTTTTAGATAAGGATGTTGTATGAAAAAATATTGAGACACTATGAAATTGTTCTACTGTAAGGAAGGAGTATAAAAAGTCACAAATTGTATAGCTAATACAATTAGTTGTAGGATTAGCACAAGCTTAGGGACAGTCAAGTTTCCAAATGAATTGACATGGAAAAATCATTTTAAGATTTTAGCAATGACTAGTTTAAATGGTCTACAAATTCTTATCTAATGTAATCTAAAGTGGAAGATTTCAACCTAATTTAGAAACGACACTCAAAGAGAAATATTAGAAATAGTTAAAGAGGCATCATAGCTTGAGTAAGATTTGTTAATGTGCTTGATTTTCTTTAATTTCATAACCAATGACTTTTATTAGATAACATCCTTGGTTGTAATATAAGAGGTACAAAAAATAGAGCAATGGAAGGTAGTTTATGGTTCTACCAAAAACAAAACTAATTTTGATTGTTGTGATGGAACATATGTCTAACTATAGCTAATTGCATAATCTATCTAAGAGATTAGTATTTGAGCACCACATTGTTAATAAATCCAATAGGATTTAGGTATTATGAATTAAGACATCCATTATCAAACCATAAATGAGGATGAACAGCTAGTTCACTGGCTCATTATTAATCAATGGAGACAAATGGTGCCTATAATACTTATATGTATGTTGAATTCAAGTGGTAAATGAAAAACAGTTTGGTACGTGGTGCCTCAAATTGTTGATGAAATTAAAGCTCCGTCGATAGAAATAGTATACTTTAAATGTAATAGCTACACTTGATGGATACTAGACTCCATCCAACCTTATGTGCGATGTAATGAATGTATCCATTGATTACATCAGTCAATGGTGCACAAGAGAACTCTCATTTACTGAGCATTTATTTACAAGGATAAGGAATGAAAGGGAAATGGATCTAGAAAAGGATACACTTATTGTTAAAAAATCAAGCTTTGATTGATCTATTCTCAATAATTGTAATGCAATGTTTTCGTGGAAAGGGATCAACCTATGCACATTTACTTCAATCTATAAGGGATCATGCTCCTCTATCAAAGTTGTTAAACTTTCAAAATATGAGTCAGGAATCTAATATTCATCCTAAATATAGAAAATGTTAATGAAATTCTATTATTATTAAAATAATCAATAATTTTCTTAGTTCTAAATTCTCCTACATTATTGCTTGTAATGACAACTAAATTATGACCAATTTCTTTTCTAATTTAGTTATCAAGATATAAAATTGCTTTCAAGAGTTACTCTATTTTTGTAAGAAAATTATTTATGTATACCAATAATAGTCATCTAACACAACAAGTTTATATTTCGTAAGTCCTGTAATCATGCATTGTATATCTACAAATCATTTATTTTAGAAAGTTCAAAGGGTATATACATTATAATCTACAAAAAGACCATTTAGTTAAACCTTTTATTAAGTTATATTTAATTATTTGTCTTAAGTAATGTGTGCTAGATTTGCGAAATCATCTATGCCATAAATTAAACTCATTAACATATGACACAAACATTATATTTGAGGACCATTTACTTTTTTCAAATATTTAATTAAGCGTTATTTCTTTTAGTTGTAATAACTAATGATTTCCACCTTCGCTAGTTTTGTACGTAATTGAATCAAATAAAATACTAAAATTGATATCACATAATTGACTCATATTTTGGAAATTATACTTTAAACTTTAAACTAATAAATTTTAGTAATAAAAATGTAGAATTTCCGATAGTACATTTTTAATTGATATATTTCTTAGAGTTCTCACTAAGTACTACTTTTCCTTCAACATAAGCTTCTTATTTGATTAATAAATAAATTGTTTCGGTCATATATCTCAAACATCAACTATCCAAGAATCACATCTTACTCATCTTTCAAAAGAAAACCTTTCTATAATTATAAAAAAACTGCTAAGACTTATGAAGCCAAACCTTTTTTAGTTAATAATATTTTTGACTGGATGAACTATAGTTTTCCTTAATTAATAATGAACAAGTACGTTTCAAGCAATTAATATCATTAATTATTTAACTAACAATGCATGCCATTAATTTGTTATTCTAAACCATCATTAGGCTATTGGATGTTCATTAAATATGTGTTAGACTTATTTCTAATATGTTCACAAAGACATTAATGTTCATTATGGTTTTCTTTTAGTTTCTTATATTCCATAAAGAAAGTTTCATATTATTATGAAAAAATTAATTGTTAAGGTAATCCTTCATTATAATAACTTACCTCTATAGTTTTCCTATATGCTTTTCTTTTAGCTCTTCATTGTTCTCATTCTTTTCACTTGAATTAGTCTCCTCAAAGTCACTTCAAGCTTTATTCAACATTTTCTTCTTTTAGTTCTTTCTCTTCTTCATTTCATTTTTCTCTTTTTTCAATTCAATCTAACTGCATAAGAAATGATGGTTTTATTTATCTTAGTTTGTCACACTCATGGAAAAAGATCTCTTTTTCACTCACTTTTTGGACCTTTGTTTCATACAACTTCTTGTAAAACAAAAAATTTTAGAAAATGTTCGAAAATTACAGCAATGCTATCTTCATCTATAGCCTCATCTTCTAAGGTTTCTTTCTAAGCAAAGCCTTCCTCTTCTTTTAACCTCTCCATCTCTAGTTCATTAGTCATTAGCTCACTTGTAAAGTCATCCAATGTCATAATAGAACTAATTATAGAAATCCTAAAATTTGTTGTGAAAGCTTAATACACTTTTCGAAAATTCTAAAGATATTTTTTAGATGTTCATTCATATTTATGGTCTTTTCCAAGCTAACAAGTCCATTAATAATTTTAATAAATCAAATAAACATTCTCTCAATAGATTCATTAGAAAGCATTTTCGACAACCCTTAATCATATGTCATCATATCAATTTTAACTTGTTAAATAAAAAGATGTACCTTTTTATGTTGCCATTGACTTGTGGCAAATTTCAAAAGTATTTTCTAAATTCACAATTCTATTAATTAAAAATATTTATAGCTTTATTATTTACTTAAATTTTATGTTTTTTTTTGTAACCATTTTTTAAATTTTTTTGTTTTTAATACACCTTATGACTAATTGTGTATTTATCTACATAATAACTTCAAGTCTGTAGTAGTTTTAATAATTCAATAGAGATAATGATGACCAAAAAAATGTTGTAGCTTATTACAGGAAGCTGTTAAGTGAGCATTGCTTTGATGAGTGATGTCTAAAATGTTTCATATTTTATTTTAATACATTTGTTTATTGTAAAATAGGTTCACATGTAAATAATAACCTATATATATTTGATGATGTTAAAATGGCTTTTTTTATGAAAGAATTATTAGCTTTTTGATTTTATGATTCTCTTATTTCATTTAAATTTCAAATCATATTCAAGTATCAAATTGTTCAATCATCTCCTTGAATTTTTCATCTTAACTTACTCAATGACAAGAGCTGTTTTCATCCTATCCTTTAATCGTGTGGCTCTTAAGTGCCCTATTTGAATCTTACGATTGAGATCTATTGCAACTTTTCTATGTTAAACCGAATGACCTAGATCTCATATTACATGATTGGACAGCTAGATCAAATCGTCCATAGCTAATCCACTTATTAGGCATTAGATTTGATGCTCTATATCACCTCTAATCAAATCCAATTGCTTTAGTCCATGCTACCTAATGGCTAATTATTTAGCTCTTACACTAGCCAATGTGAAATAATATATACATTTATAATCAAAATTTTTTCTAAAAATAAAATTATTTTTTAGAAGTAAATACTTTAAGAAATAATGAAAATTATTTTAAAACCACAATTCACACCATTCTTATGATATTGACACGTTGCATGCCATTTTAGAAGCACATTGACCAAAACTTGTTCAAGTATTAATTTTAGCAATTATTCTTCATGGACAATTTAATCACCTTAGAAAGGCCTTGACTCTAAAACCAATTGAAACTTGCTTTATCAAGAGGGTGGAATTGATAAGAAAAATATTTTGACTTATGAAAAAGTATTTTTAAAAACATATTTCTAAAATTAACTTTATGTTGTCTTTTAACATCTAATAAATCTTTTACTTTTTTTTAAAATATATTAATTAAATTTTAAATTGTGAAAGAATTAAAAATTGGAAATAGTAAAAAAGTACAATAACCTTTGGTGATTCAATTCCTATGCAAACCTACAACATCCCCAAATAAAAGCTATGAAAAAACAAACTAATTAGTATAAAGCTTTCAAAAAGTGATGATGCTCACAAAAATTAAAAAAATAAATGGGGTAAAGCAATCCTTCAATGAGATGAAACATGTAGAAAAAGAAAAATTATCACAAGACATTTGATTTTGATGTGTATAGTAATCCTATGCTCGACAAATTATATAATAAAGCACAAATATTTTTTTCTTTTACTTTAATTGAAAATAAAGGAAGGTTAGAGCTAGAAGAATTATGGACACAACAAATGAAAAAAAAATAGTTAGCATATGTTGCTAAGGCTTAAATTATGTAGTTTGAATGACATATTTCAATGACCAAAAGAAGTTACAAAAAATCCTCATTAGTCAGTATGGGTAGAATGGCTTGAATTAGGTAACTATTTAAAAGTAGTTGTTTATATAAACAGTGGGTTGGGTGGCACAATGGTGCTCATAAAATTACCATTACATCCACTAAGGTATTTTTAATGTAGATGATTAAATCTCAAATTTATGTGATTGAATAAAGGTAAATAATAAATACATGATTGATTTTAAATTGGACCATTACATCATAAAAAATGAATATTTGCAAGATTAAATACTACACATTTAATAAAGAAAGGCAAATCTTCAACTATTCGATCTTGAAAATTGCATGACCAACTGACAGTATTTCAATCTTACATTTTTGAAAAGATGATGAATATTTGAACATTTGATTATGATGACAACTATATCAAAGAATTTGTTTTGGAACTACAGTTTTCAAACGTAATGAATTTTAGATCATTTGATCTAACCACAGTTTTTAAGTAATATAGGCAAAATGAATTTAGCAACCTATGTGCCATATGAGTATTAAGTGATTGGTTTTATAATTTTGTCCCAAACTATGATGTAAATGACGCTTTTGAGATGGGAAATGACTACATGAAGAGTTTTATCCATTAACACCAAAACTAGAAGTTAAGCCATTGATAGGGAATGTTTCCAACACTGATTTACTTGTTTTCAATTGTGTATTCACCCATGAATGACTTGCATGAGTTCTATAATAGATAAATCTACTTGATGTTGATATACATTTTTTTGAATACTCAACAAAAGAAATTAATAAACAATATAACGATTTTTATCATCAAAATATAATGTAGGAAATAATGGTTCAACATAGCTAACATAAGAAACAACAAAAGTTATTAATAATTAAAATTTGTTGTTGAATAATTACATGAATAAATAACATATAAATAAAAGAAATGAATGATGATAAAACTCTATCCACAATTAGACATCTTAGGTCTCCTCTCACTTTCTTGTATTGCCATACATATTAGTCCAAACAAGACTAATATGTATTATCTATGTCCAACTTAATTATTTTTATAGAAAAACTAATAGGCTTCCTTTAATTAGTAGTTACATTATTTATTTAAATTTTTGCACTTTGTGTATTAAATTTTATTGCTTTAAATAAATTGAAAATTTTCACCTTTTTTGTTACAAATTTGTTATGCTTACCATGACAAGAATATTTTCTGTAAATAAGATATAGCATTAAAGTTTAATGTTTTAAGTCTATTATCTTTTTTTTCTTTTGTGTATTTTGGTAATTTTGAAATTATTTTGTGTATAATATTAACATTGATTAACATGTAATGCCATGAAAGGATTTTTGATATTATGTTGGTCTGATAATTTACTTTTTTCTTTATAATATTTACGTATTGTTATGTATTTATAATTTTTATGTTCGTAATATTTTTTTTTTAATTTATTATTTATTTCAATATATTTATTTAAAAACCTAAGTACATATAATTTATTTTAGCATATTTTTGGTGATAGAATTTATTAAAAAACTCATTCACTATACATGGTATTTAATATGTCTTTTTAAATTGTCAATTTTGTATTTCGTTTTTTCTTACAAGGTAAATGCCTCGTCTTTTCTCATTTAATTATTATACTATATTTTGTACATAAATTTTTCTTATTTTTTTACAATTTTTTATGAAACTTATAGTTCTTTGATGAGTTAATTTTTTGTTAAAATTATTTTTTAAAAAATAACCTTATGATGTTTGAGTGAATATTTAATAATACCATCACTAAAAAAAATTATTTCGTTGTGCATTTTTTTCTTAATTTTTATTTATAATATATAAAAAAATTTATGGTTCACAATTTTTAAATAATTGTAAGTGTTGTACATTTTTTGAATTAGAAAAGTCTTCGAGAATTGAAGGTTTGGTACATTAAATGATTATTTTTAATCTTATTATTACAGTTGCTTAACGCATTGGATCATTATCAAAGTTATAATATAGATATGATATTTTATGGCTACGTTATCTATAAAATTTATTTAGATAAATCATTAATTTTATGTACTATTATAATAAATATCATTGTTATTATTGAAATATTATTTTTATATTTGTTTTTAAATTTTCAGCATCATTCAATGTACAACAAATTTAAACATTAATTGTTTTGTTATTATTGTATTTTTTGAGTTTTTCATACTTGTATACTATTTATGATTATTGCCTAGTATATGATTTTTAAATGCTTATTATATCGTTTATTTAAAATATTAACATGTTATTTAAAAACAGTAAATTCTTAAGTTCTATAATAAAAATGTTTAACAATTATTCGAAAAAGTTGATGTACAATCAAATTTGATCAAATTATAATATTAAAAAAATTTCAATGTATAAAAGAAAGTGTATTGATTTAATTTTCTTAGTTACATTTTTGAACATGTACTACTTTATTTTCAATTAGTGTACTGTTTTGAGGACTTTTTTATGTACTACGACATAACTTTTCATATTTTAAATAATCTCTAACACTAATAAATTCCTTAATTGGACTATTTTATTTAAATTAAAGTAATTAGAAGTTTCTTGTCAAAAACAAAAATAATTATCAATTTTTTTTGCGTTTTATGAACTTATTTTAAAAAGTTTGTCAGAAAATTAAACAAAAATCACAACTTGAAAATAAACAAAACACTTGGCATAGGGTTCCTGGCATTAAAAAGGTGTACATTATTTTCTAAATAGTTCAAGAATGTATGCTTTGCTTAGCTTTCCATTATATAGAATATTAAAAAGCAAACAGGTAAAATATTAGACTTCATTATTCGTAAATATTTAACAGGAATAAATTAAAATATAATTTTTTTAAAAAATCGAAATATCATTCAAAACATTGAAACTATGAAAATAAATGTAAAAATCTTTAAAACAAATAAATTTTTTTTAATGATAAATAGCTAAAAAAATAAATTTATTTACCAAATAAAAATATTTAATATATTGAACATTATCATAAAAAATTCTTTTTTGTGGAAAATATAAAATATTTTAAGATGATAAGAAAGATTACAACAACAAATAACTTAAAATATTTAAATTATAAAAATAAGCTTTTGCTATACTTTCAAAAACATAAATACTAACAAAAAAATTATGAATATGACATTTCAGATAAAAATTAAATAAATATGTATATTTCTTGAATGATTAAAAGATATGAAAAAATGGACATTACTATCTTGAAATCATCTTTAAATAGTGTTTAATTTGTTTTTTTAATATTATTTTAGAGTTGACACTAACATTAAGAAATAATACAACATTTAGAGAAAATACCAACAAACATAATTGTTAGTTTTTCCATTGTCTTTCTTCACAATGTCATTTAAAGGTTATATAAGATAATCACCACTATTTCATTCAATTGTTGTCATTATGCAATATTTTTGAATTGAGCTGGCATGCACAAATAGTTACTTTACGACATCCAACATACTAAATGAATAGTAAAAGCATCTGAGAAGTACATTTGTGTGATATGACAATGACAGACATCATCTTATGACAATAGGGTTCATATATTATATTTTCATAATATATCATCTTGAGAGTATCATAACTTGTTAGTAGATCACTATCAATGGTTATCATTATTTTCCAATCTCAAAGATATACGTTTGACTACAAATCAATTTAATTATTAAAAGTTTTCTTATATTACAATTTTAATTTATGTCACATGTTATATATATTTTTCATTATTAATATCTCTTTTACTAAGTTTTTTCAAATAAAATATTTTATTTACGTATTATGAAAATCACATTTTAAAATTAGATATTAAGGATCACTTGTCCATTTTTAATATTGTTATATTTAGTATATACAATTAAAAATTTAAAATAAGAAATTTTTTTCATAATATTATTTTTTATGCAATAATTTATTGTTTTTTCAGGTTATATATTTGATCTGAAAGTTATTAGTAAACATTTTTTGTTTGTTGGTAGAATGAAGTTGGACAAACAAAAAGAAAAAATTATGTTTATTTGTTTAGCAAAAAATACAATATTTAAAAATTCTATGTATACATATTTATATTTTAGTTTTATTAATAACTATAAATATTTTAATTTTATGGTGTACAAAGATATTTTTTGAGATTATAATAGTAAAACGATGTATATTGATGTTTTATACATCTGATTTTAATTTTTATAATTTTTTATTTATTGAACGTTTTATTATTTTTATACTTCTTTCATTGTGTTCATGGCAGTCATAATTATTGAATTTTTTTAGGAAATTATTATATTATGCTTTGCATATCATGAACAATTATATGCACTTGTCTATGAACTAGGTTTTAATTTTTATTTTATATCTAATAACATTAGCGAAATTACTGTACCTATATTGTTGCATAAAATAGTATGATCTTTAATGTTTTTCTATTTCTATTTTTCAAATAAATTTTTATTTAACAAGTATAATTTCTAATAATTATTTGGATAAAATTTATTACTTATTTACAAATTTTTTTAATTATAAATATTTAACGATGTTGACTGTTATAATTATTATTTTGATAGAACTTTTCAAAAAAAATATTATAAATAACTAAATCATTATGAAATTGTTTTGAAAATTTTTGCAAAAAAATTTTAACCTTTAAATGTATTGATGCTATGATTTTTATTATTTGTCAATTTATCAACTCCATTGTTTTTGTATAGCTTTCACTTTAAAAGCATTACTTTTTGACGTATTTTCAAATTAATTTAAAAGTTGCAAGTAATATAATATGTTATATTTTGAATTTTGAATTTTTTTTTAATATGTTTAGTAGGTTAGAATATTTACTTGACATTATAAATAAATAATTTTCATTAATTTGAAATATATTTTTGGCATTTTTTTGTTATATAATTTTATAATTTTATTTTAACTTTTATGAAGTAAAAGTTTAAATTTTAAATATTATTTTTAGGTTATTCTTTATTCCTTCATAGTTGTATGACATTATTTAAATTATAAAATTTAATTTTTTTTTACACAAAACACGAAATATATTTAAATTTCTCAAAACATAAGATGTCAATAAAATATTCATTATCAAGAAAATATGAGGGCTATCTAGCTTAGATAAAAACATTATAGAAGTACCAAGAATGATATTTAAGGTAAATAAAAAAATTTTAATATTAAAATTTTTATGTAAAATGTCTAAAATAATTTTCATGCTTGACAAATTTCATACAAAATGTTCCATTGAGTGATCTTATAACATTCCGAAATTTTGCATTCTTTATTATATATATGGCTTTTAGCTTTGCTTATTGATTCATTTTGTTTTGTTTGTTTAGTTATTATTTTTACAAAAATATTAAATCTTAATAAAAACATCTATAGCCTAATTTATTTTAATTATTGAAAATATTTAAAATTTGAATAAGTGATTTCTTAAATAATATTTAAAATGTTGAACGATTGAGATAAAGTTGTTTGTGAAACATATCAAATAAATTGATATCCTACTAAGTATAACAAAAAAAATATATATATTATTTCAAAATTTCCATAAGCATTGCTTTGGTGTCTTTTGAAAGCAAAACATGTTGTTTTTAAGAAAATAAAAAAAAAACAACCGAAAATATTTAGTCTTTAAAATAATATTAAAATTTTGTCATAATCCAAGGAATATTAGTCGAAAAAAATGTAAAAGAAGTTAAAATAGTCAAAGGAATATTAAATAAGTAAATAACATAAAATTAAAAATAAGAACAATTCACTATTGCAACAATATGTGAAATATATTTTCACTAATAAAGAGAAAAATATATATTTTAAACTGAGAATAAAAATATTCTAATAAAAACGACTTCGCCAAAATGATGCACAAAAATGATTCAATATTATTTAATCATTAATCAATACTAAAAACTAAATTATAAAAACATTTAATTATATGTTTACAGTGGCCCTCGTAATACTTAAATTAATCCATTATAAACAAATTATAAATGCTAATTAATATGGTCCAAAACCTTCTAAATCTCCAAAAAAAACATCATTAATTATGAAGGATTATTTACATTTTTTTATAAGCATGCACCATCCATTTACTTATTATTTATTTTGGTCTATAAATTAATTTAATAATTTTCTTGTTATAAAGCTTTTCATGTCGTCCACAACAAATATAGTTTTTTTAGTAAATTCATTATGGAATTCATTATTAACGTTTATGGTATTTCTTTATCCTTTCAGATATTGATATTTTTAAATATTTAGATTTCATTTTTTATTATGTTTTTAAAGTTTTCTAAAATAAATTATTTAGAAACGTTTTAGTTAATATTTTGTATAAATTAACAAAATAATATATATATTTATTATATTCGTGTTACTATTTTTTTGTATTTTTGTGTTATTTATATAAAGATAATATAAATTTTCATAAGTTAATTTTTTGACGTGATGCAATTCTTGCAAAATAGTTTTTTTTTTATTTATAAAAGCTAATTTATGATTCTTATATTAATAGATGATATATAATTTTGAAGCTTTGCCATGCTTTTAAACAAAACAACCACTTCTTGACTTATTATATGAATAAATGTATGCCATTTAGATTGTCTTTCATCTTAATAGTTTTATATATTTTTGTTCATTCAACGTTTGTATAAAATTTAATTTTTCACCTAATATTCAAATAAGTCAAAATAATTTTAGATTTTGTTTTTTCTTGATTACTTTTTTATCTTTATTCTCAATTATTCCTCACTTTAAAAACATAGTTTTAGAATTTTTAATTAAATGACAAAATATCCTTTGTTTAACAGTTATGTTTACTTTTTGATATATTATGTAATAAAAAGAATAAATTTAATAAGAAATCTAATCAATATATTGTAAAAATATTTGTTAGCAATTTAAAGTCAATCGTTGATGATAAATTTCTTTTTTTCAGTGCTTTTGCTATTTTATTAACATAGATCCAGTGGGTAATTTTTTTTTTATCAATATTGTGTAGTCACATATTTCAAATTATAAAAACTTTAACTATATACAATTCATTTTATTTTCAATGATTTATATGTTTTTTAGTTAAATTGTTATAAATGTAAAATTTAATATTCTAAATATTTATTGATCGTGATAATCTTTTGTGCAAAATTGTTTTTTTTAAAATTACATCAAGTTTTTTTAAAAAATCATAGTTCAAAATTAAAATGTTTTCGTCATCTTTTTACATTCTTGTAAGTTTTTTAACTATGTTACTTGCAATTCCAACAAATAGTTTATTTATTTATTAGTTTATTTTGTATTTTGAGCAAAATTATTTGTTGTTTTTTCTAGTTCTATGAGTTCATTTCAATGAGAATATTTTCAATTTTATTATGAAATGTAAATAAAATAATTTAAACAATAAATATTTTTATCACTTGTTAACAACAAATTTTTAAAAACAGTTAAGCAAATTTAAGATTTCAAATATACAAGTTATATTTTCAACTTGTAAAGAAACAAAAGTTATCGTTCAAACAAAAACTTGAATAAACTATAATTGTGAAAGAAAATTAAACAATCATTATTCTCACCATGTTAGAGTGAGAAGTGCATCTTTGAAATTAACAAAATATTAAATAAAAAAAAAACAAACTAAAAAAAAGGTAGTAGTATATGAAATGTTACAATTTTAAAACATTAAAAAATATTCATAATTTTACATTAATTAGTAATGAAAGGAACAGTTATTTTAAGAAATAATACTAATATAACTTTTTTGAACATCAAAATAGAGTATATTAAATATTAAACAATATCTAAAATTTTTAATGAAAAAAATAAATAGAATTAAAAATATAAAAAATAATATTAAATTTTAATAAATGTATCTCTATTTATAACAAGACAAACATGTTTTTATAGATTATAAAAAAGATAACTTTTTATTCAAAGGTTAAAAAAGATACCACTATAAAGAGAAGAACTACACAAGATAACATACATGATAGATTAAACCCAATGTATTATCAATGACCATGTTCTACTATCCGAAACGCATCTTGTTATTGAGATGAACAAATTGGAAATAATCGAAGTCGAGTATTGTAGATAAATGATAAAGCATGCCAAAAAGTACATAAGTATTTTTTATATCTGTCTTAAGCGATTGTATCATTTTAAAATATGTAGTTGTGCTCATGTAATGCATGGCCACACAACTTACTTGTCGTCAACGTATTTTTTTAAATGGTAGATTTGTTTTCTAATTTATTGACTTGGTTTGGTGAATTTCTTGCATATAACATCTCGAGAAATTTTTGTATTAAATATGTGTTACATGTAGCTTTTAATAGGTTGAGCATTCTACTATCTTAATATTTTTTAAAATGATTATGAAATTTATGTTTTCATTTCTAATGCAATATTTTTCCATTATCAAGAAATTTTTATTGTTCTTAGCACATATTTTAAATAATTTACCATAATGATGATTGCCATTTGTTTGGGTTTCATATTTTTTGTTCCTCTTATCATTATAATAATTTTTATTTAATCATAAAAAATACTAACTATGCATTTTTTTAGAATTAACATTTTTTTACATTAAGTAATTAAAGTACTTTCAATACTATTAAAACTCTTGAATGATACACATCTTCAAGAAATAAGTATATTTATATATTTAAAAAAGTTTTTGGACTAAAACACAAATAATTCAAATTTTTAAATGTTGACTATTAAACACTTTTTTAATGACAACAAAACATGATTTTTTTAATAATGATTTTTTCAATGATTCTTTAATCTTGCAACACAAAATTGGTTAGTGTGCATTCATGCATTTTGTTGAGTTAAGATAGACGACTCATTAGGGTTGAACAAATAAAGATCATGTCAAAACCATAACAATGAAATTACCTATAAGCGCACAAGTGACCCACATGATGAAATCGTAAGCACACTTGCATTATGCACCCATGAAAGGTATTGTAAGGAGAAAACTACTTTTGCTTTCTGTAATGTTGGGAGTAATGTTAGTCCAACTATTCAGCATTAAAAGCTTGTGTTATTTCTGACCATCAAATTTTTTATCATGATGTAAATGTTTCATCCACTAAAAGCACCCAACCTTGGCTCAAAATCAAATGACCAAGATCATGTCTAGGTTCATTAGATTGCTTTAATGGTTTCTACCTATCAAAATAGTCTGGCCATTAATTAGAAGGCCTAGCACTCATTACTTAATCAAATGGCTAGGTCTAATCCATCTTGATCCAACCTTCTAGAACTAATATGCTTAAATAACCTTTAATCTGAAAGTCTAAAACTTCCCAAATAAGATCCAACGATAATGGTCGATCGCACCTATTGGCTAATTCCTTAGTCAATAGTTCGGCCATTATGTTAACCAATTCGAAGAAATATTTTAAATTGTTTAGAAGAACTTCTTAAGCTATTTGGAAGCATAAATCAAAAAAAATTTCTCTTAACTTTCTAAAAGTTTTGGTCAAAAGTTTTCTATGTAAAGCTAACCATTATTCTTGAAATAATTAATAAACATGAACCAATATTTAAGATCTCATCAAATCACAACATTGTTTTCTACTAATGTAATATCTATTAATAGAAACGACAACTTAGTTCTTCACAAAATCACAAAGTTTTTCGGCTAAACACAGCACTTCTAAACTTTCCATCTCTTACTTGTCTTAGTAATTTTAAGCTCGTTTTGCCTTCTTCTATTAATCAACAAGCATTGAAAGTAGTAAAAACTTATTGTAGCTCTTCCTTCTTTTTGTATTTTTTCTTTTTTTAGGTTGGGTAGCATTGCATTTATAAAATTTTGAGTTTAGTTTGATGTGACTAAAAGCTAAGATGATGTTAATCTTACAAAAGCTTGTGCTATAATTGAACCCATAAAAACAAGTAAGTTGAAGGATGGACATAGGTTCAAGTCTAAACAAAATAATATATTGGTATAATTATATTATTTTAATTTTAATTTAATTTTTTAAATAAATAAATGAAAAATTAACATATATAAAATTAATGTTTTCCACAAATAAAAAATTTATTTTATGAATAATTTTTTAAAAAAATTAATATAATCTAAGAAAGAAAACATATTTTAAAACTGAAAAGTCACCCCCAAATAGCATTTATATACTTGTGTTTATCTAAATTAGTAATGAACCTGCAAAAAAGTGAGACAAATCACTTAGTTGATCCATCACGTGTGTTTTAATTATTTGTTATGTTTCTTTAATTATTATGTTTATTATATAATAAGTTTAAACTATATCTTACCATTTTAGTATGTTTTCCAAAGTATGTATTTGTTAATTTTCTTCTTAAATTAAGTTTTCAATGTGTTATAACTCATGATTAGTATAAATGCAACACAAGATGAATGTCCTCTTCAATCATTCTATCATTATTTAAGCATAAAATTTTATTAATATTTGAAATATAGATCTAGAATTTTTATCCAGTCAATCGACTTACAAGGTTGGAAGGTATCCACAGAATTATAAGATTTACTTGGAGATTAATGCATAAACGAAATCAACTTGTTCAGTACACTTAGTAGTGATCAAAGTAGAATGAGAATTAAATACAATAGCACTCAACTACCTTCGTTATAGTATATCTGAAAGTGAATTTAATGAAGTTATGAATTTCTATACTACACATGAAGTTTGAGAAAAGTTTGAAGTAACTTATGATGAAGGCACTTTGTAAGTCGAAGAAATAAAGATAAATCTTTTTACACATGATTTTGAGCACTTTAGAATGAATTCAAGAGAAATTTCAAAGAAGATGTCTATGCTATTTACTATGATTACAAATGAATTGGAAAATCTTGAAAAAATTCTTTCTAATTTAGATCTTGTGAGTAAAAATTGTAAGGATTCTACACAATGAGCATGATCTACTTGCCATAGTAATAAAGGCTTCTAAGGACATAACAAGCTCACATTAGATAAGTTACTTAGAGAATTATTAATAGTAAAGATGAAATGAATATAGGAGTTGGAAGGAAGACCTCTATAAATAAGCAAAGCATGGAGCAAGGCACAATGAACCATTAGATTTTAAAACTAGCAATGATAATATAGATACGACATCTATATTTTCTATGGACATTTGTTGAAGTTGTAAATTTTCTTTTTAAATGTTTAGGTAAAATTTTTGTAGAAAAGATTATAAATAGACATTTGTATGAAACAAGAAGAGGGAAGACAAAGACAATAAGATGCTATGACTATGGTCAAACAAACATATTATACAAGCTTATCCAAAACTCAAATACATAAAAAAATAAGGAAGAGAAAATAAACAAAAAAAAAAAGATTTTTCAAGCTACTTGGCCTACTTGTGAAGAATTAAAGTGGTGAGGAGGATTGAATGATATGGTTTACGACAAATGATGATCGATCAACTACACATGTGAAGAATAAAATATTAAGATAAGCTCTTAGCCTTGTGAAGTTTTACAAAGAAAAAATAATCATTTTTAATATTTATGAAAAGATATCAAATAACATTTTTATGATGAAAAAGATTCCATGAACATTGAGAATACTTATTAGAAAAAAATTGAGTCTTGAAACAAAAATTTATTCTTTTGAACATACAAATTTTTCTAACATTTCACATGATGTTTAATCTTCTAAACATAAAAATGTCAACTTTTGAATGTGCTTAATATTTCAAAATTACATACTTTTATAGTTGTAAAAAACATCATACCACTACAAATTATCAAATTAGGGAAAATATTTCAAGTTCAAAATCTTGTTTTAAATGAGTAAGTCAAGCTTGTTAGGCTCCTAAAATTAGAGAATAGAGAAATTAAAATAAGTTGTTTTCATAATCATTTTGTAGAGATATAGTGTTTGGAGACATTCATAGGTTAGAAGCAATACACTTTCAAATTATACATAGAAATAAGGACAATAAAATTTACATTTTATCTTTACTTAGTAAAGCTTACGTAGCCTTATATAAAACAATAAATCTTGCTATTGAGAATTTAGTAATGGATGCTCAAGACATATGACTAAAGATCTATTAAAGTTTATCTCAATAAGATGTGATCCAAATAAACTGGTAACACTTGGAGACAAGTGTAAGAAAAAGATAAACAAAACTGGTCACATGGGATATTCTACACTCAAGAAATCATGCAAGCTAGATATAGTTAGAAAGCTTCTTAAGCCAAACAAAACTAGTCGAAAAATGTAAGAATCTTTTTGATAAGGATGGAAACATAAATATTTCTTTGAAACCTAAAAATGACTTAACTACTATTTGTTCACTAGGGATAGTTTATTTAGACTTTTTTGGACTAAAAAATCCTAACATTTTGCTAGAAAAAAATATAAATTTATGATTCCTAATGATTCCTCCAGATATAATTGGGTTCTATTTCTTTAGGGTAAAAGTGTGACATTTCAAATCTTCGTTAATTTGACAAAAGTGACAAAATAGCAAACTTATCTGAAATGCCATAATAGTAACGAGTTTAAAAATAAGAGGCATCAATTTTCATGTCCTTAGACATCTACAAAATGGCATTGTAGAAAGAAAAAAGAGGACCTTAGTAGAGATGTGTAGAACTATGTTAATTGAATACAACCTATCAAAATCGTTTTTGGCAAAGAAACTAATAAAACATGCTATAAAATAAGTAGAATTAATTTAAGGTCAATATTTAAAAAAAATACCTTATGAGTTACTTAAAAATAAGAAACAAATTGTTATTTTTTTCAAATTTCTGGGTATAAATGGACCATTCTTAATAATAAAAGATCCAATTTTAACATGTCTGATGAAAAAGTATATAGAGAAATTTTCATAAGAGCTCTTCTTTCTAAAGAAACTTGTAAAGTTGGCAACATAGATACATGAAAGATCAAGAAAATTGTGAATATAGTGCTTGATTACTTCACTCATAAGATAAATAAAAAAACTTTAGATTAATAGATAAAGTCCTACAAGGACTTAGACTTGATAAAAGGAGGTGAAAGAGAAATTAAAATAAATGAAGAAGAGACAAGCCATCAATCACATAAAGATTAGAAATACCAAGATTCACATCCAAACAAATCATTTATAGGAAAATTTAATCGAGGAGAAAAGACTTGAGCCTTTATGATTTAATTAATCATAGTACATTTGCATCTTTCATTGATTTAATAAGTATAGGGGTAGACCATAAGGTTAACTATTATGTTTGATTAATGAAACAAGAGCAAGATGTGTTTGAGAGAAATCAAGTGTAGGAACTAGTTCTTAAGCAAAGTGATGAACAAGTGATTTGAACTAAATGGATATTTAAACCTAAATTAGGTGAAAATAGTGTGATAACTAAAAACAAAAGTGGATCTATTAGTAAGCATTATAGCTTAGTTGAAAGTATATATTTTGAGTCATATCTATTAGTAACACAATTATAGGCCACTACACTTTTCTCAGTATATTCAGATCATAAGAATTTTAGATAGTTTCACATATATGTAAAATTTCTATTTTAAAATAGGGTATTAAAAAAATGTGTGTATTGAACAATCCTTAAGTTTTGAGAGTCGTTTACATAGTGATTATGTACATAAGCTTGTGATGGGAATTTATGGGCTTAAACAAGCTCATTGTTTATGGTATCAAAGATTGAGTAATTTTCTAGTGACTTAATTGTAAGGGAGTTTGAGATAAGTATAATAGGTTAAATAAATTTCTTCTTTGGATTAAAAATTATGTAACCAAAAAATGAGGATTTTATTTTACAAACTAACTATTTAAAATATTTATTCAAAAAATTTTGGTATGAAAATGTATAATATAAGTAGATTCTAATGAATCAATCAGTCGATTTAGTTTTAGAATAAATTGAGGACTATATTAATCAAAAAATTTATGAAGAACTTATTAGATCTTTACTATATCTTATAGTAATAGATCAGACATCTTATTTAGTGTTAACTTAGGTGCAAAGTTTCAATAAAATCCTAAGAAAATCAATCTAAAGGTGACTAAATTGATCTTAAAATATATAGAAAGTATAATAACATAGGTTTAAGACATCCTAAAAATGTTCATTGATGAGATCTTATAGTGTTCCCAGATCCTACCTTCCAATATTGACCATAGAAGTCAACTATGTAGTGATTGAAAGTTGTATTTCTCAAGGCTTGTGTTTGAGACAATAATTTCAAGACTATGGTTTAGATCTCTTGCATATTTCCATTTGAATTGCTAAACTAGTTCCATGACTTTAGTAGAGAACCAAGTTCATCATTCTCAGAGCAAACAAATAGTATAAGACATAAATTTATGAGATACCAAGTAATTAAAGGCTTGATAAAAGCCATATTTGTTCCTACTAAACAAGAATTGGTAGACATCTACAAAATTCCTTCTAACTAATCAATTTCAATTCATAAGATAATATTTAGATGTAATTCAAATTATATAGATTACACCTCTTCATTCATAATATTAAAGAGGGAGAATAACCATGGCTGAAATAAGTGAGAAGGAACATATATTAACGGGGAGTATGAATTAAGTTGGAGCACCAACTTTTCCTTTTTATTACCACTTTTCATGATAATATTGGTTTTTGACTTATATATTGATCTAAATATTTATTTCTTGTAATTAATAAAAGAGATAGATTATTGTTACCATTGTGTTGGATGAGTCATGCTATAAATATTTATTATTTTATTGAAATTGGTTTGTTTATTGTGGATTAGCTTTTGTCATAATTATCAAATCTAACACCTTTTAAGATGGTGAATTAGTGTCCTCAAAAATATCTTGAAGTATTTAGCAAGCTTCAATGATTAAAGATATAGACATCAATTTTGAAAAGGTTTATATTTTTAGTATAAAATAAGATATTAACTTGTTTATTATTAATCCCATTTTCACATCGTAATTTAAGCATTTAACATGTTAGTCCTTTTCTTTATTTAGAAAACTTATAGGATTTCATTTTTGCTTAACCATGTTTTCTAATTAAGTCCATGTAAAGCATCTTTGTCAATTTTGATGTTAATTGCTAAACTTTTTAACAAAAAAAAATTAGATATTATAAATTTTCATAATTAAAAAAAATTAAGTGACACCCTAAGCTAGCCAAGTGCAAAGCACTTGGGTTGACGAAGAACAACTTGGCCTAGTAGCATATGATTAGTAGACTAGCCCAAAAAAGGCTAAGAAATTATTTAGGGTGCATCCTGAAACAAATTGGTGGTAAGGTAGGGAATCAAAGTTAATAAACTTGAATTTTGCATGAGAATCGGCATCTTAAGGGACCCATCTC
This sequence comes from Vanilla planifolia, assembly GCA_023846275.1. NCBI lineage: Eukaryota > Viridiplantae > Streptophyta > Magnoliopsida > Asparagales > Orchidaceae > Vanilla > Vanilla planifolia. Next base: position 1,643,043 of record JAIUJO010000026.1, on the reverse strand, counting down.
CATGAAATGACGTAAAAGCATATGAGTGTCTTAGATAATGAACTCTTAAGGAGAAAAATGGGAGCCAAAACTCATCTTACAGCATCAGTTGGCTTTGATCTAATCCACCTTTATCTAACTGTCCAAAACTAACCCACATTTGCAATTTTTTAATTCATGGTTTAGAACCTCTAGAATCAAAGCCAATGGCACCAGTCAATCCTATATAATGATTACTTCCCCAGCCATTAATTGAGCTATTACATTAGAAATTTTAGAAAAATATTTTATGCTGTTTGGAAGTAGAATTTTAAACAACTTAATCTTAACATTCTAATAGCTACAATAAAATTTTTTTCTATATAAATCAAAAATTTATTCATGAAATGACTAATAAATGTGAACAAATCTTTAAAATCTGAAAAAAAAACATACACATTTCTTGCTAGAAAATTCATTAGTAATATTTAAGGTTTTTAATGTCAAACAAAACATCATAATTAAGGGTCAAAAATATAATACATTAACTAAACAGTAGTCATTGAAATGATCATCAAACTATCGACTACCATTTAATAGTGACATTATCTCCATTCTACAACATTTTCAAATAATTCAATTTATTTATTGAACCATTTGGTCTCAACTTACAATAATAGGTGTCATTTTTCTTAAAGACACTTCTATAATTATCAAATTTGTCCCCCTTTCCTAACCATTAAAATAACTTACTATTTCACTCCTATCTATAGTATCTTTTTTGTTAATTGCATTCCTCTTTACAATCTCCTCTTTCAGTAAATTAATTTTTCTGCTGAATGACCCTTGTGATCAAAACCTTGTAAAGATTTGTATTTGTTGGACATTCTATTGCAAATGACATCCAAAAATATTTTGACCAATTTAATTAAAAACTACTCTATGAGCTATTTTTTGAAGCCATAAATTTATATGTTTCTTGCTTAGCACTTTTACTATTTTCTTCAAGAATTACCTTAGAGGTAATTTATAGTTATTTTTAATATGTTTTGGTGTTTCTTTTTATGACATGTCCTCCTCCAATTCATGTACAACTATTATTTTAGGTTTCTTTTCATTTTTTTCTTCTATATTTGATTTCCTCTCCACATTGTTAGTTCTTTCAAATAATAATCTTTTTTATCCTATACAAAGATATCCGTATGCCAATTTCATTTCTTGATATTCAAAGTAAATTTTGAAATGCAATTACAATATTTCAACAAGCATTACACAAATCTTTAGGGCTTTTAGTTATTTTGAGAACAACCTTCCATCTAAGAATTAAATCAATCAAATTAAAAAAATTTTGGGATGACTCCAAAGAGCTCTTAATCTACACACTGTGTAGTTACTAGTTAGTAACTTGTCCATGGGATGCTCTTTTTCCTTATTTTGCAGATTTCTCTTGCTAAGAAAATGTCTTGTCTTTAGTTATTCTCTTTTTCCAAGCATTGTAATGTATTTAATGGGACTTACCTTTAAAAATACATAATCCTCTTCCTAAAAATCTACTTTCTTAATTTTCTTATCGTAATTTTTGTGAAGTAAATCCATTCCATTTGAACTCGTATTTTGATTATTTAGATCTTCAAAATAGAATATAAATTTATGTCTATATCAATTAGAGTATTGTTAGTTTTTTCATACAAGTATAGTATTAATTAATGCATCTTATTATATAATACAATGTATGGTGTGATCTCTATTCTAGACTAATAATTATTGTTGTAGGAAAATTAATTAAAAGTGAAATAGTTATCCTAGTTGTCTTAAGAACATCATTTTCATAATCCTAATACATTCTCAAGTGTTTTAAATATTATCTTTCATTGAATTTATATTGAGTCTAGATTGTCATGTTAGACATTAGTTGAGTACCACATGGATTAACATAACTTTTGCAAAAGTATCATATAAGGTTGGAATCATTATGTAATATATTAGTGTTTTCCATACCACATAAGTCATACTATTAATCAACATATATTAGACTATTTATTTTGTCAAAAATGTTACCTTAATAAGTAAAATATGAATTTTTGGGGTTGAGAACATCATTTTCAAAACTACAAATATTTGGGTCATAATTTTCCACACATGAAAATGTTCATTTAAGACAACTTCTTGCTTTCAAGATTCCACAATGAACAATAGTAAAGTACTTTAATTTTTTTTGGATATAGCCTGTATCTCTCAATTATCAATCTAAATATTTAATTGAGATTCTTCTATGTGATATATCGTAAGCTTTTTAGCTCCTTAAAGAATAGGTATCTACGTTTACTTTTTGCTTGGTGATATAAGATCCCCAAACGATAATGCTTTCCTAATTCAAGAAATTCTATTTATCTTAATGTTTGAATAGATTTAACCTCAAACAAATTATAAAAAAAACATGGTACGTACTTGAATAATAAGACGCCCAAATATGAAAAGTTTGGCATTTTTTATGGACGTTTAATATCAATAAGTAAGATAAGAATTGGTGATTATAAATCAAGTTAATAGATGCTATCTCTTTATGATATTCCACAATTAAATAGACCTATCATTTAAAAAAGAAACCTTAGTTTTGAAGGAATTTACTCAAACATTTTTTGGTGGAATCATGCATCAAAATAAAATGGCAGTTTTGGATTACGTGGAAGAGTTTAGAAAAATAAAATTAGAAGACAAACAAAAAAGACAAATAAAGATATAGTAGCAATATTATCGACATATATTAGACCAATTGTGTTGTCAAAAATGTGATCATAATTGCTAAAATGTGTATTGTTGGGGTAGATAATTCTATTCTCATTTAGTTTAATTCATACTCTCTTCTTAAAAATATTTTTGTTTTAATCATAGACATATTATCATGCTAGTTTAGGACAACAGCATTTCGTTATTAGTATCTCACAACTACAAATATAATAATGTTCCCTATATTTTTCATAGATATAGTATTTATCTCTCAGCTGTCTATCTAAATGTTTAGTTGGGCTTCTTCATTGCTGTGTATCGAACGATGTGCTCTCCTTTTATAACATTGGTAGTTTCTATTACTTTTCTTTTAGTGATATAGGATCTCCAAACCATAATGCCTTAATAACTCAAGATGTTTTGTTTATCTCAATGTCTCAATAGATTTATTATGAAGCCAATTATGAATATGATACTATATCACTTTGGAATAACAAGAAGCCTAAATATTAAAACTCAGGCATTTTTTGGACGGAAGTTTTACAACAAAAAGAAGGATAGAAATTGGTGATTAAAAAAAATTAATGGAGGCTTTTTTTAATGATATTCTTCAAATAGATAGATCTATAAGAAGTTTAATATGGAAACCTTAATTGCAATGGAATATACTCAAGTTGTATTTGATGAAATTATGCAAAAAAGTGTTAGATTTGGAAGACATGGAAGATTTTGATTAAAAAATTGGAAGACCAACAAAGATAATGTTATGAAAACATAGTAGATTTCTGGTCAACGATTATTTAAGAAGGGAATTTATATAAGAATTTTTTGAACAAGAACTACGCTAATGATCTTCTTCAAGTCATAGATTATGTAGACGATGTCATATTTTGATAAACCAACTTTGATTGATATGAATGAATTATTAACCATATGGGTGTAAGATTTGTGATTAACATAATGGGTAAGTTTTCCTATTTCCGTACACTGGAAGTTAAGAAAGCTGAGAATGGCATCCCAGTATGTTAAATAACATATATAATTGATATGTTAAAGTTACAAAAATAAGGACATGGTTGCATCAAAGGAGTTAGTATACAATAAAAATCTTCTTAGTTATTTAATCCTAAGTGGCTTATTTTTTTGTGCAAACCCATGCCTCTCTTTAAAAAGAAATCATCAATGTTGCATCAACTTAAAAAGTTGTTCCTAAAAATACTAGTTAAGCCTTGAGGGAATGATTTTTTAATGTCGATTGCTGGATGATTTTGTCCTGTTTGATAGAATGAATGATTTTGCTATTATTAAGTATATGATATGTCACCACAATATAGTCATAAAAAATGGGTATTAAAAAATAAAAACAAATTAATCATGTGGTTATCTTTCAAAATATGGAAAGCCTGGTGGCAAATTGTTATAATTAAGTGCGAGGACTAAACATAAAAGGAGTGCTTGAACTAAACGTATGGTTGAAGGCAACATGGTCATTATTAGCTTTTTCTTATTATGAGGTATTCAAACTATACCAAATTGATATTAAGAGCACATTCATAGTTGTTATTGCTTCGGTGGAAGTGTATGTAGAATAATTGGATTGCTATCAACATTGTCTTCATCAAAATCATGTGCAAAGGGAAATTAAAAACTTACATGATTTGTGACAAGAACAAAGAACTTTGTATTGATAAACATAGTATGTTTCTACTCAAATTGTAATTCAAAATGGAAATTTAGATTGAATTTTTTTCATCAATAACTACACTAATGAACTTCTTCTTTTCAAAGGTTTTGTAGACGATATTAATTTTGGATTAGCCAACTTGGCCTTTTTGGTGTTGGACTCTTTTAATATATTCTTTGATTTGGAACCTATAAAAAGATTCTTTTGGTAATTGCTTGGCATAATGTTATTAAGTTTTTCATATCAAAAGTTTGAGTTATGTCATTATCTCATAAGATAAATCTACAAAGTTTATGTTGGTTCAAAAGTACATAAGAAAAGTATTGCAGGTAATTAGTCATTTTTTTCACACATCTTAAACTCATGATCTATTAGAAAAACATTGAAGTACTTATTGCAACCAATGAACCAAATATATAGCATTTGTAAGATTTTTCGTTAATATTTTTGTGTTAAAAAGGAGACTAAAAGATATGTGGTTACATTCACAAAAACAATACCCATAAAATATGATAATATGTGTGTCATATGCCTAACTCAATACCTTATCTTGTGCTTTAAGGACAAACAAAGTGATGTTTGTCACCATTTCATTTGGAAGCATGCAGAATAAAATGTGGTTGATATTTAATTTGTTGATGACAACATGCAAGTTATTGGCATCTTAATGAAGATGCTTAAAAAAGGTTTGTCAAATAGAATTATAAGACATTTTTATGATGAAAAAAGTAGGAGACATTAATGTTTGTTTTAAGGGTTGTTCTTTGAGAGAAGGGGACCACATCCATGTGCTTTTATTGTTTTCAAATCTATTTTAACTTGATAATATTTAGCAAATGCTTTCTTGCACTACACTCAATTTCTTTACGATAAAATTAGAATGTAACATATGATAAAAAAATATGAGAATATTGGTATAATAAGTAAAAATCTAAAATATTTTGATAATAGCAACCAATCTCGGTAGTATACTCATTGATTATCAAACCTTGCTTCTCGGTGTGATAGTGAACAACATTGGAAGGAAATTAATGTTGCAAGACATCTCTATTGATTAAAAATGTGGATGTAATCTTTTGTGAAATAATAATGGAAAAGACAATTGTATGATGAAGAAACTAAGAGTTCTTTTTTAGTAAGACATTTAACTATCTTGTAAATTAATCAAACTTGTGGCTCAACTACACCATGCATGATTTTTCATGTTCGAAATGAAAACTTCTGCATGACTAAATTCACCACATGATCATATTTTATAAATTATGATAAGCTATTGAAGAAAACAAACATCTTTAAGACTAGATTATTTGATCTTAGCTAACAAATGGGTCGAGAAAAATTGGATGGAACAATTATTAACAAAGATTAAAATGATGTGATCAAGCTATTCAACTAAAGGAAAATCATTCCATAAAAAAAAGGAATAAGGGAAATGTAAACAAATCAATTGATATTGTTAGCTTACACGTTATAGTAAAATCATTCAAATTAAAATTAAACTTTTGAAAATGTTTTATGCCACCATCATATAATATGCAGTGGTATAATGGACATTAGGAATAGTGTATTGGTGATATTCTCACCCTAATTAGGTCAAAAACTAACAAGACAATATACAAATACTAGTTTAGACCATTTAATTATCTTACTCATGTAGACTTATGTAAAAGAAAAACATTTTGTGGTACAATAAAATTTTATTGGAATCTATGATCAACACGCTTTTACTTACCATAGAAAATTCAATGAATTCATATGGTATACTAACATTTGTTTGCACCAACTGGATCGATTGTAAATGGATATCAAACCATATGACTATTATGTTGAATTATACAATCATGCCACCAAAACTTTTTGATATTTTGGAATTCTCTTATCACATTATTCTAACTCGAGAAATTTTACTAAAAAATCCAGAAGTCTTATATTGTTTTTGAAAATAAACAGCATTGAGTTTGAATGTTGCAAGACGTTTGATTAGAAGCTTTCAAGTCTGGTGTTGTTAATTCTTTTGTCCAATTAAACCCATTTTCTTAGCATAATATTTATACCTAAGAATTTTTTATTAACATAATTTCCTATATATTTTTGGTGTTATAATATTTTATTTTTGATGGATGATAGTACTTTTTTATTATCATAAATAATTTTTGTTCTTATTTTTCTAGATTGTTTCGAAACATTTAAACAAATTATGATATCAACTTATTTATATCCCTAAAATATTTTATATTTTTAATTAGTTAATCATGCATATGTCTTCAAAAAAGATTTATAGATATTCCATGAATTTATTTTGTAAACTAGTTATTCCAATTTTAATTTTAATTAAGGCATCCTCTATTCTCCAAATTTAAAAGTGTTGAATAATTAGAAGCTTGGAATAATTTTAATATTTTTTGCATTCAAATTTTTTTATTCTTTTTAAATACATTTAAACTTCAACTGAATATTTGGTAAATTGATATCATAGAGAGGATTTATTATAAGTATGTTGTTCAAATACTAGAACCTATTATTAAGTTATTGTTTTTTTTTTATTTTTTCAATTAGGTTCTTTTTATTTTGATGTAGATAGTTTCTATTCTTGTTATTTTAAGATAATTAATTATTTAATTTTTTTTGCAATGTTTTAAATTTTTTTAAAAATTTTGTTATGATAATAATTTTATAATTTGTATACCTTTGATCTATTTTTAACTATCATGAATCTTATTCTATGTGATAATTATCTATTTTATAGCATAAAATTTTTTGTTAATGATTTCCTTTATCATATTTTACTAATTTTCTTATCACATTTTTTTCATAAAAGTTTAATCTAGCTAATATTATTAAAAATATTTTTTGTTGACTACAAGTACAAATGCGAAAAGAAATTTCAAATATGTCACTAAAGAATTTGAATGGTGATTTTCCATATTTTTTTTATAACTTTAATTAATTTTTAGATATTTGTCATTCATATGTCCTAATTAAATATTTCAATAAAAAATATTTTATTTTCTACATAATAATGTTTTGTTATAAATATTTATTTCAACTAGAATTTTTAATTTTAACAATTTTATTTTTTTGGAAAAAGTTTTCTATTGATTAATTTGCTTGAAAATTTGACCACACAATATATTTTATTATGCTAGTACTTTTATATTTATGCTTTTGCATGCCATGGTATGCATCTTCGTTCATTTGTTATGTCAAAATTATTATTATAGGTTTTACTTAAAATGTTTGTAATATGAACTAAGATTTCAAATACTTTGTTAGGTTATCAATTGTAATGAATTTTTAAACGTGTTTCTAGAAATATGCTTTCATAATTGTGTCACTAAATGAATTCTTTTAACATGTAATGCATGTCCCATTGATTTTTTAAATTTTTTTGTTAGTTTAATAATTCAGATTTTTAAATTTATTTATTAATTTTAATTTTTATATTTCAATTAGCAAATTGAAATGATATTATATCTTATATGATTTTTTTTGAAATCTTCCATTATTTTCTGTCTCATTTTGCTTCAAATTTTGTCACTAGAATTTTATGTGATAATTATTGGTATAATAATTTCAGGTTATTTAGTAATAAATCTTAAAGGTGTTGAATGTTGTTTACTCATAGGAAAATTACCAATTCCTATAACTTTTTGGATATTATTTTGCATTATTTTTATATATTTAAAAAGTTCAATTATCATGAGAACATGTTATATTTTCTAAGTTTTTTTATCTTATTGTAGAATTATAAAAATAAAATAATTAATATGATCAAAAATCATTTTACACCACCTCTATCTAAATGCTTCTCGTGTCGGTCGTTTTGGTGCCCACGGTAGTTTGGTTTGCTGATTTCTCTAGCTTCTAGGCGCATTTCCTTGACCATCGGCCTGTCACTGGTTTTTTGTTTGCTCCTATTCGGAGGTGGGGCCCCTCTAGGGATCTATTAGAAACTTTCACTTTCAATCTTTATGCTTTGCTTAGCCGGGAATTCCCCGAAAAACCAATAGCGGTTTGTCCTAGGTAACCTATATCAAATTGAGAAGGTATAACTCAGTCGGAAATTTTATTATTTCTCAAAATGAAAAGTTATTTCAAGGAAGTCTTAAGGCTTCCTTGAACTTCAATACATGCGAGTTGAATGTACCAATTTGTTGTACATGTACACTACTTTTATAGTTGTTATATAATTTTTTAACAATTTTATCATAAATTTATATTTTTAATTTTCAATTTTTTTTCTCTTGTATTAGGATAACTTTGTTAACTAAGTTATAAATAGTTTCTAATATGTTTATAAACTTTAGAGCATATAATTTTTTAATTTAAATTACACGGTTTTTTACTATGTCATCATGCAACAGTATCATTTATCATGTAAATATATCAAATATTTTAAAACTATTTATATAATTTTGATGTGTCTTATTTTTATATTTTATATTTAAACTTACCATTTTTTATTTTACCAACTACTCTTTAAATAAAAAATACTGTTAAATATTTAAATATTTTAAGAGAAATGGCTTATTTATTATATTCTTGCAATAGGGAAATACTTTTTTTGAAATATTACTTATATTATTTATTTAAAAATTATTTTTTTTTTAAAGAACATTTTTATACAAAGACAAATCCTTTGAATATTATGTTGTCTAGCTAATTGACATATTTTAAACTTCTTTTTTCTTTTTTTGTAATTTGCATGATTTGGCAAACCGTTGAACTATTTAATTTATGTTATAGCTTTTGCATTCACATATTTCATTTTTTAAATTTTTTTGCTTGGATCACAAAATCTAGATATTTTAATTCACAAAAACCCTTTTATTTATATATTTAATATCAAAACTTTTGTTTAAAATTGTTTTTATTTTTAACAAATTATGAAAATAATTTCAAAAATTAAATTTTTTTTAATGAATTATATATTTTTTGATATTTAATGTTCTTCTTTTAAAAAAGATTATCTAATATGTATATTTACTTATTGTATTATTTAAGGTTCATAATATATTTTTTGTATGTTTTATTAACTTTATAATCTTTTGAAATTTTATTTTTCAAAATTTATTTTTCAGGTGGCAGATCATTTAAAATCTATTACTTTTTTATTAGTAAAATGACATTTATGATACATGCATTAATAGAAAATCGTTATTACGACTAGTAATGTTTTAATATTTGATATTTATATGTAAAGAAGAATTAGCATTTCACAACATATATGATATAGTAATAAATATTTTTTTATTTTTACTATTTTTTATAACTTAGAGATTAATAGAAACTAATTTAAAAATTAATGATATTAAGCTATATTTTAGTATATTATTTTGTTGACATAATGTCAATTTTGTTTTGAACACAGAAATTATTTACTAAGAAAATTTCCTATTTATATTTACTTTTTATAATAATAACGAAATAAATTGTCATTAATTACAAAAATTTCATAATGTTTTATTCACATTATTTTAACACCTTTTTATAATTTTCATTAAACATTTTGCATAAAGTTTTGGAAGTTTTAATTTTTTTTATACCATTTCTATAATTATTTTATTTTTATTTTTTTATGTTTGTCCTAATTTATTCAACATAATGATTAAACTTTTAAATATTAAATTTTTTTAACAACCGCATATATTTTAATTGTTTCAAAATGTTTACATTAATAAGTTTGAAAGCATTACATCACAAGGGAAATCTGTGTTCATTTCTAATAACATTTGTTGATGATTATTTAAGTCATTTTTAATGGTTTTGCTATTTAGTAATTCTTTTATTTTTTTATATTGACAATTTTTTCTTCATTTAATTACCTAAATTATTTTTTAAAATACTGTACTAGTTGTTTTAAAATTATGGCACACTTATTTGATGACAATATAACATTTTGTTGTATTACAATATTTTTATTTAAGTGGTATTTATTTTCTTTTTATATTATGATATTTAATTTAAAGCCTGTGAGCATTTGATATATTTCCATGTCTATTTTGTAATTCTTTTCCCAATTACGCATGTCTATGAATTTGCCAATATAAATGGATTTATTAAGCAAAGAAAAAAGAATTAATGTTATATTGAAAAATCTGACAAAACAATATTGTGAACTAAATGACAAAAATAGTTTCGAGAAAACTATGAAAAGAATTTTATTTTAGTCAAAATTATGAAAATGTAGAATAATAAAACTTAAAAATTTATCTAATTTATGAAACATATATAGCATTCAAATTGTATAACATACAAAAAAATAATTAACAAATCATTACAAAATAAAAAAGAGTAAAAGTAAATATGAAAAAAATTAAAGAAAATTAATAAAATGTAAACACAAAACATATAATATTACAAATATATTAACAATGCAATATCAATAAAATGTGAGAAGAAAACATGTTTTACCAAACCAAAGTTTCTTTAATCTCAACTAAATTAAAACAATAGATGCTACAAAATATCTACAGATAGTAAAAATATTGTATATAATTTGTCATAAAACATTAAGCATGTATTGAAAAAAATAAAAAAATTAAAAAAAAAAAATAGCAATACTTATAGCTTATCAATAATAATTTAATATTATGTTAATTAAATGTATATATATATATGTTACATAAAATTTTTATAATTTTTTTTAAAGATATATATGAGAATAAGAATTATTAAGAAAAAGGTACAATAGAAATCCTCCTACTAAATTTAGACATTACACTTTTGCCATAATGATAAAAAAAGTGGATAAAGAATAAATGAAAAGGAAGGATTGACAATATTTGTGGTCGCCACTAATTGCTTGCCTATACCCAAAATTTTAATGATAGTGAAATCAAATATTATAATAAAAATTTAATATTTTTAATCTTAAAAGTTTTTAACATGCTGATAGTAGGAATGCATGTATCAAAATGCTAACATTTATGTATCAAAAAAATTCATATACATAAATCATTGAAAAAGAATAAATATTACAAATGAAAAAAACTAAGAAATGGTCATTAGTAATCTTGTAATACAAATTTTCTTATATTAGATAGCTACACTAAAATATTTCATACTTTATGCATTTATACTTTTAGGATGTTTCGTTGAGTTCAACTTTTATTTTGAATATGTGACTAATATCTTTATCAAAACAAATTCATATAAATAGGAAAATAAACATCATACTTAGTGTTATATTTTAAATCATTTCAAGAACATTTTTTTGTTGTAACACAAATTCACCTTATTTTTCTTTAAATGCTTTAGTTAGATTAAACTTATGATAGATAAACATAGGCAGATATGTTTCAGAAAGGTAATGTTTAATAGCTTTATTATTGTATTTTGAAGTAGAATTAGCTTATTATTAAGATGTCATTTAGATTCACTTAGTGTTGGGTTCGATGGATAAATTTTAAAAAATTCTTAAGAGTTGTTTTTGTATTAAAGAAATTCAAAACTTTACAGTTGAACTTATCTTTGATGAAATGTAAAGATGAAGTACTGCATATTAAGATGGATATGTTAAGTGATAGAACATTCATGACCAAAATGCCAAGCACTTACTTCGCATAACTATGTTCTTCAAAATTATAAATTAATCACACAAAGTGTTATATACGTAATTTCCATAGTTAATAGCAATACGATATGTCTCAGTTTCCTTAACTTGAATGCCTTCAGAGAAGTTCGCTGAAATGTGTCTAAAAAGTGTAATGCAATTAATATTTTTAAATTTAGTTAAGATAATTTGAAGTAAACAACAAAGTTCTTATTAATAAAAATTATAGCTTCTTAAAAAAAATAATGTGAAACATATGAAGAAATTAGAGTGCAATCTATTAGATTTTGATAGTGGATTAAGTAATTTAATATATTCATGTGTAACATGAGTCATTTTATGGTTTGAGGATAACAAAAACCAATGAACCAAAAGTATAACTTGAGATGCTTATGTTTAGAATATTGAATGTAGTATTTCACATCTTTCAAGACTTATATGTCTTTCATAAGACAACTTTAAAATGGATAAATATTATGCAAATTAATTTTTCATAAAATACAATCTAAATTTCTAAAAAATATACCTAATGTACAAATAGTAGGTCACAAGTGGCACAAAAACTACACAAAAATATAAAAAATTTCAATGACAAACATTTTGAAAAGTTGCTTTCAAAATAAGATAGAATTGTCTCAAAAAAGAATTTTACTTATTTAGAAGTACTCAAGATGCAATCATTTTTCTATGTTAATTATTAATTTAGTGGTAAAGATGACAAGTTACATGAAACTTTTACTCTTACGGGAGCTACTTGGCCAACAAGAACCATAATAATGTTGGCATATACACGATAGTGAGGACATGAGTGGAGTTAATAAAACTTTATTTCCCAAGAATAATTTCAAATAAATTAAATAGTAAATCTGCTAATGCCATGCCTACATATGGAATTGAATAATGCGAAGCCATAATGTCGGTTATAGGAAAATGTTAAATATGAGGGAAGAAAAGAAAAATGTAGCAATGCAACAAGAAGTGATTTCAAAACATAATGATTATTTCAAAGACCCTCCATAAGTCATTATAAATTTCAACTAAAAAAGAATTAGTTAAGATGCAATTACTTTTCTATGTTAGTTATTAGTTTGGAGGTAATGGACACAAGTCACTCGAAACGTTCGCACTTATGGTAGCTACTTGGCCAATGTGAAGCATAATATTATTGACATATACATTATAGTGAGGCCATGTGTGGAGTTGCTGAAACATTATTGCTCAAGAATAATTTAAAACAAAACACATAACAAATGTGCCAACATCATGCTTGCATTCAAAATGCAATAATTTGATGCCATAATGTGGGTCATAGGAAAAAGTTAAAAAGGAGGGAAGAAAAGTGAAATAGGGTAATGCAAAAAGCAGTGATTTGGAATCATAATGATTATTTTAATGGCACAAAATAATCTTTGTAAAAAAAACATATGGGCTTTGATAAGATTTTTTATGATATTTTTATCCATTAGCTATGAAATGTAAAATTAGTTGTTTTACATGAAATTAAATTACAATCTTTTTATCTGCCAATTATTGGGTAGTCAGTTAGTTTTTCTTTTGAATTAAAGTTTAAATTTATGTTGTATTTATAACTCTATGATGGAATAAATGGAAAGATCTATTTTTAATATTAGCATTATGTTTCAAGAAATATTGTTTCCTTTATCTAAAAGAGTGCATAATCTTAGCTTATTATCTAGGTATTTTAGATTACTATTTAACATGTAAATTATGATTTGAATTTATCTCTGCCAATATTATCATCCAATTCATTGGTGTCTTCCGTCAAATATCCTATAAATAGGAGCTGCCCTTACCAATACTATCTTGATAATATTTAGCCATGTCCTTAGTCCCTTTAGTCTTAAACCTGATAATTCATTAGGCATTACATTGATTTTAGCTACGCCACCTCACCAATAGTCCAAGTTATGAAATTTATTGCAATGATAATCCCCACTATGACCATTGTATCACTAAGAGTGCATTGGTGGTTGGGTTTAAACACTACATTGCTTATAAACACCCTTCTAGCAAGAAACCATTATTTAGTAACCTAAGCAACATCATTGTTCATAAGTTTTTATATAATATGTTGTTATTTTTTGTCTTTGGAATTTCTAGTTAAAAGTGATAATCTCTAATACAACATTTTGAATTGCTAGAAACCATTTTCATGCAATTCTTTGACATTCCATTATTAGGCCTAAAACAAATTTGGCATAATTCACTTTTTTTACTCATCTAATAAATTTGTTATATATTCAATTATATGCTATTCAATTTTTCTTTTAACTATTTAGAAGTACATGTAAAATAGAATTTTCTGATGTCGTCAACAAAAATTGTGAGAAATTCATTCTGATTATGGAAGTGGGTAAGCTTCGTGTGTGTGATTGTAATGTAAGGATACAAAATTCTATTTATTCTCTTCCAATTTTTGTACATATGATGTGCATATCCATATCATTGAAATGTATGTTTTTATTGAAATATGCCAATCATATTAGTCCAATTTAAATAAAAATTTTGTTTGTTTAGCATATGAGTTGAGATGCTTTTTGTATGGTTATATTTGAATATTCTTTCTTGTTATTCAACTTACTAAATTTTAACAATGCAATTATATCATAAGATGAAGAGTATTAGTGATGACAAACAGTAAAGGATGATAAAATAATCAAGATAGATCATATTAGTCCATTCTTTGCAATTCTTTGTGAACCTTCAAACTTGCCTAAGCTTCCACATATAGTATGTTATGACGATAGCAAAGCTTTCTCTACATAATTTTTTGATTTGAAGTAGTGTTGAATACTAAAAACTCTATATTTTGATTGTGTTTACATTGTGTCATTATTTCTTTATCCATTAGTTATTAAAGTTTTACTGACGAAATCATCCACTAAGGATAATAGTGCTCACCACCCACTGCTATTGAACTACTTTTATGTTATGATTTTTTTCCAAATGAATAGTACTTATGAAAAGTAGAAGTACCTATCATACAAAAACAATACTTGTATTATATAAAATAGATAAAATCCTTGAATATCTTTATTCTAACCCCATGTAATATGAAAATTAAATATCATGTCTTCTATGATGACAAAATGTATGGATGATAAAATTCTCCATTTTAGAAGCAGCTTTGTATTTATCTAGAATTGATGTTCCATCCCTATATGATTTGAATTTTTTATTGTTGTTTTCTTAGCAAGAGTATGGACACATTATTATTTTCTTTGTGTAATGAGCTCCAATTTATGTTTAGTAAACTAGTTCATCATGCCATTTGCTAACTCCCATTGTATATTTTCTCTATCATTGAAAATATTCAATAGCACACTACAATCCACGAAAATTTTTAAATTTTTAATTTCGAACTGGTTCCACAATTGAAGAACCCTAGTTATAGCGAATACCTAAACTTTAGGTGTTATTTGGTTTATTTAAATATTAAAAAATCTAAACTCATTTCCTCTAAATTGTTACAAAACATTTGAACTAGAATAACCCTACAACTAACACATAACATCTCACCAACATTGTTTAACTACATCGAGATCTCCGGATGACGGAACCTCCAAATTGCTTCCACTGTTGTTTCTTAAGTTCTTTTCGATTAATATGTGATTCCCAAAATTATTTGTTTGACATCTTCCTACAAAGTTTGAATGATTGGAAAAGAGCTTATTATGAAGCAACAATTCTCTTTACTATTACATATAACATCTTGCAACAATTTGATATAATTCCTCAAAGTTCTTAGTTAAGTCAACTATTTAAATATTCTATGTTATTAAAGTTGGTAGTGTGCTTATTTCTTCACTATTACAAATTTCATATAAGCTTGCATATCACATGATGTATTTCATTTCATGATTTTATAGTTATCTTGTTGCATGAAGTGTAAATTATTTTGAAAGGAAACCTATGCTTATTTAGCTTCTTTATAATAAAAATAGCACAAACAATTGAATCTTCATTTCATCATTATTGTTGCATTCAAGAAAGTCGAATGTATAGGTTCCTTAGGTTATTTAGTTATGGCATAAGTTATTGAATATCATCCATGTTAACATTAACATATTTAAAGTTCATTTCGTGTTTCATAAGTGTAGTCCACAATTTAGACATAGCGTTTTTGTACTCAAATAAACCTAGGTAGAATGATAGCTAAACTACATATCACATTAAAAGATAACACATAACAAATTAATTGAGTTAGTCCAATTTGCAATCTTTATAGTTAAATGTTTCATCTTTTGCATGTTAGCCCATGTGTTTGACTTCAGTTTTCATGCATCTAAGGATTACTATTCTATTGACAAGTAGTTAGACCACAAAATATTGTTATTGAGTATCTTCCAATTAAGTTTTACATAAAAAGTTTCATCATTTTCTTGATTTTTTAAATACCATGGCTATTTTTTCTAATGGAAACTAATTTTATTCCAAGAAGTGCAGTGTTGCCAAAACTTCTGTTCAAAAATCCCAGAAAAATTCAATTCCATCCTTCTTTAATTTATTACAAAATTTTGTTTGAATTAGTTATCATTACTATATATAATCTAACTAAGGAAATGACATGCTTGATGAGAATGAGTCCACCCTTGATAGATAACAACTTCTTTTTCAACCAAAGTAAATTTATTTTAAATTTTATTGATCAAATTTTGCAAGTAAGCCACTTTCTTCTAACCTATATATAGTGTATAGCACAGATAAGCCAAAGGAAGATTTATTTAATGCAATTATGTGCCCTTACAAATTTGATTACCTAGCATATAATCTTTTTTTTTCTATATATGTCCTTATTTTTAATTGTTATATTTAAGAATTTTGTAGAGTGTTTGAAGAGCTATAGAAACTTACTAAGATTAATAATAGTTTTTAGATGTCCTCTAGTAATTATAATTATGTTGTTTGCATAAGCTAAAAAAATGATAGATATTGATCATATATGTTGTCCATATAATATCATTCCTTTTAAGAAAAAAACAATATTAGTTCTTCTTTTGAAGAACACCATGAATGAGATGAAAAGAAAGCAAGATAGAGGATTACCTAGATTAAGACTTATTGAAGTTTGAAAAAAGTTACCTCGTAATCCACAAATGATTATTCATATCCATGCTTTGCAAAGCCAATTTGTGACCACATTAATAAGCTTCTTATTAACAATGTTCTTGGAGAGTGTCTTGCAAAGAAATTTCAATGAAAATGTTATAATTCACATTCCTCAAATCAAACTAAATGATAAAATGCCACTTTTTTTTTATTGTTAAGAGAATACAAAAACTAATGAACAAATAATGTGTTCTATACAATATATCTGCATTTATAAAATTCATTTGATTTAGAGAAATCAGCCCATTAAAACTTTGTTGTATTTAATCAACAATGGGCTTTGTGAACTCTATTTTTATGATTTTTGAAGAATATTAGGTATAAAATCAACAAAGATTTCTGTGTTATGAGATTTAGGAATATATGTAATGTTTGGACCCAAACTCCTACAAAATAATTTGACATATGTAGAAATATTTTATATACATTCAACACAACATGTGAAATTATATTCAATAATTAGTGAAGTTTCCTTTAAAACCATCTGAGCCCACAGTGATGCCTAAATTCATATTAAATGTTATCTTTTCATTTCCACTTTGGTGATTTCTTGCACTGTTCTATCATTTGTTTGCTTTCGTTAATAAAGAAAGGATGTACTTAAACATATTTTCACCTGTGACTACTTAGGAAGACTTAAAAAAATTTTGAAAGTGGTTAACTACAACTATCATTAATTTGACCTCTTTGTTTTTTCTTCACTTTATCACTATTGTAAAAAAGAATATTGTATTTCTTTCACCTTCTATTTGCCATCTAATTCATTCTTTTTATTTCCAATAAAATTCCACTCTTTCAAAATCTTGTGAATAATAAGAATTAAAAGATACAACTCATTGCACTTATCATTTTCCTTAAAAAATTACCTATTTGTGAGTCACCACATCCATATCTAATTTAGTAGGATAAAAAATGTTTGCAAATATTGACTTTTTAAATCTTTAATGCATACTTAATTTTTGATTTATTTTAAAGTTAAGGCCTTCTTCCCAAATTAGTTTCAAACAAGTTAAGAAATTGAAATTGTTTTGGAAATTAAGGATGGATTTTGATGGCATTTAGTAGAAGAGACACATGACTTGATCCAGTTCTTACAAGGTGATGAATTATAAAAGTTGAAAGTAGATCTACCTATTTCTCAATAACCAGCACCCTACTATGGATGCCAAATAAAACACCTGACTAGCTCCATGGATGGGGCTGTCGTGATCTCCTTCATATTCTATTACACTTTCTTGCCCATATAAAGGAATAACTAAAAATGACTATGGCTTAAGATGACATATAATTATGCGATCAACAAATTCTTACGTTGATTTTAGTATAGGGGCTGAAAGTCCATTACAATTAGTTGAAGATGTGATTTCATTAAAATACTTACCCACCATCCATGGATTTATGGTATTATTGACAATGTTAAATGGCTTGTTCATAATAGGGTTTTTCTAGATGCCATGCTTTTATCTTATGTGTAAGTGTAGCTTGCTTTGAAAACATATCCTTAAAGCATGATATTGATATGGATGAACTACTTTTCATTAATGTCAACATTATGATGGAAGTCTTTCCAAATAATCTATAAACTTTTTTATTGATTGTAATAATAATGCCAAAATGAGCTTAATAGCAAATTTTTACATCTTATCGATATAAGACATAAGCTCAAAAAAGACAATTCTCTAACAATATATATTTTAATAAATTTATTAATCACCTGGCTAAGTCCTTTTTAATAGCACCCTAAATATTTCAAAATAAAAAATTATTCATTAAGACCAGCATTATTTACAACTTGGATAACTGAAAGCATCCAACACTTTTTTGGCTAATTGGTTTTTCTGGAATCTTTTATAACTTTTTTCTTTTCCTTTCACATTTTAGTGGATTTAACTCAGTTTGAATTTCAAACATATAGGTTATTTATCTCCAAAAAGTTTTTCACTAAAACTTTTAACATATAGATTATCATATCATTTCTAAATTTTATCCTATGAAGTTTTTGAATTAAAAACTTAATTATTGTCCTTCTCATTTTTTTAGAATTTTTCAAGGAATTATAGTCATGCAATAATTGGCTTGTTAGATAGTTACACTCCCTTGTATATATCAATTGTCTTTCATTAACATTGGTAATGTGTACAATTATTTTTATTTTTATTAAAACCTTAGGTTGAACATCCATAGTGGATTTTTTCACAAATACTTAACAACTAAAGTAGGAATTTTGGTGGCGTCAATATTTTCTTATTGATGGTTATCTTTCTTGACATCTTCTTTTGTATTTTTCCCATGAATTACATGACCTTATTCCTTGACATAAAAAATAAGGTGAACCTAAGAGTTAACTAATTATTTTTATTCCTTTCATTGAGTTAGCTTACACCTATGTTTGTTGCATCCTTTGAAAAATTTAGGTACGTTATCATACTAGATTTTCTAACAAAAGCCATGGTTTGAAACAGCTTTAGTAAAATTCTAATTATGTTTGCTAACTCTTTTGCTAACTCCACATCAATACATAAATCAAGAAATTCAAGGTAGTGTGAGATTCAAAGTAGCAACATCTACCTTCAAAGCGCCTAGTCACTAATGTTATTAAGTGAAGTACTAAAATAATGAAATTGTAAGTGCATCATTGTGTTCCATCCCAAGTGATTGCTCCAAATTCACTTAAAGGTGTAGAAGCTATACACAAATGAGATGGAGTATTTATATTCTTACAACATCCACTCAAATTCACATCTAAATAGCCTGTAGGCATGAATAAAAATGTGAAGTGATATTTACAAAATTTGCCTTCAGTTTAATAAGTTATCTTTGCAACACAACTAAGTTAATAAATTTTTTTGACATTTGTATTTTCTTTCCTTAAAGAAATATTTGATCATTTCAAAGCACCAATGCAATAATTACTTAAAAAAATTATTTTCACAATAAAAATGCTTGTTTTGTAAGTTGTTTAAAAAATAGATATGTGACAATACAGCCTCTTAAAGTAATTCATTACTTCAAAAATTTCATGCCTTGCTTTTCATTTTTAAATTAGTATAATACCAATTAGCTTCAAAGTGTTCATTTACTAAATAATTCATAAATTTAGATAAACTATCATCATATTCAACAAGTGAGATATCATCAAAATATCAATTACACTTTGCTTCTTTGATCAACAAACTAAGCTCAATTGTACGTGATGTTACTTTCCTTTTATTTTTCTTTTGTTTCTTCTTCACTTTCTAGCTTAAAATAGTGATTTGAGGCAAGTTATCTTCAACTAACTTACCTAAATTTTCAACTTCTTCATAACAAAAAGAAAAGTTGTAGAATTTTATCCCATTACTATGAGACAAAGCAAAGTGTGAAAGATTTTGTCCTTCTATATGAAGTTGAATAAGTATACATCACTTTTAATCCCTATCATAAAGAATAATGGTAGGGTGGATGAAGAAACTGAACAATTTATAGTTTACACTTCAAAGAAAGCCTTAAAAGCTTTTTTCCATAATCCTTAATATTTCCAAAGTAGTAAAGGAAGTTAATCCACAAGGTTAATAGATATTGGAAACAGTTCACCACAAAAAATGCAAGAGAATGACCTTGTATTAAGAACTTCTACATTTGACACAATCCTTATTGAAATTGTTCAAAGGACTACACTTTCTACAAGAGGAAGGGAATTGGGGATTTTTCAATTATTAACATAAATGATATTTGCTGTGTAATAATTATTTTGATCAATTGAAATCCTTCCTAAGATTTGTAAACATAATATTATTTAAGAAATAATAATAAAAATAAATAAATAAGTAAATAAATCAAAGAATGATTTCAAATGAGTTTAGCATGATGACAAAGCCTTCATTAAACAATATTTAACCTAGCCAGACTTCCACTGAACTAGCAAGGTTTGCCATATGGTGGGCATACTAGAAATCCCTGCAACAACATCATCAATAAATTATGACCATTTAAGTAGAAAATAAATTTTCATCGCCACAGGTGAACATATGTACACATTCTTAAGTTACCTCTAAGCTTATCTTTTAAAGTTTAATGGTAAATTTGCAATTGGAACAGATTAAATTTACTCTAAAAAAGCAAAATTATTCTAAAGTTTTTATAAGTAGAGTTAAATAGAAAATTTTTTAATTAGTGCTATGTAACATTTTTTTAATTGTGATAAAATACTACAACGCCTTCATTAAATTAAGACTATTACATTTAACTATTTTAAAACCCTTGCAACCTTCAAAATCACGCAACTAATTTTTCAATGTTTTTTGAGAAAACAAAGTACATTTTTGTGCATAATTTCCTTATCAACCTCCTGCATCGACAAAGTTTGTTGGAATGTCTTTTTTATTTTTCATATGTTTTACACATGACCCACATTATATAGGATCTTATACATTATGCCTCAAGTAAAGGTAGTTGTTTTTTAGAATTATAACTTGATTAAGTTTTAGTTACAAAGTTATTTATTTTTATGAGGCTAAGTCTAACCCACAAAAGTTTAAGAACGTTTACCTTTTGCAATATAAGAGAACAAATTAGAATATGTTCCAACTAGCAATGTAAGATAACCCATTTTCCCAGATTTGTCCTACTACTTATTTTCACCTACCAAGTTATTCTCAATTCAATTTTTTCTTTTGCTTGAACTAGCTTCATCTGCAAGTTACTTCACTACTCTATCATTTCTATAATGCTTATTAATGTTTCTCAAGGCTTTTAATCAACACCCATGCGACATTTATTTTGTTCTTTCCATATAGCAAACTTTTTTTGTCAAACCACTTCCAAATACCGTTTCTTTCTACCATTGAATTGGTAGTAGGCCTTCCATAGGAATGCAACCCTTTTTGTTCTTGGTTCATTCTTGACTAAAGTTGCCTTCGATAGCTATCTCTTGTGTGTTACCTTTCTAGGTTTCACAATCTTATCTTGCCATTTTCTTTATTCGTGATATGTGTACTCTAATTTTTGCATGTTCATTATAGTTTATAGCACTAGTTAGGCATCAAATCTTGCTTTAGAGCTTGATTATGCCAATGTTTGCAATGTTTAAAGAAAGAAAATAGTAAACAAAACATTCTTTTTAAATTTTCCTTTATTAAAACCTAATTTAAAAAAAGATAAAATGACAAAGCTCAAATGAGGGAGTTTTCTTTTCTTTCTTCTGAAAGGCACAATTTATATAAATGATATCATGTAGAGCTTATAACATTGAGCATCCGCACATCAACAAACCACAAGCAACCCTCAAAGTTCTTTTAACCTGACTACAAACTTTGGAAGAAATGCTAAAGAAATATTGTTTTAGAATTATCAAACTAGAAGAAGCTCTAAATGAGCCCACATTTCCAAACCTAATATTGTGATTCTCTCTAATCAAATAACTCTCATATCAACAAAAAAATTTTTTGTTGATACTAAGAAAATGATGATAATAAACATAAGAAGTTTATAAAATGTGAATTCTCATCCTTGGAGGCATCATAAACCTTAAGGAACATATAGAGTAGAATGTTTCCTCGGATTGTTGCTTCCAATTGTTTAGACTTAATTAAAAAAAGAGTTGTTTGCAGAAATGAAACTAGAAAAATGAACTCAACTTTCTATAACAATCGTAGCAATTCATTCTTAACAAAGGGGAACATCACTCATTGTCTCTTATAAAAGAGTTACTTACAGAACCAATGACATGCCTAACTAAAAGAGGAAACTATGTAATGAGTACATTACTCATTTTGATGAGTACATTTGTGTTGTGGTGTTCGTGAAGATGCATTGGTCACCTTTTTTGATTCTATGTCGGGCTTAGAGATATATATAGAGGGAACCTTTTATGCAAATCATTTAGACCTTAGAAGGGGCCGATAAGATTATTATTAACTATGAAACTTAGAACCATTTATCTAATCAAAAAGTTGAAGCATCAACTAATATGCTCCATAATGAATGTACCAAAACATCCCAACGTGCGCTCTCCTTATGCTTAAACTTACAATGAAACCCAACAAACATATAAAACAATCAACAAAAGGTAACTTGTTCTGATGTGAAAAGTCAAGTCACATGATTGCCCAATGCAAAAAAATGAGAAGTACTCTATATCAAGGAAACCAATAATGGGGAATTGAACACCAACAAAATAACATATCAAATAATATGCTTCCTAAGCCTTCTTTGCCCATGAATACTCCAATGAGAATTTAGAGAACATGATTGATACCGCGAGGCCATTATAGTCATGAGAAGCACCTTCAACAAATCAAAGGGAAGTGAAAATTGAATACATACCACCTTTTTTCATATCTTTATCAAGGTTAGAGAAAAGGTTTGTAAGGTTATCATAAAAGGTGGTAGTAGCATCAATGCAATTTCCTACAAATGGTGTAGCATGTCTCTGACTTTGTATCATTTAACAAAATATCCATGTGTGTCAAAAAAATTTTAACTATACCAATTAAATTTTGCTAGCAATTTGGCAGATATTTTATGCCAAGTTGTTCCAATGGCAATATGAAGCATCATCTTATCATGACCATGGTTATATGACCATGATACCATGAACGCTAGCAAAGCCAACACTTACACAATTATGCATCGCAGCTAGAAATTTAATATATGCCCATCAACACCTAAAGATCTTGTCCAACCTATCAAAAACCACCCAACACCCCAAATAAGTAAATACTATTTTTGTGCCACAGTAAACTAGATAAAGGATTTATTAATAGAACTTAAATTTAAGCAATAATAATACCTTATATAACAAATCTTCCCAAAATAAAATCATTTTTATTTAGCTTCCCTAAAATTTTTAAAATGAACTTCAAGGTTTGACACCTCTACATGACATCTAATATGTTACATACCTTATACTAATTGCTAGTTTACTAAATTTGTCATATTATAATATGAATCCTCGTGAACATGAAGAACTCACCTAGTAGGTGCATGACTTATTAGACAAATGATTAATTTGATCAAGTCAAAATCCATGTGTTGTTCCTACCACTCAAGCTTTAAAGAAGGATGGTTTATGGAGAATTCTTTTCAATAATATGAGAGTTAGCAAAATGATCCGAAGTATAGGTTCCTTATCTCTTTCATGGATGAACTATCGGACCAAACTAATGGAGCAATTATTTTATCAAAACTTAATTTAAAAAGTAGAAAGCACCAAGATAGAATCTTGTTATGGGGTGAGTGAAAAAGTACTCTCAAATCAAGGGATAGATTATACAAGTCATTAGTGATTCCCTACAACATATTTAGTACACTAAGCACATTTATAAGAAAAATGACACAAATATCTTAATTAAGGAAGTCTATGGTACTTTACTTGAATGACATCTTGAACTTTAATTGTAGAATTGAACATAAATTAGAACATCTTCAAAAAGATATGTTCCATGCCTGAGGAGAACACCTCTACCCAACATAAAATCTTAACATTTATTTCCTTTCATGTGAACTATATGGGTTTCAAACCCTAAAATATGATGTACCATCTTACTTTGAGAAGATTAAGGCTATAATTGATTAACCAACACTTTAATCAATCCTTAATTTTAAGAGTTTTCATTACCAAACAACCTTGTAAATGAAATTCATTAATAGTTTTGTTGTCATCACTACCCTAATAATTAATCATTTTAGGAAGAGAATTTTTTAATGGACCCATGCAAAAAAGGAAATATTTGTGAAAGTCAGTGAATCTATCACCCAAGAATTTATGCTGCATCCTCAACACTATACTTGACAGAGTGTCTATGTTTAATGAGTTGCCCAAGATAATAATCACTAATAAGGATGTTAGTTTCACTTGGTACTTTTGGAAAAATATTTCGTATGATTTGCAAATAAAGTTGAAATTCTCACTTGCATGTCACCCGTAGCTTTTGATCTAATCAAGCTGATAAATGATAGGCAACGAAATCAAATACGGTGTTTGGTTAGAGAAAATATAAATTATTTAAACCATCTTTTACCACAAGCTAAGAAAGCTTATAATAGTTCCATCAATACGTCCACACGATTGAGCTTTTTTTAATACAATAATGAATACCTTTTGACCTTTTTTTTATAATCCTATTACCCATTTAAGCAAAGATATAAATGTTGGCATATAAGGTAGGTTCATGAGCATATTAAAGAAAAAATAAATATTAGTAATGAGCAATACAAAAAATTAGCCAATGCACTCCCCAAGACTAAAGAATTCTTGACGACCATAACAAAGTTTGAATGGTTTCCTCTATGAACTTTGGAACAAATGCATACATCATGAAGCTATGAGATTATTATGACATTTGCAATACCTTAAATATCTCAAATTTGGTAGCTCACATAAGGAGTTGATCATGATTTCTAGTTAGTTGTTTTAGTCAAAAACCAACCATTATGAATGACCACCTACTTGAGTGCTTACTAACCTAACAAGGTCAGAAGAGTAAGAAGATTGGGGTAATGGATGACAATACTATGTAAACGAAAAGTAAGAGTTATCAAAAGTATCTTTTTCACTTGAAAGGTTAACAAGAAAATAAAGATACTTTGACCATAATGGAAGAGTCATAGAGATCAAACCTTGACACATTAGATATTTATGAGAAATAATTTAGAGTAGGTAACTCATTAGAAATGAAACTCTTCTACTTCAACGAAATTAAAGAGGACACTACTCAAGATTTATGTTGCCCAAAAATCATTAAGACATGTATTAGCCATTCTAGATAATCAAGCTATCATTTCCTCATCTGCTAAGTCAAATTACATCCTAAAATTTTATTATATTCTCAAAATTCACATCATGAATAATCAAAAGATACAAAAAATGGCCATTTCAGCCCATTTAAATTGATGTCATCATTGTTGTTGCCTCTATCACTCATCATTGACTTGAATCCATTAGACTTGATCATGACATGGACTACACTACATCAAAATAGATTAGTGAATGGGTAATTTAAGCTCAATCCCATTCATGATTTTGAATAACCCATGATTGCACCTTGATCCATTAGGTTGTAGCAACCTGCTAGATCAACCCAAAAGTTGTAAAGGTCGTGTGCCTTGCAAACAAACTTAGAAAATTAATGCAAATCTTACCCAACTACCCAACCTATTATACATTGACCCAGATCTAACCAGTGGCACCATGAACGTCACACTGGCCCCAAAATATGGCCTTGGACATTACTGACATCTTATCGATTCATTGACACAATGGGAAACACATTGCACAAGCACGTAATGATAAATCCATCGCATTTTGGCCTAGAGCAAAACAACAAGGGCCATAGCTAATATAGCTTGCTTGAAACAAAAATGTAGCTTTTTCATAAACAAACTTAGCAATAACTTTGGCCACAATAGTTTTGCTTCAAAATGATAGTTTTTTAAAAATTTTTTTGATATTATTTTAACACTAAATTTTGCAAATAGCTTGAAGAAAATAGATTTTTTAAAATGAAAAGGTAGTTTCCAAGAAACCTCTATGGAAATGGATTTTGACCACCAAATTTAAATTTTTATTTCTTTCTTTATTTTTTTTTATTATTCTTGAGTTTCTATAAAATGGCAAGCCTATCCTTTAAAATGAGTGATATATTTCTTAAAATGGATCATTTCATGCACTACCATAATTTATTGGTAATCTCATAAGTTGTAAAAATATATTTTGATTAAGTTATGAAACTACATGCTTACCTTAAACAATTATTTATATTATTGAATCAAATTTATTAACTATTTCTTGATATCTCTTTTTCTCCTTATGGGAATGAAACTTAAGTTTCTATTATTATAAAATTCTAGATAGATGTGCCCATATAAATGGTAAACTAAAGCTTTATTAATCTTCTTCATTTCCTAAAAATGAAAAATGTTTCTACCTAAGATCTTTTGTTGCTATCCATTAATTTTTTTGGAATACAAAGTATTTGGTTTGAGTCTTTTACTCATCATATTTTATCATCACATCAACATATTACTAAACAAATTAAATTAAATAATGAAAGATATGAACAGAAAATAGAGGCTCATAAGAAACATAGAGAATTTATTGAGTATAATTATATGAACATCTACGTGAATTCTTAAATATTTCTGACATAAACTCTTATAAAATTAATTGTCCACAATGTTGGACCATTTAGAATTGCCAAAACTATTTAGCATTGACATATATGCCTTTGATTTAATTGAAGATAATGAAACTAACACAATTTTTAATATCTAAGATATTGGTACTTATAGAGAACCATACCTAATACCTAGTTAGCCTTTTGAACCTTTTGTATTATAGCCAAGTAAACCTATCCGACCAATAGTTTTTGTTGCATCTAGTGACTTCATAATCAAGTTCAAAAAATCTTACATAATCAAACTATTTTAACAAAGAATCAGGCACAATAAAGATTTTTTGTACATAGCTGAGCCATCCCACATTTAATGACACTTGGACTAAAGGGTAGAAGCTTCATTAGCTAAACATAGAGATGCTAAAGAAGTATCAGAGATTTCACCATAGCTCTATAAAGTGAAGCTATTTGAATCCTTGGGAGAGTGATTTAGCATCCCATACTTCACATAAAGGTTCAACTTGGAGGTGTACTACTCTTATTTCTACTTCTAATAGTGCCAATATTTACCTCTTTATTTCTCATTAATCTCTATTATTGTTGTCATTAGTAGTGTCAACTGTAGCTAACTATTATTTGTTAAAAAGTTTAGTTCACTTTTCTGTTGTTTGTATTGTGATTTGTATCTACATTTTTGTTTGAGTTATTTGAAAACCAATTTATAACATTTTAGATATTTTTAGCTTTAAATTTACTATAAGATATCCTTGTAGATGTTCTACAATTCTACCAATGCAAATTTTATTTGGAAATGTCCTTCAAAAAGTTTAAAATTAAGTTTTGGACTATTTTTCATTATTATCCATCGTAATGCATCACCATTATCACCAACACTTGCAACCATTTCCTTTACCCATGCCAATGCACATGGCCATCTCAACCATGTTGTAAGTATTACAATTTGAATGAGGTAACAAAGTGTTATCTTTAATCTTGTTAACAACACTGTTCTATGTACAATCAATCCAATAGTGTATTTTTGGAGGTGACCTAGGAAGGATAACAAGTGGCTCAAAAATAAGATCCTAAGCCATTATCTAGCATTTAAAAAATATCGAATCACCAAGAAAGTTTTTAATCACTTTATTTAAAATTTTAGGAAAATTAATAACTAAGTCCAACTTTCTAGTTTATCCAAGTGAATGATTATTTTTTTGTTTGGCTTTCTGACAACTTCACTTATGCGTTTACCTTGCCACTTAACCACCAATGTGAATATTCATGGTGTGAATTCTTAGAACCATATTTTCTCTAAGGTGTGATCCCTAATGTTAAATATCAGTGTAACTCTTTAGCCTTTACAAAAGATTTTTCTTACAAAATATTTCTAAGATTTAAATTTGAAAACCTATAACATCCTTGGGTAAGCCTTTGTTTGAATAAATTTCTTGACCCTTAGCACTTCTTAATTGTTTTGAAGCTAAAAATAAGTTTAGTGTATCATCCAACATTAGGTTTTAGTTTGAGCCATACAAATATCTCATAGAAATAATTGTGCTCAAGACAAAACATATCACAAAGGAGGGGGTTGCATCTAAATTCCAAAGATATGATAGATGATGTGGTGGCTTCCTCAGTAACTATGACAAAGGAGTGAAAGGTATTGGTAAGCTAAGCCCAATTGAATAGGTTGTAGATGGTGAATCTTTTGGTAAGTCCCAAAACATGTAAAACAATTTTTTGCTTCTTTCATTTTGCATATTATTTCTTAATATTTATTAGAATTGTTTGTGTGATAATACTCAATATAATTCAAAAATAGTTTGGTTTTTAATGTGTGAATTTTGAAAAAATTTCTCAAACTTATTTCACTCACTCCGCTAATAAGTGTTATATGTATCAAAAAGTGTTACGTATATATATTAAGGGAGCCTTAAGCTATTATGGACAATTCTATTTTGTATCCTTCACAACATGTGCTCCAAAGGATTAATATGATTTTGACTACACCAAACTATTTAAGTAGCTTATTTTTTTTATTTTATGGTATACCTAGTGCATGATTTTTTATTTATCAAACTAGAAAGTTATATGTGATGATATTTATCCTATGGTGTCAACTAATGCTAGAGTACAACTTAAAAAAATGATATGAATGATATAAAATAAACTTAAGGATGTAGAAGATTTTTAAGAACCCAAAGCATAACATGAGTTTTTCTTCAAGGAATTATCTGTGTTTTTGAGTACTTATGTAATGGATAAATTATTTTTTATTAGAGATTGATCATGAACTACAATTGCACTTTGTTTCAAGCATGACCTTGTAATTCATTTTAGGCATTAATAGAAAAAAATGTAAACATATTAACTTTCTTGATGTGAAAGCTTTAAATTCTTGTAATAATGAAAAGCCTGAAGATAAAAATTTTACGGAAAACATGAATTTTGGTATATAAAAATATTAACCTTCAAATGAAACAAATATATTCATATTTGCAAATACATTTCATGTTCAAAAATTAAAGATTTCGTTAATAAAATGTCTATGAATGGGAATTAGTACGAAATGGATTTTTTAGATAAAACTTATTGAAAGTTTCTTTGGATTGTCCATTTGATAATCAAATTAGCAACCTAGACTAGTGCTTTATGGGCAATGAACCACATAGTTTGACTAGAATCACTAGCAATAGTAAAATTCTAAGATGTAAATTTGTTGAAGGCCCGTCAAGAAACTTGACTAATCATGTGTTGCTCAATCTAATGCATTATTGATCATTCAAGTTTTATATGCAATAGAAAGAAAAAAGTTTATCATCAACATTACTTTTTATATGATGACCATCAAACCATTTCATAGAAATTTCGTGTTCAATATTATGGCATTTTTTAAAATGGATAAAATAATTTCATGAACAAGAATCAAACTTTCTATCAACAGCCGATTGGAAACAAAAATGTATAGTTTTTTAACTAAGAAAACAAAAGTTCAAGGGAGTTCATGTTTTTCTTTCTTATTTCTTAATTCTTCAATTTTTTTAACCATTCCATGTAATGTTGGTGATCCATTACATACTCTACCAAAGTATTTAATTCACCCCCATCATTGGTTTTGTTATATGACATCTTGTGAGTTTAATTCCAAACCCTAAAAAAAGTATTATAATGGCCTTAAACATAAACAGGTATCAAAGAATCGCATGAGGTCTATTGGTGGGCCAAAAGTAGAGATTGCATTAATGGTTATATTATAAAATCTAAGAGTACACAAATACACATCGATATAATTCATAAGAATATTTTGTGCTTGAAATAAGGTGAAAATTATAGTTAAATGTAAATATCTAGAACTAGATAATTTTTTATAAGACAATCCTAAATTTAAAAATTATATTCTTAACTATCCTTATTCATGAATTGCATATGAAACTTATTAATTATATGGTTATTATTGATCATATCAATAGTGAAATTATTCAAAAAATAATTAAACCATTTGAACAATTATGGTAATTTTCTTATATAAAAAATTCATGTTAAGATCATACCATCCATACTTATCATTTCTTTAATTGACCTAACTTATGCATCACTTGTGTAGTAGAGTTTAAAAAGCATTAATATGTGATAGTACAAATATATCACACATTACGCATCAACTGGTTGATTTTTAAAGTTGTTTAAATCGACCAACATTATGTTAAAATGATAACATACAATTATACAGAAGATAAAGTCTAATGCAAACATTTGTTATGATAATGTTATGAAATATACATGACTAGTAAGATAAACAATACTTAGTATCAAACATAAAATTTCGTGGCTCTTGATACTTGAAAATAATATGTAGGTAGAGTCATTCATGTAGGAAAGGATTGTGCTAGTGAGTAGTACTACTTAGCAGCACGATGCACAATGCAAACATGCATAGTAGATATGTGATGTGTGTTCTCATCGATGAGTGGAATGGGAGTGCTAAATACTCTTCTAGATGTAGCTTCTATAGAGAAATTCTTGTACAACAAGTCTTAGTGATGTGAGGTATGCATATGTTGTGGAAACAATATGTTTAGAACTAGAAATCTATGAAGATTTTTATGTATTGTGAGGCAAAAAGATGTTTTGCATAATTGCCATTCAACCATTTGTATGAAATTATGAGTACTAAAATTCCTATAAATTGGCCTCATTTTTCTACCACACTATGGTTAAGAAAAGAAAGATGGATTTCAATAGTATTCAAACATTTAGGATCATTTCATTTAATGGGTGGTCTTCCATGGGACATTGATTGAAATATTAGTTTTCTATTATGTTGAAGTGCATTCCTCTATTTCTATAACATAGCACTTTCATACCTTCAAAATCATAAAAATCTTATGATTTTCTTTTCTAACGTCTAATCTCAATTTATTAGTTATATTTATTGCATATCTTTGCAATTAAATTAGGGTTAATGCTTTCTTAATTTCTTTGTGACTACATTCTTAAAAAACACTTACTTATATTTGTCAACAAGGAAATATCTTAACTTAAAACTCTCTAAATAGTAGATTACTAGCAACCTTACATTGAGGCATTATTGTGCCAGAACATTTAACTCAAAAGTATGACCTTTTATTACTAGAAATCTGAAGAATTTACTCCAAGGCTTGTACTAAGGTGTTTTTTTTGAAGTAAATGCTACTTGTATTCTTTTTGTTAGAGGATTGGGAGCACATTTTGTTGATAAAAGAATGTTGGTCTATGGCCATCTCCCACCACTCATGTTAAGTGAAGTAGTGATTATATAGTCCAAGATATAGAATTCTGTGGAGTTAATGTTCAATATGATCAAATGGTTGAATATATTAAAACTTTTAAGTTATTTACTTGACTATACTTTTCCATATATTTTTCTTTTTATGAACTAGATGTAAAAATAAAGATCAAACAAGATTTTTTATTATGAAAAAAATTCATTAATCCTAATTCTCATCTGTTGGTTACATAAAATAGTTAAGAAGTTGTATCAAATTAGATCGTTGTGTTGACTCGAGAAGTTCTACATTCCATACGATTAACATTATAGAGTAGATCCTCTATAGCAAAATTACATTATTTTTTTTACAATTTGTAAAATCCCATTTAGGAGCATGCTCAAGTTCCCACCAAAGTTCATTAGTCAACAATTTTCATTTTAGCAAGCTACTTTCTCAAAAAGTTCATTTAAAGTTGAGGAAATTAATTGAAAAATGCATAACATTATTATGAATATTTCTTGGGAACATATGCACATAACATTTATCAAAAGGTATAATATTTATTTTGTGCGATATCCTAAGAAATTTGTACTAAAATGTTAATGCAAAAACGTTTTTTTGAGGCTATGTGTGTGTTAGAAGTGTAATATGAAGAAAAAAAAAGCAGAAGGTATTGATAAGAAAAGGAAGATGAAGAAAGAGAAGAAAAGGAAGAGAAGGAGGAGCCTCCAAACTAATGTGGAGCTTATTGGCATTATAGCAAATTATCGAGGTAAATGTTAAACGATGTTAATTTAAATATTTTATTTTATGATGAGTCATGTTCCTCCATTGATGAATTGCCTGACAAATTTGAAGAAAAAAGAAGAAATATTTTTTTTGTACAGCAATATCGTGCATTACATGAGAAAAACATTAATGTTTTTGAAATAATATATGATTAACTTAAGAAAATATGAAATGTTGTCATTTGAAAATTATTTAAAGATTTTTTTCACTAGTGAATTACATGCAAAAAAGAATTTATATGGGAATGTTTTGCTAGAACTTCATTCAATTTTCAAGTATTTGATATTCAAAAATATGTTGCTCAAAAATAAAAAAAAATTATTTGAAGAATAAAAACATTTTGAAATGTTTGATTTTGATGAATTAAATTATTTGATCCAAAATTATTTTAGTTCACACATCATATATGCATATGCAAGCTTTCACACAAACACTTATTAACATTGAAATGGAGGAATATTATGCATGAAAATGCCCTATAATTAAGGACCAATTTGTATGCTTTACCTATGCAACATCAAGGGTATATATCAAATTACTTTTTTAATCTAAGTAAAATTTTATTACACTACTCTTTGTGGAAAACAATTTGTTCAATGACATGTAAATATGCTCAAATTCATAGGTGACATTGTTTGGGGTAAGAACTTAAAATACTTCACACTAACCACACATTACTTCCTCTAACGAATAAAACGTTTTTTTTTTATTCCAAAACAAAAAGCTTAGGAAATCATGAAGGAATTAAGCCTCACCAAATTGATAGGATGAATCCTTTGTGAATCAAAACAGGTTGAATAAGGAATGTAGATGAACTAGAATTCTATATCTTTAAATATATATGTTTAGAATGTTTTTGAATTGCTAATAATTTTGATACACATGTTTTTAGTCCAACCTTAAATTTTTAAATTTTAATCAATTGTTATACACATATTAGTTACGATATTCAAAACATGTAAGAATTAGTATATCTTCTCATGACTAGTTGTCATGTAAGATGGCTTGATTATTGTCCATTTTATAGTGGAAAATAATTTTAAATTATGATCCACACAATTGTTTCATTGTTAAGAAATTAGTACTTAATATTACATATTCCAAACATTCTTTTTTTATGATTCTAATGAATACATGAGGAATAATAATAAATAACCAAAAATTAAATGGTCAATGGTTGTGATAGTATTGTTGAAAAATTTTAATTGTAGCTAGACTGGAGTCTTTTGGATCCCTTTAGGTGAGGTACTACACTCAACACTATTTTAGTCATACTAGGCTAATAGGTCGGCAAGTCGTTGTTGTAGGTTTAGAGGGCCTCACCTCCGTAAACCATTCATTTTTTGAGGTTTTTGCTAGGTTGCTAACATTTCACTAGCTCAAATCAACCAAATAGAACATTCATTGGTCAACAAAAAATTATTTTCAATGAAGAAGAATTTCAAAAAAATTAACACACTATTCAGGCTTGAATTAATGAGAAATTTTTCACACATATTTCCATATATGGAAACAATCTAGTGGCATTTAAGAAAGTCAAAATTTTTAGAGACTAAAAGTTACCATTTTAGGATAATTGACTTGAACTAATTACATTTGATAGATTATTTGAAATGTTGACCTCACCAATAATGGAACATTAGTGACTTCAAAAAAACTTTATTTAAGTGGCATCATGAGTTTCACATGAATGTTGTATAAATCATCATTAGCTCTAATTTATGTTTTATTTCGATTTTTCAATAAGGCAACTCTTTACTCCTAGGCATTATAAGTTAAAAATCCTATACAAGAGACTATATTTAATTCAAACCTAACTTGATTAAGCATAAACAAGATGTTTGTTGAAGTGGACCTTGTGAAGGAATTACCTAGTTGATTCTATATAACAAAATATTTAGAAATTCAAATAGATTATGCCAATGAATTCAATATGAAAAATTAGTTATTAAATCAACTTCTATGGACAAGGTCAAACCTCTCTTCAATGTAAACAAAATAAAATGTCACCAAATAAGTAAGATAAAAAAGCATAGACATATGTGAATGAGTATGATCATAATAAGCCATTATTTATGAATTAAGCAACATTCCAAATAAAAAGTCACTACATTTTGGTAATTTCATTTTTGATAGGGATGTCGTATTAAAAAATATTGAGGCATTACCAAATTGCTCTGCTTCAAGGATGGACTAGAAAAAGTCACAAATGATTTAGTTGATGCAGTCAGTAATAGAATCAGCACATGCTTAAGGAAAACCAAGTTTGCAAAATAATTATCATGGAAAAACATTTAATTTTGACCCAAATTATTTATAATTAGATTTGTTTTAGGAAAAATCCAAATGTAGAATAGTCTATTACGTTAAGTTTTCTATTTACTAGAGTCTTACGATAATGCTTACCAACAAAAAGACTTACAATTATTTTAAGATTTTAGCAATGACTATCTTAAATGATCAACAACTTCTGGACTAACGCAATCTAAGGTGGAAGATTTGAACCAAGTTTATGATAGGCACTCGAAGAAAAATATTAAAAATCGTTAAAGAGGCATGTTAGTTTTAGTATGAGTTGTAAAAGTGTCTAATCTTCTCAAATTTCATAACAAATGACTTTTATTGAATAACATCCTATCTTGTAATAAAAGTGGTACAAAAAAAGAGCCATTTAAGGTAGTTTATTCTTCTACTCAAAACAAGAAACAATTGTGATTGCTCTCATGAAACCTATGGATAACAATAGCTAATTTCATAATGTATCTAACATATTAGAATTTCAGAACTACTTTTGGAATAAATCCAATTTGATTTGTGTATTATTAATGTAAGGCATCCATTGTGAAACCTTAAATGAGGATGAGTAGTTAGTTCACTTGCTCATTGATAACCCATGGAAAAAAGATGGTGCTTATTAAAGCAAAGTGTATATTAAACTCAAGTGGTAAATTGGGAAATTGTGTAAGAAATGCAAGCTCCTTGGATAGAAATTTTATACTTTAATGCAATAACTACACTTGATTGATTTAAGACTCTCTCCAACAATATGTGGGATGTAATGAATGAATTCATTGATTAAGGCAATCAATGGTGCATAAAAGAACTCTTATTCTTTGGGCCTTTATTTACATGGATATGGAAATAAAAAGGCAATTGGTTCAAGAAAAGGCTTCATTGATTGTAAGACAACCATGCCTAGGTGGATCAATTTTCAAAAAATAATGAAATATTTATGTAGAATTAGATCAAATTATTCTCATTTAGTTTAATCTAGAAGGCATCTTAGTCCTTTACCAAAGTTATTAGAAAATTTTTGTGAAATTCTATTATTATTAAAATATTAAATGAATTTCTCACTTGTAAATTCATCTTGATTATCACTTCTAATGGCAACTAAATTGTAACTAAGCTCATTTTCTCTTTTAGCCATTAAGATATGAAATTTTCGACAAGATTTACTCCTTTTTTGTAAGAAAATTATGTATGTATACCTAGAATAGTCATCTAATATAACAAGTCCATATTTCTTATGTCCTGTACTCATGTAGTGTATATGTCCAAACAATTTATTTTGGAAAAGTCAAAGATCATTCATAATCATCTCCAAAAGACAATTTAGTTGAACCTCTTACTAAGTTATATTTAATCATTTTTCTATAGGTATGCACTCTAATATGACAAAGTCTTCTATACTATAAATTTAACTCACTAACATATGACACAAACATTTTATTTGGGGACTATTTACTTTATTAAAATCTTGTAAGTGTTATTTCTTTTCATTGTAATAAGTATTATGTTCACTAATTTTACATGTAACAAAATCAACTAAAATTCCAAAATTTCTATCACATAGTTGACTTATATTGCAAAAATTATACTTTACACTTTAAACCAATAAAGTTTAGCAACAAAAAATATAGAATTTTAATAGTACTTAGTCATTTTGTTATATTTCCTTGAGATGTCACTAAGTACTACTTTTCCTTCACTAAGTACTACTTTTCCTTCAACGTAGGCTTCTTGTTGGGTGAATAAATTGATATGTTTCCTCGTGTGTCTTAAACGTCAAATATCAAAGAATTAGATGTATTACTTATCCTTCAAAAGAAAACCTTCCTATAATTATAAAATAATTATTGGGCATATGAATCCAAACCTTTGTTGGTTAAGCATATTTTTTAGTGGTTGATCTAAAATTTTCCCTAAATTCCAACGAAAGCTAGGAAATGTAGATTAAATATGAGATTTAACAACACATACATGTGTTGTATAGTCAGTTTGCTTGCTTTAAAGGCATAAATTTATTAGTGTAACACTATAAAATATTGACATTTCTATTACCCCAATGAATATGAAATATTCTATTATTAGAAACAAAAATATTTGTACTAACAATTTTTCTATTTAATAATGAAAAAGCATATTTTAATGATGTAAGATCATTAATTCTATAACTAATGGTGCATGCCCTTAATGTTTTGTGGTAATCCATCATTAGCCATTTACTTGTTCGTTAAATATCTGCTTGCCAAACCCCTAATATGTTCACAAAGTCTTAAACATTCACTATATTTTTCTTTTAGTTTCTTATTTTCCTTACATAAAGTTTCATATTATTACACACATAAATTAATTGTTAAGGTAATCCTACATTACAGTAGCTTAGCTTTACTTCACTTAATGATAATCCCTTTTCTTGTTCATCCTCTTGAATGATCATCAAAAATAGCCCTTCATTATTCTCTTTCTCTTCACTTGTGTTAGTCTATTCTAAGTCATTTTAGGCTTTATTCAAGACTTTCTTCTTGTAATTCTTACTCTTCATCATTGGGTTCTACTCTTTCTTAATTCCATCTTACACCATAATACATGTTAGTTTGATATGTCCAACCTTGTCCGACTTCTAGAAAAGGATTTTCTTTTTTCTTCTCCCTTTTTTGGACCTTTATTTTGTATATCTTCTTTCAATGCCAAAACTTTTGTATTAATATTCCAAAATTAGAGCTATGCTATCTTCATCAATAGTCTCCTATTCTACGGTATCTTCCTCTCTCTTTAATGTTATAATTTACTTTTCGTTTAAATTTTTTTTTAAATCAATCCTTTCTCTTCTTTTCTCTTCACTAGCTCTAGTTCATTAGTCATGAGCTCATCTATAAAGTCATCGAACGTTATAGTAGAAATTTTTTGTTGTAATCTTGTAGGCTTATACTCTTTGGCAAAATTCTATGGATCATTTTTATATGTTCATTCATAGAGATAGCCTTTCCCAAACTAGCAAGTCCATTAATAATGTTAATAATTCAAATAAACATTCTTTTAATAGATTCATTAGAAAGCATTTTGAACAACTCCTAATCATATGGCATCATATTTATTTGTACCTTTTTATGGTACCACTAACTTGTGGAAAATTTTAAAAGTAATTTCTAAGTTTAAATTTTATTAAATGTAACAACATGCAAACCATAATTTCAATAATTATAACTTTTTTACTCAATTATATTCTATGTTTCTTTTGTGTATCCATGTTATTAAATTTTTTTTCTAATACACCTTACAATTTTTTTGAGTGTGCATTTCCCTTCTTAATAAC
This sequence comes from Vanilla planifolia, assembly GCA_023846275.1. Taxonomy (NCBI): domain Eukaryota; kingdom Viridiplantae; phylum Streptophyta; class Magnoliopsida; order Asparagales; family Orchidaceae; genus Vanilla; species Vanilla planifolia. The sequence goes on along the minus strand of JAIUJO010000026.1, from coordinate 1,604,759 downwards.
TTCAAGTGAGTGGTAGTCCTATTATTTCCTTAGAGAATATAATGATCACAAAAAAGTGAAGGCGTACTAGAGGAAGCTCTTAGGTCAAATTTATATTTGATGAGACAAATCATAAATATTTAGTATTTTATTTTAATGGGCTTGTCTAATGTAAAATAGATATCATCAAAGTATCTTGGATTGTTCAGCAATTCTCAATGGTTGAAGACATGTGCATTAGATTTGAAAATCTTTTTTATTATAAAATGTTAGTTTATTGGAAGGAACTCTCATTTTGTTTCAATTTTAAATCATATTCATGTATCAATTGTTTCAATCATCTCTTTGATTTAATAAATGAATATAATTCTTCTTTTTAATCTTATAACTATTTTCTTGGTTAAATCATATTTTTGTGAAATTCGTTGTTAGTTTGTTTTTTCCATGATTAAATTAGAAAAATTTAATTATGTAAAATTTTTCATGACTAGAATTATGAAAAAATTACCATGTTCTTGCTTGTGCCAAAGTGTAAAGCTCTCGAGCTGGGATAGCCCAAGCAGGCACTCGCAAGCCTTAGATCAGAAAAAAATAGTTGAAACAAAATTAAGATGAGGCTATTCTGGTTGATCATGATTTCCTAAACCATATGGGGTAAGGCTTTGGTAAAAGCTAGGTAGCACTCAAACAAAGTACACAATGGGCCGAGTCAAACCTGTATATACTTTTATGTTACAAGTAAGCCCAGGTGATGAATTTCTATGTACACAAAAGAGGAGCCAACCTCAATTAGGTATGAATGTTAGTCCCATTCAAGTTCTTATAAAGTCCAAATATTTTTCCATCCCTATTGTGTGAAACTAAATCTCTTATTCTTATCTACATCCAAAACAAAGAGCATTAAGCACTATCTAATCTTACATTTACAAGATTGCATGATGGAGCTTGGCTCTACTTTATTAATTGATTTTGAACATCCATCTCATTGTCTATTTGAACTCTTATATCTAATTCATATGATTTATTCCAAGATTTCATGTTTGAAGCTTCATCTTAACTTATTAGATGACTAGAACACTTTCTGTCTTATCCTTTAATCATGCAACTCTTAATTATTCTATTTCAATCCAATGATTGAGATTAAATCTAACTTCATGGCCGTTAAATCGTGATCCTGATCTCATCCAACATGATTAGATGCCCTAGATAAAATCCATCTTGATTAAAGTGTCCATAATTCATCTACTTATTTAGCATTGGACTTGATTGTTTGTATTGCCTCTGATTGGTTCCAATGGCCATACTCCACCAAATGGCAAATTGCTTTGTCATTGCATTAGCCATTTGAAAAAATTATAGTATTTAAAAAGGCTTTTTAAGCTGTTTGGCTATGGCTTTGCATGTAGCTTTTCTGCACTATCTAATGGCTATAATAAAATTTTTTCAATAAATACCTAACTATTATAGATAGAATATCTAATTAACATGAATCAATATTTGATATCTCAATGAAACACTACTGAATATTCTATTAATGTAAATTATATTGGTAGCAACTATGACCTCTTCCTCTCAAATTGTGAAATTTTTTTAGCTAAGCCTTACACATCTAAACTTTAAAAATTATGTTTATCATCTTAAATTTAAGCTTGTTGTACCTTGTTCCATTAATAAAAAAGTATAAGAAGTTATACAATTTAAGTATTTGAGATTCATATACTTGTTTTCACTTCAAAAGTATGTTTACAAAAACATGTTCATGTATTAATTTAAGCTATTATTTTCTATGGATAAACTTATTGAAACTTGGTTTATCAAGAGTGATGAATTGCTATGAAAAGTATTTCGATATTTGAAAAAGTATTTTTAAAAAATATTTTAAAGAAACAATTTTAGATTGTCTGTTAACATAAAAAAATCGATGTTAAACACCTTTATGTTATTTAATTTTTAGGAAATGTATTGATTATATTTAAATTTTTTATGTAAAATTAAAAATAAAAAATTTGGAAATAATAAAAAAGTAGAAAAATCTTTGGCGATTTAATTCAAATTCAATCCTACAGCCTCCCTAAATAAAGGCTAGGAAAAACAAAACTAATTACTATAAGACTTTCAAGAAAGGCAATGCTCAACAAAATGAAATAAAATAAATGGGTTGTAGAAATCTTTCAAAGAAATAAAACTTGTAGAAAAGGAAAAATTACAACAAGAGTTTTTAATTTGATGCATATAATAATCCTATGCTTAATGAAATATATAACAAAACACAGATGTCTTTTTAATTTACTTGAATGTAAAGAAAGAAGAGTTAGAGCTCCAAGAATGATGGACACAACAAATGGAAATAATAATTAGTATTAGTTGTTAAGACTTAAATTTTGTAGTTTTAAATGTTCTTGTTCCTACACATATCTTTTATATAAAAAAATATATTATTTATAGACATATTTTATTGATCAAAAGATGTTATAGAACATCCCAGTTATTCATTGTGCGTAGAATGGCTTGAATTGAATAACTATTTTAAAATAGTTGTTTACAACAAATACTGGGTTGGGTAGTCTATTTGTGCTCATAAAATAACCATTGCAATCCATCAAACATCTTTAGGTTTTTATGAGTATAGGATAAATTATGAAAAATAAGAGCCACATGATTGAAAATCAAGACCAATATATTACAAATTTTGCAACTCAATCAAGGTAAATGATAGCCAATTAGTTGATTTTAATGTTGATTATTAAATCCCTAATTTATGTGACTGAATTAAGGTAAATGATAAATACATTATTGATTTTAATCTAGAACAATATATAATAAAACAGAATAATTAGATAGAAAGATTTAATTTTACACATTTAATAATGGAAGTTGAATCTTCAACAATTTGATCTTGAAAGTTGCAAAACCAAATGATTAGATTTAATTCTATACATCTTTTAAAAGATAAATGTTTGACATTTGATTATGATCACTATGGTTACAAAAAATTTTTTTTGATGTACATTTTAAAAAAAGAAAATGAATTTTAGATTGTTCGATCTGACCACATAATTGAACAGTGCCCATTTGCTTCAAAATTATTTTAGTGATCTATGAAAAATCAATTTGTAATTTTTTTCCACAATGTTTTTCTACTTGTGAGGTTGTTGTTTGTAGGATTTACTTGTAGTTATATAATTAGTCAAACATATAAGGTTAGCTACCCTCTAGTTCACTTTCTAGACCTTTGCTTATTAATAGGCAAATCACGAGTCCAAGAGTGATTCCATGTTTAGATACCATAGCATATGTTTTTAAGGGCCATGCCTTGATTCAACACTTAGAAAAGTATTTCCTTTGGTAAGTTAGAACAATGTGTTTTTTTCTTAATTTACATTTTGCATTATTGATAGAATGTTTTCACAGAAGTGATCAAGGAAAGATGATTTTTAAAGTTATGAAAACTAAGAATCTTATGCTTTGCTTGATGATTAATTGAAATAAAGATTTTAGTGATAAAAACATCTAATTTTTGTGTTTTATTAAAATGATTTTAATCAAGCATATTCTATTAAATAAAATTAAAATTTTTAAAATTAAATTAAAAAATAAATCTCAGAAAGATCAGTTTCTCGAACTATGATGATGTTCATAGAGTTCAACATTCATTATTTTATAAGTTCTTCCATGACCATAAATATAAGTCATTAAAAAAATTTCAATCATCAAATTAATTAGAAATGCTTGGGTGTTATCATAAAATTAGTATAATATTTAGTGTTCAAAACAAAAAGAATAATTTTAAAGGACATGACATTGTGTGATCAAATGCATATTAAATTGAAGACTTTGTGTTAAAATAATTTCCATTCTTGATGTTTAAAGGTTAAACCTGTGATTAATTTCACTATTGACTACTATTTAGTCTTTTATTCACAACCTTTTTTAGGTTTGTATTTTATTTATGAAAAATCAATTAATTTATAAATTGATATGGAACATAAAATTCTTTGATATTACATAATTTCTAATATTTTAATGTTTACATGAAAGCAATTTTTTATGTTATAAATTGTTTTTAAATAAAAAAGAGATTTTACTATTATTAAAACTTTGTATACTATGGTCTAACATGTTATCTTCTATATAGTTACATACTTGATAATATTGCAAACTATTTTTTAAAATCAAAATTATTTGATGCTAAGCATTACAATATTTCTTGAGTGTATCATTTGTGAGTACTATAACTAGTTGATGAATACTCATCGATGACTATGTCATTATTTTTGTATTATGAAGATATGCAATAGACCGCATAACAATTTAATAATTAAAAGATTTTTGATGTTTCATTTTTTATTTATGTCAAATTTTAGATTTGTTTTTAGTTTTTAATATTTTTTATAAATTTTATTTCAACAAAATAAATTACTTATGTAATGCAAAAATCTTATTTTAAAATTTAATATTATGAAACCACTGTAGATTTTATTATTTTTATATTTTTTATATATAAATAAATATTTTAACTAATTATTTATCTTCACAATAATATTTTTTATGTAATAATTGTTTTTTTAATCAAATTACATTGGTATCTTTCATAGAATTAATATGCATAAAGGAAGCCCACAAGTTTAACTATTAGGCTTAGGTAATGAAAGAAGAGTAAGATCAGTTTGAGAGAAACCAAGTGCAGGAACTATTTCTTAGCTTAGTGATCAACAAGTGATTTGAACTAAATGGATACTTAAAAATAAATTAGTTGAAAAGAGTGTGATTACTACAAACAAAAGTGGATCTATTGGTAAGCATTATAACTTTGTTGAAGGTATATATTTTGAGTTATTTCTTTTAGTAACACAATTAGAGGCCATTACACTTTTCTTACTATATTCATGTCATAAAAATATTAGATTATTTCAAATAGATGTAAAATTTCTATTTTAAAATAGGATAATAAAAAAATATGTGTTTATAGAACAATCCATAAGTTTTGACAGCCGCGTACATTTTGATTATGTATATAAGCTTGAGAAGGGATTTTATGGCCTTAAGAAAGCTCCTTATTTATGGTATCAAAGATTGAGTTATTATCCTGTTGATAATGATTTTAAAAAAGAAAAATTAGATAACATATTATTCTTAAAATCTTTAAATGATATTTTTTTTCTTATACAAGTCTATATTGAGGACAAATTTTTTAATTCTTAAATGAAAGTATGTGTAAGGAACTTAGTAACTTAATTGCAAGGGAGTTTGAGACAAGTATAATAAGTTAAATAAATTTCTTCTTTGAATTACACATTATGTAACTAAAACATGATAATTTTATTTTAAAAGCTAAGTATTTAAAATATTTATTCAAAAAATTTTGGGCATGAAAATGTGTAATATAAGGAGATTATAATGTGTCAATCAATCCATTTACATATAGATGAAATTGTGAAATATATTGATCAAAACATTATGAAGAACTTGCTAGATCTCTATTATATCTTGTACTTAATAGATCAGACATTTATTTAGTGTTAGGTTATGTGTAATATTTCAATAAAATCCTATGAAATTCTATCTAAAGGTGATTTTATTAATCTTCAAATATATAGAAATTATAATTAACATATGTTTAAGGCATATTAATAATGTTCATTAATGAGATCTTATAATTCCTAGATGTAGACTTTATAAGCCCTACTATAGATAAGAAAAATATCTTACGTACATATCAATTACTATAAAATATTTCAATTTCATGGTCACAAAAAAAGAAAAAATTGCAAAGCCATTTTCATATAGAGGTCAAGTATGTAGTGATTGAAAGTTGTGTTGGTCAAGAGTTATGTTTCAGATAATAATTTCAAGACAATGTTTAGGACTCTCACTTTTTTCCATTTAATTGATAATAGTAATGCCATGGCTTTAGCAACGAACCAAGTTCAACATTCTAGGAGAAAACACATAGTGTAACATAAATTTATGGGAGACCAAGTAGTTAAAGGCTTAATAAAATTCACGTATGTTTCTACCAAGCAACAATTGGTAGACATTTACAAAATTCCTTCTTACTAATCAATTTCAATTCATAAGACAATATTCAAGAAACACAAATTCTATAAATTATACCTCCTTTTTCATAGTATTAAAGAAGGAGAATAACCATGGTTTAAATAAGTGGGTAGGAACATATTGTAAGTGCGAGCATGAATTAAGTTGGAGCACCAACTTTTCATTTTTATTACCTCATTTCATCGTAATATATTTTTTTTACTTATATTTTGATCTAAATATTTATGTCTAGTGATCAATAAAAGGGAGAAATTATTGTCACATTTGTGTTTGATGAGTCAAGCTTTAAATATTTAGTATTTTATTCTAATTGGCTTGTTTAGTGTGGATTAGCTTTTGTTTTAGTGATCAAACCTAACACACTTTAAGATGGTGACTTAGTGGTCTCCGAAAAACTTAAAGTATTTAGCAAGCTTCAAGGATTAAGGACATAGACATCAACTTTGAAAAGGTTTACATTTTTGTTATTAAACAGAATATTAGGTTATTGATTATAACTTGCATCTTCACTAATGTAATTATCACATCCAAATTTAAGCATTTAACTTTTTCATCCTTTCCTTGATTTAGAAAACTTATAGGATTTCTTTTTTTGCTCAACCTAGTTTTTTTGTTAAATCCATGTAATGCATCTTTGTCAAATTTCATGTTAATTACTAAACTTCTAATAAACTAAAATTTAGTTATTTTAAATTTTCATAATTAAAAAAAAATTAAGCCACACGTTAAGTTAGCCAAGTGTGAAGCACTTGGTTTAACCAAGACCAACTTGGCTTGTTAGCATTAGATTAGGATACCAGCTTAAACCAAGCCAAGAAATTATTTAGGGTGCATCCTAAACCAGATTGGGGTAAGGTAGAGAAGCGAAAGTTAATAAACTTGAATTTTGTATGTGAATAGGGGTGTTATTGGACCCATCACCACGAAATGACTTATGAGCATATCGGTGTCCTAGATGATCAAATACTATGGAGAAAAATATAAGCCAAATCTCATCATATAGGATTAGTTTGTTAAGTTCTATTCCACTATTATCTAATCATTCAAAACTCATCTAACCTTGTAATTTTTTATTTGATAGTTTAGAAACTCTTGGAGCAAAGCCAATGACAGTATATAATCCTATATAATGATTAATTCCCTAACCATTAATTGAACTATTACATTAGACTTTTTAGAAAAAATATTTTATGCTGTTTGGAAGTACCTTTTTTTATTAACTAAATCTTGACTTTTTAATAGTTATGATCAAATTTTTTATATATAAATCTAACATTTATTCATGAAATGAACAATAAATACGAACCAATCTTTGAAATCTTTAAAAAACATACCCATTTTCTACTTGAAAATTCATAAGTAATATTTAAGGTTTTTAAAGTCAAACAAAACATCATAATTAACGGAAAAAATTTACTACATTAACCAACCAAAGTCATTGAAATAATCATCAAACTACTGACTATCATTTCATAGTGACCCTATCACCCTTCTAGAAAATTTTTTTAGATGATTCCAACCATTTATGGAAATGTTTGGTCTCAACTTACAATAATAGGTCTTATCTTTCTTAAAGGCACTTCTATAATTAAATAATTTGTCTCCCTTTTCACAACCACTAAAGCAATTTTCTATTTCACTCCTACCTATAGTATCTTTTTTATCAATGGCATTCCTCTTTACATTCTCCTCTATTGGTACATTAAATTTTTTGTTAAATAACCATTGTGATCAAAACCTTGTAAAGATTTTTATTTCTTACACAATCTATAGCAAACGACATCCCGATGTCTTTTGAGCAATTTCATAAAGAACTACTCTATGAGCTTATTTTTTAAGCAAAAAAATTATATGTTTCTTTATTAACACTTTTACAATTTTTCTTTATGAATTCGAATAGAATTAATTTAATATTATTTTAAATATGTTTTGGTATTTCCTTTTATAACATGTCATCTTCCAATTCATGTAGAATTATTATTTTAGCTTTCTTTTTATTTTTTTCTTTGATATTTGAGTTCCTCTTCATATTATTAGTTAATAATAGCCTTTTTGATCTTATACAAAGATATCCATATAAAAATTTCACCTCAAGATATTCTAAATAAATTTTGAAATGCACTTACATTATTTCAACAAACATTAAATAAATCATAAAGGATTTTAGTTATTTTGAATACATCCCTCCATATAAGAATTAAATCAATCAAAATAGAAAAGTGTTGGGATGTGTCCAATGAGCTCTTGCTTTTCCTTCCAAGTAGTTACCAGTTAGTAAAATATCCATGGGATGCTCTTTTTCCTTATTTTGTTGATTTTGCTTGTTAAGAATGACATTGTCATCTCCTTATGAAATAATTTAGGATGCACAACCACGTTTCTTTGATCATATTTACATATAAGGGTACAATTTCTAAGAAGTTTTATTAGAACTGAAAGAAAAAATCCATGTACTTTTCCAATGATAATGAAATATATCTTACATAAGTAATGGAAAAAGTTATTTCAATAATCTATGAAAGCACACAATTTCTTGTCTTTTGTTGTTATTCACTTTTTCTAAATATTTCATGAGACTTACCTTTAAAAACACATAATCCACTTCCTAAAAGTTTACTTTCTCAATTTTCTTATCACAAGTTTTGCGAAGTAAATCCATTCCTTTTGAGCACATGTTTTGATTATTTAGATCTTCAAAATAGAATATGAAATTATATCCATATCAATAAGTTGATTGTTAGTTTGTTCATACTACTATAATACAAATTAATGCATCTTACTACATAATACTAAGTATGGTATCATCTCTATTCTTGACTAATAGTTGTTGTTGTAGGAAAACTTATTAAAAATGAAATACTTATCCTAGTTGTCTTAAAAACATCATTTTCATAATCCTAATATTTTCTCGAATGTTTTAAATATTCTCTTTCACTGACTTTATTTTGATTCTAGAATGTTCTGTAAGACATTAGTTGAGTATCTAATGGATCGTGGAACTTTTGCAAAAGTATGATATGAGGTTGGAATCATTATGTAATATTTTAGTATTTTCCATACCATATAAAGTCATAATATTAATCATAAGCTTTTGCATTCCTTAAAGAATTGGCATGTACTTTTACATTTTGCTTGATGATATAGGATCTCCAAACCATAATGCTTTAATAAATCGAGTTATTCTATTTATCTTAATTTTTGAATAGGTTTATCATCAAACAAATTAAAAACTAGACATCATACATACAATGAATAATAAGAAGCCCAAAATATGAAAGCTTTGGCATTTTTGGATAGAAGTGTTATATCAATAAGTAAGTTACGAATTGGAGATTAGAGGCAAAGTTAATGGATTCTATCTTTTTATGATATTCAATAAATAAATAGACTGATAAACTATTTTAAAAAGGAACCTTAGTTGTGAAGGAATCAACAAAAGTAGTTTTTATGAAATTATGCATCAAAATAAATTGGGAGATTTGAAACACATGGAAGAGTTTAGAAAAATAAAATTAGAAGACAAACAAAAAAGAAAAATAAAGAGATAGTAGCGTTATTACCAACATATATTAGACCTCTTGTGTTGTCAAAAATGTGATCATAATTGGTAAAATATGTATTGTTGTGGTAGATGATGTCATTCTCATTTAGTTCAATTCAAACTCTCCACCTACAAATATTTTTTTTGATCGTAGACATATTATCATGCTTGTTTAGGACAATAACATTTCGTTTTTAGTATGTCACAACTACCAATATAATAAAGTTCCTTCTAATTTTTATAGATATAGTATTTATCTCTCAAATGTCTATCTAAATATTTAATTGGGTTTACTAAATGTTATGTACCAAACAATGTGCTCTCCTTTTAAAGCATTGGCAGCTATTATTGCTTTTCTCTTAGTGATAATATCCAAACCATAATGCATTAATAACTCAAGATGTTCTATTTATCTCAAAATCTAAAAACATTTATTGTCAAATAAATTTTTAATTTGATACTATAGAACTTCGAAATAACAAGAAGCTTAAATATTAAAACTTAGGCACTTTTCGATGGAAGTGTTACATCGAAAGGTAGGATAGAAATTGGAGATTAAAAACAAAATTCATGTAGGCTATCTGTTTAAGATATTGTTCAAATAGATAGACCTATAATAGTTTAATATGGATGCCCTAGTTGTAATAGAATGTGCTCAAGTTGTGTTTGATGAAATTATTCATAAAAGTACTAATTTACAGGACATGGAAGATTAAAAAAAATTGGAAGACAAAAAAAGATTATGATATGACATACTTAGTAGATTTGTGCTCAAAGATTATTTAAGAATGGAATTTATATAAAACTTTGTTCAACAAGAACTATCGTAATGAACTTATTCTAGTCATAGATAATGCGAATGATGTCATATTTTGATCAACCAACTTTGATTTATATAAATGAATTATTAAGCTCATGGATGTAGGATTTGAGATTAACTTAATGGGTGAGTTTTTTTATTGTTGTGCGATGCATGTTAAGAAAGATGAGAACGACATCCTTGTGCCTTATGTAAAATATATAAACGATATGTTAAAATTTCAAAAACAAGGACAAGGTTGCATTAAGTGAGTTGGCATTCAATAAAAATCATCTTAGTGATTTAATCATATATGACTTGTTTTTTTTAGTACAAGCCCGTGCCTCTATGAAAAGTAAACATATATGTTGCATCAAATTAAAAAATTTGTTCCCCAAAATATAAGTTTAGCCTTTAGGAAAGATTTTTTTATGTGGGTTGCTGGATGATTTTAACTTGTTTGTTAGAATGAATGCTTCTGCTATTATTAGAAAGGATGTCACCACAATATAGTAAAAAAATGGGTATTAAAAAGTAAAAAAATTAATCATGTGGTTATCATTCAAAATATGAAAAGGCTAGTGGCAAATGGTTATAATTAAGTGAGAGGACTAAACATAAAAGGAGTGCTTGAACTAATCATAAGGTTGAAGGCAACATTGTCATTATTAGCTTTTTCTTATTACATGGTATTTAAAATATACCAAATTGATATTAAGACCACCACATTCATAAATGTTATTGTTATTGTGGAAGTGTATGTAGAATAATTGGATTGCTGTCAACATTTCCTTCATAAAATCATGTGTAAATGATAATTAAATACTTATATGATTTGTGACAAGAATAAAGACCTTGGTATTGATAAACTTAGTAGGTTTCTACTCAAACATTAATTCAGCATGGGAATTTAGATTGAATGTCTTTCATGAATAACTACGCTCACGAACTTCTTCTTTTCCAATTTTATGTAGAAAGCTTATTGGTGTAGGATTCCATATTAATATAATAAGTGAAGAGACCCAATTTCTCATTTTGAAAGTTAAACAATATGAGAAAGGTATCATTGTATCTTAAATAAGTTATGTAAATGGATGTTATAAATGCTTGATATTGAGAACCTAAAACCATTTTTTACTCTCATGAAGCTCCACCAAACTGTTAAACAAAGAAAAGTAAGGAAAACAAATAGAATCATTGTATACAAAGGGATGATAGGTTCTTTAACTAACTACAAGAAGACATTAAAGTTTTTAGTGTAGGACAATTTTAATCTTTTTTTTGCTTTGGAACCTATAAAAAGAGATTTGTGGTAATTTCTTTGCAAAAGGTTATTGCGGGTTTGATATAAAAAATTTCAACTATGCCATTATCGCATAAGATAAAGCTACAAAGATTATTTTGCTTTAAGAGTACATAAGAAAAGTATTGTAGGTATTAAATCAATTTTTTGTCACATTTTAAGCTTTTGATCTTTTAAAAAAAATTAAATTATTCCTTGCAACCAATGAACTATAATATATAGCATTGGGATGATTTTTGGATACCATTTTTGTGTTAAAATGGGACTAAAATATACGGGGTTACATTCGCAAAGGCAATACACATAAATATGACAATATGTGTGTCGTTTGCCAAACTCAAAACCTTATCTAGTACTCTAAGGAAAAACAAAGGATTTTTGGCACCATTTCCTTGGTGATCATAAAGAATGAAATGTCGTAGGCATTTAATTTGTTTTTAAAAACATGCAACAAATCAGCATCTTAATGAAGTTGCTTAGGAAAGATTTATTCAATAGCATTAGAAGACATTTTTATGACAAAAAAAGTAGAAGTCATTAATCTTGGTTTGAGGGGCAGTTCCTTCAGTGAAGGGGACCACAACTATGTGCTTTTATTACTTGCAAATCTAGCTTTACTTAACAATATTTAGCCAATGCTTTATTGCACTAGAATCAATTACTTTATGATAAAATTAGAGCGTAACTTATGATAAAAAAATATTTTATTTGTCTAATAAGTAATTATCTAAATTATTTTGATAATAACAACCTAATTCAGTAGCTTACTCATATATAATCAAGCTTTGCTTCTAAGTATGATGGTGAACAACATTGGAAAGAGATTAATGTTTCAAGACTTCTCAATTGATAAAATATGTAGATGTAACCATTTGTGAAATAATGATTGAAAAGATAATTATATGGTCAAGAAACTAAGTGTTTTTGTGAGTAAGAGATTTTTCTTATCCTTAAATTAATGAAACTTATGGCTTAACTACACTATACATAATTTTTCAAATTTGAAATGAAAACTTTTGCATAACTAAATGCACCACATGATCATATTCTATACAATATGATTAGTTATTGGAGAAAAGAGAACAATTGAAAACTAAACTATTTGATCCGTACTAAAAAGTGGATTTATTAAAACTGGATGCAACAATTACTAACAAATATTAAAATAATATGATCAAACTATTCAATTAGAGAAAAACCATTCCATAAAAATGGTTTATGGAAAACTCAAAGAAATCAACTAGTATGGTTAACTTACACCTTATAGTAAAATCATTCAAATTAAAATTAAACTTTTGAAAATGCTGTATATCTCCATCATAAAATACAAAATGGAATAATGAACATTATGAAATTTATATTGGAGATGTTATCAGAGTAATTAAGTCATAAACAAATAATATAGTATACAATATTAGTTTAGAGCATTTAAGTATCTTATTCATGTAGACTTATGTAAAATTAAAAAAAAATTATGGGAAAATAAAATTTTATTGGAATCTATGATCAACTCACATTTACTTACCAAGAGAAATTGTTTAATTCCTATGCTATACAAAAATTCTTTCGTAACAATTGGATTGACCATAGGTGGATATCAACACATATGATTATTATGTTGAATTATACAATCGAGCCACTAAAACTTTTTGATGTTATGAAATTCTCTTATTGCATTATTCTAACTTCAAAAATTTTACAAACCAATCAAGAATTCTTACATAGTTTTTGAAAATCAGTAGCATTGAGTTTGAATGCTGCGAGATATTTGAAAAAGGAATTTTTAAGTCTAGTGTTGTTTATTCTTTTGTCCAGTTGAACCAATTTTCTTAACATATTCATAGCTAAGAATTTTTCATTGAAATAATTTCCTCTGTACTTGTGGTGTTTTAATATTTTATCTTAGATGAAAGATAATACATTTTTTATTATTATAGGAAAATTTTTTCCTTGTTTTCTTATATAGTTTTGAAACTTTTAAACAAATTATCATATTAATTGATTTATACTCTTAAATAATTCAAATGTTTTAATAGTTAATTATGCATAAGTCTTCAAAAAATCTAGATCTAGAGATATTCCATGAATTTATTTTGTAAACTAGTTTTTACTATTTTTAATTTTAATTAAGGCATTCTCTATTCTAAAAATATTAAAAGAGTTGAATAATTATATGCTTGGAATAACTTTACTATTTTTTGCATTGAAATTGTTTTATTCTTTTTAAAATACATCTTAACAAGACTTGAATATTTGATAAATTGATATCGTATAGTGCAATTATTATAAGTTTGTTCTTCACATATTAGAGGTCATTATAAAGTTATTGTTTTCATTTTTCCATTTTTGCGATTAGGTAAATTTTATTTTGATGTAGATAGCTTTTATTCTTTTGTATTTTAAGATAACTAATCATTTAGATTTTAGGCAATGTTTTGATTTTTTTTTAATATTTTATTATTATAATAGTTTTATAATTTTTTTATGTTTTGTCCATTTTTAACTATCATGAATGTTATTCTGTGTGATAATTATCTATTATATACATAATGTCCTTTATGAATGTTTTCCTTTATCTTATTTTACTAATTCTCTTATCACATTATTTTTAAAAGTTTTATCAAGCTTATATTATTAAAAAAAAATTTTTGTTGACCTCAATTTGAAATAACAAAAAAATTTCTATGATGTCATTAAACCATTAAAATGACGATTTCATATATTTTGTTATAATTGTTAGTAATTTTTAGATATTTCTCTTTAATATGTCCTAATCAAATATTTCTACTAAATAATTTTTGGTTATAAATATTTACTTCAACTAGAATTATTAATTTTAACATTCAAATTTTTTGGAAAAGGTTTTCTATTAATTATTTTCTTGAACTTTGACCTCTTAAGATATTTAACACTGTTAGTATTTATCATTTATACATTTGCATACCATGGTATGCACGTTTGATCAATTGTTATGTCTAAATTATTGTTATAACTTTAGTTAAAATATTTGTAATATTAAACACTTCAAATACTTTATTAGCTTAGCAATTGCAGTGGACTTTTAAAAGTGTTTCCATAAATACACTTTCATAATTGTGTTAGTAAATGAATTCTTTTAATATGTGATGCATGTTCTATGGATTTTCAAAATTTTTTTGTTAATTTAATAATTAAGATTTTAAAGGTATTGAGTACTCTTTATTCATAAGAAAATTACTAATAGCTTTTTTTGCGATATTATTCTTAATTATTTACATATATTTAAAAATTTTAATTGTCATGACAACATATTATTGTTTTTTATTTTTTATCTTATTGTAAAATTATGAAAATAAAATAATTAATATGCTCGAGAATCTTTTTACACCACCTCTATCCAAACAAAAGTTTATTATATATCGATGTGAAAAATTATTTTGAGAAGGTCTTAAGTCTTCCTTAAACTCCATTACCTACGAGTTGATTATAGCTATTTGTTGCTATGTACACAACTTTTATAGTTGTTTTATACTATTTTTTAACAATTTTACTATAAATTGATTTTTTTTAATTTTCAATTTTTTTTCATTTTTTAGGATAATTTTGATAACTAAGTTTTTTATAGTTCCAAATATATTTATATATTTTTAAGCTTATTATTCTTTAATCTGAATAAGAATATTCTTTTATTATATTATCGTGCAACTTTATGATATACCACCTAAATATATAAAATATTTTAAACTTTTTATATAATTATGATGAGTCATTTTTTGTATTTCATATTTCAAGTTATCATGTTTTATTTAGCCAACTACTCTTCAAATTACAAATATTTTTAATATTAATTGCTTATTTATTAGACTCTGGCGAAAGGTAAAACTCTTTTTCAAAATATTATTCTTATTGCTTATGTTATTTATTCATAAAAAAATATTTTATTTTAAAAAAATTCATACAATGAAAAATTCTTTCAATATTATATTCTCCAGATAATTGACATATTTTAAACTTTTATTATATTTCTATTTTAACTGCCACGATTTGACAAAGCTTTAAATTATCTAATTTATGTTACACCATTAGTCTTCACGTATTTAATCTTTTAAATTGTTTTGCTTGGATCAATAGATCAAAATGTTTTAAATCATCAAAAGCTTTTTATTTATATGTTTAATATCAAAAAAAGGTTTTAAAATTTTAATATTTTCGATAACTTATGAAAATCATTCCTAAAATTAATTTTTTAAATAAATTATATTATTTTTTAATTTTTTTATTTTTAAAATTATTTTTTAATTTTTTTATTTTTAAAATTATTTTTTAATATTATATTTACTTATAATATTTTTTTAAAGGTTCATAAGATAAATTTGTTTTGTATGTCTTTATAATTTTATAAATTTTGATATTTTTTTTTAAATATTTATTTTTTTGTTGCAAATCGTTTAACATCTGTGACTTTGTCATTTGTAAAATGCCATTTATAACATATGCACTAATGTAAAATTTTTATGATGACTTGTTTTATAACATTTAACTTTTTTTACTTTTTCTATAATTATTTTATTTTATTTATGTTTGTTTGTTCTTCACCAAATTTTTGTTGCAACTACCTGATATATTGAACATAATGATTAAACTTTAAATATTAAATTATTTTAACAACCACATATCTTTTAATTGTTTCAAAATATTTACATTAAAGTCATTTTTAAGGTTTTTATATTTAATAACTCTTTTATTTTTTTATATTGAAAAATTTTTCTTCATTTAATTACCTAAATTTTTTTTAATATATTATACCAATTGTTTTAAAATATTGCTGCACTTATTTCATGGCAATTTAGCATTTTCATGCATTACAAAAAATTTATTTAAATGGAATTTATTTGCTATTTATATTATGATATTTAATTTACAACCTCTTAGCGTTTGATCTATTTCAATATCTAGTTTATAATGTTTTTGCCAATTAGGCATGTCTGTGAATGTGTAAATATAAGCTAATTTATTAAGTAAAGAAAAAAGAATCAATGTTATATTAAAACATCCAACTAATCAATATTTGTGAAGGAAATGATAAATATAGTTTACAGAGAACTAGGAAAAAATGTCTTGTGATAATTATGAAAATATAAAAAAATAATACTTAAAAATTTGTCAAATTTTTTAAACATATATAGCATTCAGATTGTATAATATATGAAAAAAACTCCCACATTATTACAAATAAAATTAAAAAAATTAAAAAATTAAAAAAAATAAATAAAATTGAAACCCAAAACATTTAATATTACAAATACATTCACAACACAGTATAAAGAAAATGTTACAACAAAACATGTTTTACGAAACCAAAGTTTCTTTGACTTCAACAAAATTAAAAAATTAGATGCTACTAAATTTGTGCAAATCATCAAAATATTGTATACAATTTGTAACGTAACACTGAACATATATAGAAAAAACAAAAAAATAAAATGAAAATAAATAAAAATAACAAAAGATATTGTTTATCAATAATAATTTAATATTATGTTAATTATATATATATATATAAAAGCATGATAAATTTTTTACTAAAGATATATATGAGAACAAAAATTATTAAGAAAAAGGTAGGATGGAGACCCTCCTACTTAATTTAGATATTGCCCTTATGCCATAATGATAAAAAAGGGCAATATCTAATAAAAGAAAAGGAAGCAAAAATCTTTGTGGTCCCCTCTAAATAAATTTGTCAATCTTGACTACATTTGCATGAAATTGAAACAAATTTCAGAACCACATTATTTGAATGATGGATTATTATGTATTTATGTTAGTTTTCCTACATTATGCATTTTGTATATTTTAGGGATGCTTACCCCCTACTTTGCTAAAAAAAAAAATGAGCTATGTTAAGATTCTTGAGATATGAATCAACGCAAAATTTTTTGTTAATTTTGGGAGTTTTTTTTATGACACCATAAGTGTAGCTAAATAAATCATTGCATTATGCTCTAACCTAAGACTTTTGGTTCTTATTAGCACTAGGTTTTTCAAAATTTCATTATTTTAATTATATTATTATTTTTGTATTAATTAATTATTATATTTAAAATATACATTTTTTAATAAGTTATTGAAATAAGATTTCGAAATATATGATCATAAATAAAACAATTTTTTTGACAATCAAGATAAGTTAAAGATTTTTGAATCATAATAATTTTCTAAAACAACTAATTTAAATAAAATTTAATTTTTGTACCTCATTTGAATAATTTTAATCAAGCGTAATATTCTAAGAAAATTTAAAATAGCTAAAATTAATTTAAAAATATATTCTTTTGATATTTAAAATTATAATCAAGATTATCTTCATGAGATTTCTTCCAATCTTTGCTTCTTTTTTAAATTCTCCTTAAAACATGAGCATTAGTTGTCTAAACTTTAAAAATGCTCTCCAACAATTCTATTAATAATTCTTAGATTTTTTTACCTTCAAGTAAGGAATCATAATTTAGAGTTAACAACATAAAAAACCATCCAATATTCCATGATATGATCATCCAACTATCGACTATCATTTGATAGTGAGATTATCTCCATTCCTAACAATAATTTTAGATCATTACATCCATTTATGGGATCTTTTTTTATTCAATTGCATTAATAGTTCTTATTTGTCTCATGGCTTTATCATTCCAAAGTTCCTCCTAAATTTTACTTTATTTGTGAAAGTATTATTACAAATATTAAATGTCTTATGTGACATTCATATGGACTTGGATTATTCACAAGTTTTTTTGAATTTTAAATCTATCATTGTGAGGAGAATCACCTTCTTTCTTAAAAATTTTTTTAATCATCAAGCAAAGAACACTTGCTATGAAAGGAACAAAACATTATCATATATAATTTGATAGTGAAATTATCTCCGTTCTATAACATCACTGGACCATTCCATCCATTTATGTGATCACTTGGTATCCACTAGCAATAGTAGGTTTTCATTTGCCTCAAAGCTTTACCATCTTAAAACTCCTTTTAGAATGTACTTTTCTAGAGAGAGAATAACAACATTAAAAGTCTTATGTGACATACACATTGACTCCAATCATTGTTAAAGTTTTTTGAAAATTAAATCCATCTTTAGGAGGAGACTCACTTTTCTTCCTCCAAAAAGCCTCATATAATGATTCCATTAAATTTTGTCTTTCCACTTTCTTAAAGGCACTTCTACAATTATCTGATTTGTCTCCTTATTTTTATCCTTTACAATAGTTTTTTGTTTCACTTCCAACTAGAATATCTTTTCTATCAGTTTCATTCCTCTTATAATTCTCCTCATTTAGTACATATATTTTTTTCCTAGAGATCCCTTGAGATAAAACCTTCTAAATATTTTTATTTCTTGCACATTTTATTAGAAATGACTTCTAAGAACATTTTGACTAATTTTGTAAAAAAATACTCCAAGTGCTAATTATTTAATTAAAAAATTCATATATTTTGACATTATTTGGTGCTATTATTATTTTTTATAACAATTACATTGCAATTAATTTTATATTAGTTTAATAAATTTTTTATTTCCTTTTATGAAATCCAGTTCCAATTCAAGTGGAATTATTATTTAGGGTCCTTTTTCATGTGTTCTACCATATTGGACTTCTCATCCATTTTATTAGTTCATTCAAATAATAGTCTTTGTGCTCTTATACAAAAATATCAATACTAAAATCACATTTCATTATGTTCAAAATAAAGTTCCACTTATTCAAAAAATATTTAATAAATCATAAAGGCTTTTGGATATATCGTAAACTTTCAACCATATATGAATTTCAACATTCAATTTAAGAAAATGTTGGGATGCCTCCAATGCATCTCTTTCTCTTCTTTCTAGTTAGCAACTAGTTAATATAACTTATCGATTTTACGTTAACAATGAGATGCTCTTCTTCATTATTTTCTTGATTTCCCATTGTAAGAAGAC
Organism: Vanilla planifolia; assembly: GCA_023846275.1. Taxonomy (NCBI): domain Eukaryota; kingdom Viridiplantae; phylum Streptophyta; class Magnoliopsida; order Asparagales; family Orchidaceae; genus Vanilla; species Vanilla planifolia. The sequence continues at coordinate 1,585,114 of JAIUJO010000026.1, read as the reverse complement.
TATTGGCCTTTCATAATGAAAGACATTATGATGCGACACCATGTTTCTTTCAACATATTTACATATGTAAGTAGTATAGGAAAAAATGTATTACGATTGAAAAACAAAATACATGATCCAATATTTACCAATGATAGTGACAAAGCTATCTAGTAAGTAATATATTTTTTATAATTATTTTCATTTTCTAAAAATTATAATGCATTTCATTGTACTTAACTTTAAGAATACATGATATGCTTTCCAAAAGTCCACCTTCTTAATTTAGTTATTAAAATTTCCGTGGAGTTAATCTATTTTTTTAATTCATGCTTTGATGATGTGGATCTCCATAATGGTTTCTAAAATTACATTTATATCAAGAAGAGTATTGCTAGTTTTCTCATATCATTATAATGACAATTAAAACATCCTGTTATCTGATGCTATGTAAGGTATCATTTCTATGCTGGACTAAAAATTATTATTGCAAGAAATTAATTAAAAATTAAATACTTATGGTAGTTACCTCAGAAATATAATTTAAATAGCCTTAACGTATTCTTAAGTGTTTCAAATATTCACTTTTATTGACCTTTTCTAAATGTATGATATAAGTTCGAAATAATTGTGTAATAGAATAGCTTTTCCAAAGCCACATAATCCTTACTATTTTGTGAACATGTATTTCACTGAATTTTTTTGCTAAAAAATGTTGCTTTAATTGGACAAATTTAAATTATTATGACAGAAAACTTTATTTTCCCTTAGATTTATTTTAACCTCTCCGGTTACAAATATTTAGCTTTCAAACCTCTATAGATCATCTTCCTTTTTTAGGATAATAATTTCTTGCAACCAATATGCCACAGCGGAAAGTATCGTAACGTTCATTATATTTGTTATGGATATAGCATATATCTTCAAATTACCCATCTCAATAGTTAATTAAGCTTTCTATATGTTAAATGTCATGCAATTTTGCTCTGTTTAAAACATTTTTATCTACTTTTACTCATTCCTTGGTGATATAAAATCCCCAAAAAATATTTCCATAATAATTTAATCCACTCTATCATGTCAATGTCCAAAAAGATTTATCATCCATCGAATTGTGAATAGCACACTACATTTACATGGGAATAACCAAAGGCCAATTATAAAAAATTAAGAATTTTTTGATGGAAATGTTACATCAATAAGTAAGATAAGGTAAGGAGATTAGACACAATTTAAAGGAGGCTATCTCTTTTCTATATTCTTAAAAAACGTAGACTTATAAACTATTAAACAATGAAAGCTTATTTCTAAAGGAATGTACTCAAGTAGTGTATGATAACATTATGCATCAAAACAAACTAGTAAATTTGGAAGATAGAATACTTTGGAAAAGTAAAACTAGAAGAAAGATAAAAAAAAGGAAATTAATGATAAAATGGCACCATTATTAACATATATTTAACCTATAATTTTGTCAAAATGTGGATTTAATAGAAAAAATTTGCCTGTCTACATTAGAGAATATCATTTTTATTTAGGTTTAACTCAAATTCTTTACTTACAAAAATTTATGTTTTCGTCTTACATATATAGTCATCATGGTTATGGCATTAACTTTTTGCTAGCAATATGTAACAACAACTAACATTGAAATTTTCCTTCTATTTGTTGTTAATATGGCATTTATCTTCCAATTATCCATAGAAATAGTTAATTGAGCTTCCTTTGTGTGATCTACTTAAAATGTTGATCTCCTCATTAATGCTTTTTTAGCTAATTTTACTTTTCCTTTGGTGAAATAAAAGCTTCAAACCATAATATCTTAATAATTCAAGCCATTCTATTTATCTCAATTGGTAAATAGATTTACTATCAAACCAATTATGAATAAGATATCACGTGTACTTTTCAAATAAAAGAAACCCAAATATGAAAACTTAGGCATTTATAGATAGAAGTATTACATGAGTAGGTTAGATAGGAATTGGTGATTAGAAACATCAGTACTAGACGCTATCTCTTTATGGAATTCTTCAAATAGCTACACATATCACTAATATAACAAAGAAACCTTAAATGTAAATGAATCTACTTACATGATGTTTGATGAAATTGTGCATAAAAAATGTTCTAGATTTAAAAGACTTGGGAAGTTTTAGAAAAATAAAATCAAAGGAAATGTAAAGATGCTAACATGATAAACATAATAGAATTTTACTAAAAAATTATTTTAGGTTGGGAATGTAGATAAGACTTTTCCGTAAGAACACTGCTTATGAACATCTATTAGTCTAAGAATATGTGGATGATATGCTATTTCGATTTGCCATCTTTGACATATGTGAATGATTTAATTAGCCTATTTTTTTTCAGGATTTCAGATGAACACAATGGGTGTGGATATTATTTCCATGTAATGAATATCAAGTAAGATGAGAAAGGTATCATCGTATCTTAAATAAAGTATATAAATAAGGTGTTAAAAATGTTAGATCTTGACAACCTCGAAACCATTTCTATTTTCAAGTCTCCCAAACATAGTTTAAATAAACACAAGAAAGGAAAAATAGTTTTTAAGGTATACCAAGGGATGATATGTTCTATTTTTGACTATAAGGTAACCTCACATGATTTTTGGCATGAGATGTCTTGATCACTTTCAATCAAGCATCAAGGGCTTTCATCTAGAAATAATAAAAAATGTCTTTTAGAACTTGCTTGGCACATAAGTATTAGGATTTTGGTATCAAAAATTTTAGTTGTCATAATCTATGGGATATAATTACAAAGATAATGTAACCTCTATAGTGATTTAGAAAGTCATGGTAAGAATTTAATCACTTTTTGGACACCTCCTAAACTAATGATCTAATAGAAAAATAAGGAACTATTGTTTTTTCGAAAAATAAAGCATGATATATAGCATTGGGAGAATTTCTAGTGCAAATGTTTTGGTTTAAAACCAAATTAGATGATATGGGATTACATTTGTGAAACCTCCCCATAGTATATGATAGTATGAGTGTCATTTGCCTAACTTAAATTCTTAACTGATACTATGAGGCAAAAAAAATTCATGTTAGGCATCATTTTATCAGGGACCATGTGAATGAAATATGGTAGACATTCAATTTGTTGTGAACAAGAAGCAAGTAATTGACATCTTAACAAAGCTTCTTAGTTAAGATTAATTCTATAGCATTAGTAGACCATTTTATGATGATAAAGAGCGAAAAACTAAACCTTGGTTTTAAGAGTAGTTCCTTGAGTGAATAAGAGCTCGTACATGTGCTTTTATTTCTTGTAAATCTTACTTCACTTGCTAATATCAAGAAAATGTTTTCTTATATTACATTCAATTACTTTTTCCCAAACTTAGATGGTAAGTTATCATAAAAAAGAAGTGGTTATTGGTCCCATGAGCAATACTCTAACATATTTTGATGATAATAACAAATTAAGTAGACTAATAGTTGTTCATCTGAATTTGCTTGTTGATATAATTAGTGATAAGTGTTGGAAGATGATTAATGCTAGAAGAACAAGGCAATTGATTAAATATGTGGATGTAACCACATTGAATAATAATGGAAAAAAATTTTGTATGCTCAAATAACTAAATGTTCCTCTTAAATAAGATATTGCCCCACCTTGTAAATTAACAGAACTTGTTGTTGAATTGAACTAAATTCGACATATAAATTTTTTTTCAAATTTGAAAAGAAGCATTTTGCTTGACTAAATGTACTGCGTGATCATCTTTCATACAATATGATTAGGTATGGGAGAAAAGAGGCAATTTGAGGACCAAACTATTTGATCTAGGCCAACAAGGAGATCTAGTAAAATTTAATTTCTCTAACACTTACTAAGGCATAATCAACATTATGAAACTATTCAATTTAGGGGAAGTCAATAGATAAAATAGGTATAAACAACTCAATGAAATCATGTGATATGGCTAATTTATATAGCAAAATAAAATCACTCAAACAATAATTAAACTTTTGAAAGTATATTGTATATTAATTTTATGTAATATGAAATGTTATAATGAACATTATAAATTGTATAATAGTGTACTTAGCCTATTTAGGTTAAATAGAGAAAATAATAGAACATACAAATATTAATTAAGATTATGTAATCATCTTATTTGAAAAGACTTTTGTAAAATAAAGAAATTTGCATGTCATGATAATTTTTTATTTGATTCTTTGATCAACTCATTTTTACTTACTAATGGAAAATCATTGAATTCATATGGTAAGGAAACATTGTTTTATATTAACTGCGTTGACTATAAAACAATATCAAACCATATTGTCATAACACAAAATTGCACTATCATCTTGATTCATATGGTGTGTTATGATGAAGGTGTACAATTTTCTTAATTTTCCTTAACTAGTACACAAAGGTGAATGTAAGCTTGGTTAAATCAAATCACTAAAAATTTTTATAGTTATTAAACTCTTTTATTGCATCCTTTTCAATATAAAGAACAATGACTTTGAGCATTGTAAGAAGTTGGAAAAAGAAGTATTATGATTTATATTCTTAATTATTTTGTCCAATTGAACACCCTTTGCATCTAAAAGCCAAAGAGGTTCATTAACATAATTTTCTTTTATTTGTTTATAATATTTTGTTTTAACTAAATGATAATACATTTTTGTTTATTGTTAATAAGTTTTCCTATTGTATCATCAATGTTTTGAATATTCTAAACATAATATGATATGAAAAAATTGATATTCCTTCAATAAATTTTATTATTTGTTAATTAATTATGCATATATTTAGAAAATTCTAAATTTATAGATATTCAAACAAGATTCTAAATTTAAAAATAATTTTTAAGGCTTTTAGATACTTTTTTTTCAATAATTTTTTTCATTTTATAGTTTTTGAAAATTTTTTCGAAATTTAAAACAATTGATAGACTTGATCATTATTGCAAAGAAATTTATGTTTTATTATTTCCACGAAACTTAATATTCTTGGTTGTAAATATTAGTAAATAGTTAATAATCATAGCAATTTTAAACGTTTCTACCTTGGCTTATAATTTGCTACATATTATTAAACTCAAGCTATCATTAAAATGCCTTTAGATCCATTTGCTTGAAAATCTTGCAAAATATTACTTATTTATTGTTATGATATTCTTTATTATTGCCATGTTTATTTTTTCACTAAATAGATTCTATTGTTCAACTTTTATTGATAACATGTTATTCAAATTTATTGTAAATCTTTTTTGATACCATAAATGTTCAAACAAAATATTGTTTTTTAAAAATATTTTCATCTTCTATACATGCACTAGCACTAAGTCATTTTGTGAATTAATGCCTTTTATTTTTTATGAATGAACTACCGCTTTTCATAAATGTGATATGTAGTGTTATAATAATGAGTTGCTTATTTTATCATGTAATATAATATCTTTATTATTATTATTATTTTTATGTCAATGAATTTTGTTGATTTTATTTTTCCATTTCTTATTTCTATGGTTTAACATTTACTAATAAATTTCCAAATAATCTTATGCTTACTTTTATAAAGATATAGCTAAGGATTTCAAGTAATTCAATATGTTGACGATTTTTATTTAAACTTTTATATACTTTTTTTGTTTATTTTAAACATTTCCCATATATGTCACACAAATGTTGAAGTAGATGGATTGGATATAATGTTGAGATAACAAATCTTAAAGGACTTGAAGATCAAAAAAATAATTGTACAATAGGAAGGCAAGACATGTCATATGGTTACAATATTACTCGCTAGTTAACGCTAAGTTACATCAATGAAATGAAATAACTAAACTTCAAAACAATTAAACATTAGCACATAAACAGTGAAGGCAATTAAGTGAATAGTATTTTTACGTAATTTGCTAACATATTCTTCAATCAAATATTTTTGAATTGCAACAAACATCAAAACTCTATAAAACTCTCATGCAACTTGATAAAATTCTATATCCTTATTTATTGATAGTAAATGCAATGACAACAATGTAACTAGTAGTGTACAGTTTTCCTATAAGGCCCTTTGTTGCTATACATCAAAGACATCTCACGTAATAAAAGCAAATATATATGTAAATCTAAAGCCATGTACCCCCTAAATTTTGCTAGAACTTCTCAAATTCCTTTGTTCCAACTTCAACAAATTGTAAAATGCAATCATAATGGCCATTCTTGTATTATTTTTTAATCAAACTCACATTAAACCTTGTTTAAAATTTATGGAAAGATTATACTTCACAAAATATTTTTTCTTAATAGTCAATGCATATCGAATAACTATATTAATAATAAAACACATCTGAGGTACTTAATCTTGAATAATTAACACATTTATGTAGAAAATTAGTTTTGACATGCTTTTCATATTATATTCAAACTTCTAGATTTTTATGTTAACAACATTATATTATTCTTCCCATCCATAATATCTTTATTAATGTTAACATTTATAATTTAGTTATCAATATTCTAATTTTTCACATTTTAATGTTTTATGTTTTAAATTTCAATTATACAATTTTTTTACTCTAAATTGTTAATATAATTATTTTTAATAACTAAAAATATTTTATCTATTTGAAGAATTTTTTCAAAATTTAATTTTCTTAAAACATTTTATCATTTTTACAATACTAGTATTATAATTTTACTATTTTTTATCGAGGAATTTGCTTTTCCTTTTTAATGATTTTAAATTTTATTGAAATTTTAGCAAATTTTATGTTATATTAAAGATTTTAAGTTTTCTTAAATTAAAAAATTTATTTTCACACATTTTAGCATAAATATTTTAATTTTCAAAAGCATTTTCCAAATATTTTGTTGTTTATTATTTGTATAGATACTTATTATTGATTTGTATCACTCATTCTCTTAAGTAATTGAAATATTTTGTCATATAATTATCTTTTTTTATTTGTTATATATTTTTATTTTCATTAAGAATCAAGTTTGATATTTTTTGTTGAAAAATTATTCTATTGATAATTACGCACAAAGTTGTGAGCACATAAATTTGCTACCATATTTTATGTTAATACTAAATTTTTTTATTTTAATAAGTTCACAACATGATTTTAAATTAATGAATAATGTATGCAATAATGATTATTTAAAAGTATATAAGTTACTTAGGCTTATTCATGCCATTTTTGTAGACAAATATTTTTTTATTATCGTATTAGGACATTAAACTTTTAACATTCTACTAACAAAAAATATTTTATATTTTTTTCATTGCTCCTTTATACAAGTATTATTTGGAAAGTTTTGGTGACAAAATATATTTTAAAAACTAGTATTCTATTTTACTATTTGTCTAAGTTTTATTAGTATTTTTTCTTTTATTTTCATAATCATGTTATTAAAATTTAAATGGTTTTTTTTAAACATTTGATATGTAATTCCAACATTTATTTTTCTTGATATATTGTAGCTTTTTATTACTTTATAATTTGTTGTAACATTTTTGTAAACATTTTATATTGCTTAAATATTTTTTGGTTTAATGTTTGTGTAAATAATTTAGAGCTACAAATAAACTAAACTAGTGCAATTTAATTTTTAAACTTTTCTAACTAATAACTTACATTTCTTTATTTGATTTTATTCAAATATTATAAAAAGGTTGTTATTTAGTATAAAAAAATCATATTTCAAATATTTTTTTAATTTAATTTCTTTAAAGGTTCGTATCAAAAAAATTCAACTTAAATTATTTTTTTAAATTCATTTTAATAAAACGAAAATGAAAAATTTTAGATAACTAAAGATTTATTTATAATTGGAAAAATAAAATTCTTTTGATTAAAAATAAAAAAAAACTGAAATTTGAACAAAATTTTTATAGAAATATTAAATTAAAAAATACTTTGATTAATTACAGATATTAAATATTTAATCAATGTACCCTGCTAGTCAAATTTGACTTTCTGGGTAATGCTATAGCATGTTATTATAGAAAAATAATCCATTATAAAAGAAACAAAAATGAATGTTATAAATAAAATTTAATTTAATAGGAATTATGAAAGAATTATGAAACAAAAAAATAGTTTACTTTCAAAGAATGAGACATTTAAAATTGAATAAGTCCATATAAAATTTTGAAAATTAAAAAAACAACAAAGATTCTTGAACAATAAAATTGTGAAAGATAAATTATATAAATGTTAAAGTGTCTTACCGTTCAAAAAACTGCAGGAATTCCTTTGAAATATCATTTTTCGGACGAATAGTAATAATGAAACATCTTCTTCTATTTACAAAAAAAAACATAAAATAATACAAGTTAAAAATGTTTTAATTCTAACAACATTTTCAAAATATGACAAAAAGAAAGTCATTTAAGTAAAAAAAATTAGTAAACAATGAATTGTTGTAAATATCAATTACTTAATAGTACGAAATATAGAAAAGATTAAAAAAATTAATAAATCATTTATGATGCTAACAAAACTATAAAAAATATTTTGTGTCAAATAAATAAATAAGAAAGTTATTTTTAGTCAATGACAAAAAGGTATGATAAAAAGTCTACTACTTTCCAAAATTCAGTTGCATTGTGAAAAGTAAAGCCCATAGTTAGGTAGTATGATCAGATGAAAGCCACTCACACGTCCATGAGCCTTCTCCACATCCATCCCAAACATCATTAAATTTTTAGGTCGTCTGAACTTAGGGATCTAGTAAATTTCTATTCTTCTTAACTATTAGTTATGCACATTTTGAGTAAGGTTTTAAATTTTTTATTACGTTTGTTTTTTATTTTTTTAATAGAAATTTGTATGTGTTATGCATATCATTTTTAAAGTTTTAATTTTTTTTTTATCTTAATCTTTTTTATATAATTTTAACTCTTTAAAAGTTTTTTAAATCAATAAAATGACTTTTTGCCTTTCATTAATGAACAAGGCCTTTAATGTATTGCATAATTCTGTATATATTCACTCCTATTAATTTTGTTTTAAAGTATTGTTAGACTAACATAAGTTTTTTAATTATTACATTTTCTTATATCTGCATTACACATTCATGATATTTGCATTAACAAAATGTCTTCAATTGTAATAAAGTTTTGTGCATTTCATATTTTGTGTAAATCAATTTAAATATTATTAAAATAGTTATAAATATTTGTTGTTTTTTCGGTAATCACTTCATACTTTTCTCACTATGATGCTATAATTTTTAATGAATTGCTTTTACATAACTATGAACACTATAGAAAAACTTTAAATTCCAAAATTGTGAATGGTTTAACCATTTTAGTATTTTGTGCTTCCTTATTTGCATTCCATAATATCATTTTTTTATTTCTTTGAACTTTTTGTTGATATGTCGTACATTTGCATAAGGATTTAATGAATCATTTTATATGTAATTCATTTTTAATATTTAACTTTTTCATAATGAAAATATTTTCCTTTTCATGTTATATGTATTTCATAATATACAATGACATAAAACTTTAAAATTATTTTGAGATAAAAATGTATTTAATAGTAGTTTTAGTATAATATTTTTTTGAAATAAAAGATAAAAAAAAAATTATTTTAAATGGAATTTTTGTCAATCTAATATTCACTTAATTTATGCATTATTGTTTTTAATAATTTAAGTGGTTTAGTTAGCAACGAAACTTTTATTTCACATTAATTGCTTTAATGACTGTACTCTTTGAATTTTAAATTATTGAAATTTTATGCATACTATTTATATTTTCAATTTTTAGTATTTATAATTGCACTACAATTTTTGCATTGTTCTATTTTGTTATATTTTTTTATTCTTTTAAACTTTTTTCAAAATAATATTTAGCACTAATTATCAAAGTTAATTGTTAAGGCAATCATTCATTGGAGTAACTTTCATCTTCTTCTTTTAATAAATTCATTGGAAATAATTCTAAACAAATAATAATCATATCCTTTGATATTTATTTTAAATTATTTAAGAACAAATGTACCTTTCTGTATTACTTCTATTCTTGTGGTTTCAAGAAAGACGAATCATTCCCAAAAAAGAATTTATTGATTCTTTCCTAAATATTTAGAAGGTTGACATAATTTTTATTGATTCAATTCAAGTGCTATGTCCAATAGAACTTGTCATTTATTTGATAAGGTAATTGTTGGGTTCTTTTCACAAGTCATAAAGAAGACATTGCTTCACCCATCATGGGCATTCAGGAATTGAAGCCCCCATTAGGTTTCCAAAAAGAGAGCAAATCACACTAACACTATCATTTCAATGTGTCAAAAACAATGAAAAGCTGTCCAACAGGAACCAAGAGTTTGACCAAACCTAAATGAAACTAAAGCCCTCTTTCTTTTGACAAAAGAAACTTCAAAACATATTTGACACCTTCCTTAATGACTCTCTAATAAAACTTATCAAGTTTTGATTTATTTTACGTGCTTTTGTACACCTTTTAAATTCCTTTAAAAGTAAAATTTGAATGAAATTTGTAGTAGCTCCCACCGTTCTCTATTACCACCAAGTAAGTGGTAATCCTAATCTTCCAATAGGGATTTATTAACCAAAAAAGTGTCATGTTTTATTAGAAGATGCACTTTAACAAAACTCACTACAGTATCAATTTGAGTCATTATTCTCACTCAAGGTTTTCTACTGAGTAGAGATGGACAGATCTTTGATGCTAGTTGAAGTGTGCTTTAGAAAAAGCGAAGGATGTTTAAGAACAAAAATGTCGAATTTGAAAAAAAAGTTTTTTAAAAATATTTTTTGAACTATTCTTTATTTCTCAAGGCCTTATTTTCTTATTTTGTTTTTGCATCTTTGGAAAGTGATTTTAAAAGAAGTGTTCAAGGTAAGATGATTTTTTAAAAAACAAAATTTGGAATCCTTTCTTTCTTACGATAATTAATTTAAATAAAAATTATAATGATGATGAAGTTTAACCTTTAAACATTGCCAAAAATAATTTCATTATTTTTAATATTTTAATAAAAAAAATGGGAAAATTTTCAAATTAAATTTAAAATGAATCTCTTTATAAAAGTCACTTTAACAAACAAAACCTTCATAAGATTTAACATTTTGTCGTATGTAGGTTCTTCAACTAACACAAACATTTGCTATGAAAAACCTTAAAATTCTCTTAATAACATTTAGTATAAATACTTCGATCTTATCATCAAATAAAGCATAATAATTAGCACTCAACTCCATAACTATTATGTTAAAGGGCATGTAATTATTTGATTTAAAAGCATATTTAATTAACTACTTTGTGTCAACATTATTTCAATTCTTGTCGATTGAACATTAAACCTATTCTTGATTAAACTACTTAAATTTTTAGCTTTTCACTATTATTTATCTGTATGTTTCATTATCTACTCTTGTGGATAGAGTTTGGTATTTTATCCTACATAATAAATAAAATTGATGCCCCTTATCATGAGTAGGATGAGAATAATTTTATGTGTCATATGAGTATCAAGTGATTAGTTTAATAATTGTAACTCAAAAGTTCTATGTATAAGTCATGCTTTAGATGAGAAATTACTACATTAGGTGCTTTAGATGGGCTAAGATTTTATTAACCCAAGAGTCAAATGATTAAGATCTATAATAGATTGATATATTAGACTTTGACATACGTGATTTGAAAATTGTAATAATTAAATTAATAAGTAGTATAATGATTTCTTCATCACAAAAATATTGTGTAAGAATCAAGTATTCATCATAACTATTATAAGAAATAATAAAAGTTCCAAATATTTATGCACACATTGACTATCTAAATCATCCTCTAGCTCAATCAATATTTTAAACATATTTTTAAATCTTGTTAGTCATGTACTAATAGTTGTCAAACAACTCTTTGCATACTGATTAGTGTTGATAAGACTCATATGCATTATCAGGGTCCAACTAAATAAATTTTAAAGAAAGTATTGGTCTTCCATTGTGTCATACTTACATTATTTATTAAATGATTTGTGTAGCTATATTACAAAATTTTATTGTTTAAAATATATTAATAGTTCACACCTTTTTCATTCAAATTTATTATTATTTATATGATGAAAAAAATATTTATAAATAAGTTCTACACAACTTTTAATGTTTAAAGCACACAATTATCATGATTTTTTTATTTATGTTTGTTATTCTAAACATTTTTTAATTATGACAATAAGCATGTTTAATTTGTAAAATCATGGAAAAAAATATATTATGCTGTGTCATTATTTCATTTATTTCATTAAAATAATTATCCTTTTTATTCATATTTTTACATTTTTTATGTTGTTAAAATTTGTCTTTTAGAGTTAATTGTTTATCTTTATTTTTTTAGATATAAGACTTTTCAATTTTTTACTAATTAATTTGTGATACTATCATTAATTGACAAGCTCTTTCACAATGCATTGCATTTAATATTTACCTTTGTAAAATAATAAAATTTTTATTTCATATTTTCATACATGGTCAACGTTTTGTAGTTTTTCATTTAGTTATTTAGTTGAATTTTTAAATAAATTTTTATTATGTTCTTACAATTTTTCTAAAAGTTATACTTCTTTTATGGGTTAATTAATTGTTAAAATAAATTTTTAAAACATAAAAATTTCAATATTTTAGTAGATAATTGTTAATACTATGTTTGACTTCAAATTAGATGGAAAAAATATAATAAATTTTGTTGATGGATTCATGATGTAATTACAAATTGGATGGGGTTCTTGTTTTATTTTACAAGGATTGTTGGCCCATCTTTTAAGATGGCATTTATCATACTATCAATGATTTTTTTTACTAGTAGCCCATCACCTGAACAATGCAGTAGTGCTTAGTTAATTTTTCTTTTGAAGATTAATTGCAGTACATATTTCAAAGACTTTATGACAACTGGATGTATTGTTTCTCAAAAACACACTAAATTAAGTTTAGTTATCCTTTAGTGTTTCCTAACCTCCATCATCTCCATGGAACAATCAGCTTTACGAAGGAAGGTGAAATCATTAAAATGTCTTACGTACATAAGCAACCATACTTTCATAAGAGAAAATTAATTATTTAGATGAGAATATCGAAGCTAATAGATTTATTATCAAGCTAGACTTTAAGAATGTGCTCAATAATATATCATGAAGAAAACAAGTACTACACAAGTTTAACTTCAATTGTCAATTTATAAATCCAATCATGAGTATCTATAATATAAGCTAGTTGACATTCATTATTAACAAAAAGGAAATGGTTCCATCTAACTCTCCCATTAGCTAAAGCATGGTTACCAATTATTCGCATTTCTTCTCCACATTGTAGCTAAAGAACTAAGAAGAGTTTTAAACAATCTACATATACAAGGTAAAGTGAAGCACTAGGCCACTCAAAGATGTTGTCAACCTAAGTCTAATTTGTGCTTTGTTGATTAGATTATTCACTTCTCAAGAGGTGACAAATGTTAAATAAAAAATATGAAGTTATTTCTCTCTAAATGCAAATGCCAATTTTTTACCTTCATTAGAATTAAAGACCAACCTAGCAAGGTCATTATAAATAATAATGGTTTTTCAGTGTTATATCAAAGAATGTCATCAAAAAGATAGGTTTAACATTTGTAGACCATATCCACCCATACAAAATATCTTTTGTAATTTTTGTTAAAATGGAGCAATGATCACACAAATACCTTTTACCTCACTCAAAAAGAAGTTTTAACCAGAAATACTCCAAAAAAAGATAATGAGAAAGAAAAAGTACTTTGTCATTTTACTAATTGAGGTTACGAGGGATATAATGAGTGGTAATGCTACCTAGTTTGTGAAGGTGGCTTTTGATGACTTACTCAACACACTCAAATTTTTAAGTGATATTAAGCATGTTATTGATCTAGTTCTTAAAACTTTGCTATCAAATTTACTAAATTACTAATTAAATCAATTGTCTCGACTACAACTTATTTGACAAGTAAATGAGCCCATTCAAAAGAATTTTTTTTGAAAAGTTTTAGAGCATGGGCTTATCTCACTTTGTTTTCCCCAAAAAATTATGAAACTTGGTGCACATACATAAATGGTCATTAACAAAATAATTATTAAGTATAGAATTCCGATTCATGTGCTCTATGATTTATTAGTTCAAATAGTTAGAGCCATCATATTTAATAAAATAGATTTCAAAAAGTGGATATTATTTTGTTAGAATCTACCCAATGATGAATGTTATTTGTAGTAAGGATTTTTTTTGTAAGTCCTATATTATTTAGATATCAGTTAATAATGTGTGTGTTACATTTTTTTCAATATGTCCACCATATTTGAGCTCTTACATCATCCTTGACTCATTAGATTATGTTAGAACTATTTTATCAAATAATCTATTAACCCATACAACTATTTGATCTAATATTTTGAAACATTCAATAGGTGAGTAACAACAATCATAAGCAGGTAACATCAATTTCATCTAGATTCTAATTGAACTCCATGTTCCAATTTTACTGTCTAGTCCACTATCAAGCTAACCCAAATTCATTAAAAGATCATTACTTCATTTCCTTATCTTACAATAGAAAATAGAACTAAAATACTAAAATGACTTATACAGTTCTTTATACACTCTATGTTGTGACGCATAGCAAGTTGGGCATGAGTTTCTTGGAATAAAAATTTTTGTTGCTTAAAAAATTTATTGAAATGCTTTAAACTGATTTCTTGATAGACTTCAGTACATCCTTAAAAGTGATTATTAAAAAATGTTGCTTTTCTTTTAAAACACATTAATTTTAATTTAAAATAAATTGATTTTTTAATATAAAATTTTATTAAAAACTATGAAAAAAAAATATAAAAAAATACATAAATGATTATTACGTACTTTGATTTAAAATGAGGCCTACACCTACCCATGTTAAAAATCAAGTACAAATATAATAATAAATATAAGTGTTTCACTATACAATGATTATGATAAACTCTTATAATAATGAAATAATATAAATAAGCTAGTATGATCTTATTACATAATAAATATGAGAAAAAAATAATTGAGTGACAAAAAATTTGAATTAATACAAATAAAAAAATGATAAAAAAATACTTAATGAGATGAAAGTGTTTTAATTGAATCTATTAAAAATTAAAAAAATTGACAAATTCATTGGTTTGAGAAAAAAGTAGAGATTGAGAGTTTGATGATTGAATGACACAACATAAGGAAGTGAGAATTAGAACTAGATGGTAATGACTTGAATGTCATGACATGAAAATTTTTCTTCAAAATTTGTAAAAATTTTATTGGTTAATTTTTTTTAAGAATTCACTTATTTATACAGATCTTTAATGATTAAAAATATTTGCCAAATTGATTAATTAGTCAATAATAATAAATTATAAAAAATCTTAATAGCTAAAAATAGTTGCTAATTACTTGTTACATCTGCGTTACTCCATCAGAAGCCTCCTTAAGCTCCTTATACCAAAATACATGATTATATGACTAGATAAGTGAAGCATTAGTTAGAAATTTGGATTTGATCTAGACTATTATATTTGAATTATGATATGATGTTCAGATTTTGATATGATGTTTGGATTGTGAAATTGTGTCATTAGATGATAGACCTAATTATGTTTTTAAAGGTGGATGTGCTACAATTTTTGGATCACATAACTGTGCAATCAGATGGCTAAATAACTACCATAATTTTGATTATAATCATGTGAAATAGATACAGGTTTTAGTTTTATATTACAAGAATAATGTATCATTATTTCTTTATAAGAGTTTTCCTATGCTACGTGATAAGTGTATTATTTGGAGTTGGCTATCTCTACATCACTCTAAAGTATTTCCTCTATTGCTAGCACATTCATGTTTAATTAAATATGGATCTTTGAGTTATATGTTGAACTAGAATTGTTTGAATAGTTTTGGTGACATTTTCTTGATTGAGTAAGTGCATTTAATCATATTTTGTTTGGTTACCCTCTATTTTGAAGTGTCAATCCATAAATAATAATCATTTAATCATAACAGTAATGATTAGAATGAATCAAATTTAGCTTTAAAAATATGTCATTTATCTTTGAAGATAATAAATACGGGACCTTCAAAGTACATTGGAGTATTTAATTAGATTCAAAGATAGAAGACGTATGCACCCAGTTTCTCAAGTTTTTCTTTTTTCTATAAAATAGAATATTACATTGTTGATTAAAATTAACATATGTATTCACTTTTAAATCCTAATTTAAGTATCTAATTTATTCAACCTTTCTATTATATAAGAAACTTACAAGATCTTTTTCTTTTGCTTAAGCCTTTTTTATAAAATCCATCTAACAAATTTTGTCAAATTTCATGTCAATTGTTAAACTTTGGGTAAACTTAAAAATTAATTTTATGAAATTTTCTTAATTAAAAAAATAAGCATCACCCTAAGCTTGCTAATTCAAAGCACTAGAGTTGAACAAAACCAAGCGAACAAAGAAGCACTATGTTATTAGACCAGCTAAAATCAAGCCTAGATAAGCCCAAAATGGTTAGAGGTACACTCATGAACTTTTTTGAAAGATAGAGGATTGATTGGGGTTGAACCTAATTAAATATGCAAATGAGTGTCATGTCAGACCCATAACCATAAAATTATGTATAAGCATGTGAGTGGCCTGAGTGATTAAATCTAAAGCACACTTGAATTATGCACTCACGAAAGGTATTGTAAGGAGAAAACTACTTTTCTTTTCTACAATGTGAGACTAACATTAGTTAAACATCTCAATGCCAAAAGCATGTGCTATTTCTTACCATTCAATATTTGACTAGATTGTGAATGTTTCATCCTCTATACGCAGTTGATCTTGGTTCAAAATCAAACGACCAAGCTCACTCTAATCTCATGGATTGCTTTGATTGTTTCTACATTTTGAGATAATCTTCTCATGAATTAGATGGCCTAAAACTTTCCGTGTTTGTTTCCAATTACTAAGATCTTTTTAGCTTTTTCAAATGATGAGTTAAATGATGTTGATCTTATCTTACTTTATTAGATGGCTTAGATCTAATTAATCTTGATCCAACCATCTAAAACTATTCTACTTTTTATAAATTTTTGATCTAATAGTCTAGAACTTCTCAAATAAGAACCGAAGAAGTTGTTCAATCCGACCAATGGCTAATTTCTTTGTCATTATTTGAGCCATTGTGTTCACCAATTCAAAGAAATATTTTAAGTTATTTAGAACAGCTTGTTCAGCTATTTGGAAGTGTTATTTAAAAAAAAGTCTCCCTAACATTCTAATAACTTTGATCAAAAGTTTTCCATATAAACCTAACCATTATTCACTAAATGATTGAAAAACCTGATCAAATATATGAGATCTCAATAAAACACATCAAGATATTATACTATCATAAAATGTCATGACAGTAACTACAACTTAGTTATTCAAAAGATGTCAAATTCTTTTACCCAATCTTATCACATCTAAGAATTTAATTTCTTACTTGCCATGGTAATTTTAAGCTGGTTATGCCTTCTTTTGTTAATCAAAAAGCAAGGAAAGTTGTAAAAATTTATCGCAGCATTTCCTTCTAATTGAATTTTTCCATTTATTTTGGGTTAGGTGACTTGGCATTTATAAAAGCTTGAGTTTAGTTTGATATCATAAAAAATCAAGTTTGTGTTAAGTATGTAAAATCTTGTGTTATAATTGAGGCCATGAAAGCTAGTGGGTTGGACGTGACTAGTAAGAAAAAATTACAAGTTGCAATCTTTTTTATAGTGATGATTTTTTTCACCTTATTTATAGGGGTATGTAAGATCTTGTTTAAACTAAACAAGCTAAAAGTTTCATTGTATTATTTCAATGTTTATTTTTTATTTTTTTAATCATCAAAATTAAAAATAAACATATATAAGATCAAGATTATTCATTAAAATAAATTTATTTTTATGGAGAGTTTCTAAAAAAGATATAATCTAAAAAAATTAAAAATATTTTAAAACACTTAAGTCACCTTCTCATGTGTGACTCACATAATTGTTTTTATTTTAATTAGTATCAAAGTGGGACTCTGCAAAAAAATGTCAATCAAATCACTTGGGTGAAACATCGTGTGCGTTTCGATCATCTGTTATGTTTACTTAATTATTATTTTTATTATAAAATAAGTTTAATTTCTATCTTACTATTTTTGTGTGATTTCTAAAATGTGTGTTTATTAATTTCCTTTTTAAATTAAGATTTTAATATGTCATCACTTATTATTATCATTGGTACAACACTAGATGAAGGTCTTCTTCACTCACTCTATCATTATTCATGGATAAGTTCTATCGAAATTTGAGAGATAGATTTAGAGTTTTTAACTAATCAATTGATTAAAAACATTAGAAAGTGCTAAAAAATATAAGATTTACTTAGAGATTCATATACAGAAGAAATCAAGTTATTTAGGACACTTAGTAGTGATCAAAGCAGAATAATATAACTAAATATCATAACACTCAATTACCTTCATCATGGCAAATCCATCAATGATTTAATCAAGTTAAGAACTTTTATACTGCCCGTAAAGTTTGAAAAATGTTAGAAGTAACTTATGAAGATACTTTATAAGTTAAAAAAAATAAAGATAAAACTTCTTGCACATGATCGTATGCTATTTACAATACATTTGTTTTAAATTATAAATAAGATATTTTTATGGTTTTCTAATATTACTAAAGGATTAAAAATCTTGAAAAAGTGCTCCTTAATCTAGATCCTGTAACAAATGTGGCAAAGATTCTATCCAATGAGTATGATACCCTTGTCATGACAATAAAAGTAGCCAAATACATAATAAACTCATATTGAATGAGTTACTCGAAAAATTAATAACAGCAGAGATTGAGATGAATAGAAGAGTTAAAAAGGAGGCGTCCGTAAGAAAGCAAAGCATGGAGCAAGGTGCAATGAATCGTTATCTTCTTTATAGACTTGGAGGAAAAGGCAATTTTTCATGTTAAGGGTTTAGATAAAAATTTCGACAAAGGTTTTATAAATAAGAATTTGCAAAAAAGCAAAAAAAAAAGTAAGGAGGAGATAAAGACACAAAGATGATTTGATTATTGTCAAATTCGCTATATTATACCCAATTATCCATAACTCAATACACCAAAACAAAGAAAGATTTTCAAGTTATTTTGTTGCTTGAGAAGAATTAGGCTCCACAACTTCAACTAGTGAGGAGGAAGCAATGACATGCTTCGTTGCAAATTATGATGAGTCAAGCACATCAAGTGAAGAATAAAATATTAAGATAAGCTCTTGACCTCTTGAATTTTTTAAAGTAATTTCATAGAAGTTATTAGTGTTAAAACTTCTTTAATATTTGTACATAAAACATTGAAAATGTTTTATATCGAAAAATTAAATTATTTTTATTTGTTTTTTTTGAAATGAGATTGTAAAAACATTATGTGATGAAAATGATTCCATGATGATTGAGAATACTTCTTTGAGAAATGAAATGTCGAGTTTGGAAAAAAAATTATTCTACTCAACATGTAGAATTTTCTAATGTTTCACATGACGTTTATATTGCTAAAAAAGAATATATGTTTTTTTTAATATGCCTAATATTTCAAATATTACATACTTTTATAGTAGTCGAAAAGGTCATGCTATTGCAGATTGCTAAATTAGGAAAAATATTTTTAGTTAAAAGCCTTGTTTCAAATGACTATGTCGAGCATGATTGGCTTCCAAAGGTTAGAGAATAGAAAATTTAAAATAATTTGCCTTTAAAATTATTTTTTAAAGATATAGTATTTTTACACATTCATAAGTTAGAAGTAATACCCTTTGGAATTATGCATAAAAGGAAGGAAAATAAAAGTTACATTTTATTAATTTTTAATAATCGTTTTCTTATTTATGTATCAATATAAAGAGAAAAAAATAAAAATCTAATTCTTGAGAGTCAAATAATAGATTCTCAAGACATATGAATAGAGACCGACCAAAGTTTATCTCAACAAGACATCCTCTAAATAGATAGGTAACACTTGAAGAAAAGTCTAAGAAGAAGATAATCAGAATTTGTCACATAAAATAGTCTACATTAAAGAAAATAAACAAACTAGATGTAGTTAGAGATCTTTTGAAGCTAAACAAAACAAATTAAAAAATGTATGAATCCTACAAACAGAAAAGGCAAGTTAAGTATATATTTTGAACCTAAAAAATGACTTAACTACTAGTAGACCTTTAGGGATAGTTTATATAGACATTTTTAGACCTACATAGCCCTAGAGTTTAAGATGAAAAAAGTAGATTTGTGATTATTAATGATTCTTCTAGATATAATTAAGTTATATTTATTAAACATAAGAATGATACGTTTGAAATCTTTGTTAAGTTAAGAAAAAAGATAGAAGAGAAAAGCTATGTCAAATTAAGTTGTGTTCAATTTGATAATTGTAACAAGATTAAAGATGAAGGGAATCAAATTACATGTCCTTATTCACATTAAAAAAATGAAATTGGAAAAAAGAAAAATATTACCTTAGTAGAGATTGATAAAACTATGCTAATCGAATACAAGCTACCAAAATATCTTTCGGCCAAGCAAATTAACACAACTTATTGTACAATAAATGTAATTAATTTAAGGCCAACATTTAAGAAAATCTCCTTAAGAGTTATTTAAAAATAAGAAATTGAATATAAGTTACATTCATATGTTTGGTTATAAATGCATCATTCTTAATAATGAAAGAACCAACTTGAACAACTTTGACGAAAAGATATGCTTAGAAAGTTTCATAGGACACTCTTCTCTTTGAAAAACTTATAAAGTTTACAACATGGATACTCAAAATCTAGACTTCCCATCAAACAAAATTAATTATATGAGATATTAATCATAGTGTATTTGTATTTGTCACAAAACTAGTACCTAAAGATCAAGCCCAAGAGTTTGACTACTAGGTTTAAGTAAGAAATTAAGAGTCAAATTAGTTTGTGAGAAGCCAAGTGTAGAAACATGTTGATAGGGTTAATGATAAAAAATTGATTGAAACCAAATAGTTATTTAAAATTAAATTCGATAAAAATAGAGTGATTATTGGAAACAAAGGTGGACTTATTGCTAAGAATTACAGCAAAGATGAACTTATATATTTTGAGGAGTCATTTATACTAATAATAAGATTAGAGGTCATTATACTTATCTTAGCATAATCATGTCATTATAATTTTTTGTTACTTAAAATGGATGCAAAACATCAATTTTAAAATAAGATAATAAAAGAAGCTATGTGTGTTGAAGAACCCCCAAGTTTTGAGACCCATACATATGGTCATTATTTATATAAGCTTAAGAAGACATTTTATGTCCTAAAGTAAGCTCATCATTCATAATATTTTAGATTGAGTAGTGATCTAGTTGATAATGGTTTTAGGAAAGTAAAATGGATAACACATTATTCTTCAAATCTTTAAATAATCACTTTTTTGCTTATACAGGTTTATGTTGATGACAAAACCTTCAGAAGAATAAATGAAAATATCTTTAAGGAACTTTGTGATTTAGTCACATATGACTTTGAGATAAGTATAATGTGTGAGATGAATTTCTCCTTTGGATTAAAAATTATGTAACTAAAAGATGAGATTTGTATTTCATAAACCAAGTATTTAAAATATTTATTCAAGAACTTTTAGTATGGAAATATGAAACATAAGAAGATTCTAATGAATCAATCAGTGTATTTACATTTAGATAAAATTAAGAGAAAAATTAATTAAAAACTTTATGAAGAACCTGTTAGATCTTTATTCTATCTTACGATTAGTAGACTATACAATTTTTTTAGTGTTTGCTTATGTGCTAGATTCCAATAAAATTCTAAGGAAAGCCTTCTAAAGGTGACTAAATTAATATTTAAATATGTAGAAAGTATAATGAACATTGGCTTGAGGCATCCTAAAATTGCTTATTCATGAGAACTTATATATTTTAGAGATTCAGATTTTGTAAGTTCTAAGGTAGCCAAATAGAACCTTAGGTACATGTTAATTACTATAAATTGTTTTAGTTTCTTAGTCAAGCAAGAATAAAGAATTGCATAACCATATTGATCATAGAAATAGAGTATGTAGTGACAAAAGGCTGTGTTGCTCAATAGTTATGTTTTGGACAACAATTTTAAGATTATGGTTTAGATCTCTTGCATATTTCCATTTGAATTGATAATACTAACTTCTTAGATTTAGTAAGGAACTAAGTTCATCATTTCAATAGTAAAGACATAGTAAAAGTTACCACTTTATTAGTGATCTAGTTGCTTAAAGCTTAGCAAAATTCACATATGTTCCTTCTAAAAAAAAATTGTTAGACATATTTGCAAAATTCCTTCCAATAGGTCAATTTCAAATCATAAGACAACAATTACTATAATAGCAATTTTAAAAATTATACCTCCCTTTGAATAATATTAAAATGGGAGATTATTGTGATTTAAAAGAGTGACATGAAAATGTTGCAAGGGAGAACATGAATTAAGTGGGAGCAAAAAATTTTCATTTTTATTACCATTTGTGATAATAACATTTGTTTTTTGCTTTTTTTATCTAAACAGTAATGTCTTACAATCATCAAAAGGAAGAGATTGTTAAGGCACTCTTTTGTTTGATGAGTGAAGCTATAAATGTTTAATATTTTATTCTAACAGAATTGTTTAGTGTGAGTTATGTTTAGTTTTAGTGATTAACCTTAACACTTTAGAATATGGTGAATTAGTGGTCGCCAAAAATACCTTGACATGTTTAGTAAGATTCAAGGATTAACGATATATGAATCAACTTAGAAAAGGTCTATCTTTTTGTTATAAAATAGAAGGTTAGCCCATTGATTATAAGTTACATCTTCATTCATTTCAATTTCTCATCCTATTTTAAGCATTTGACTTGTTTATCTTTTCCTTGATATAAGGAACCTATAGGATTTCATTTTTCATTAAATCCTTTTTTTGAATAATCTATGTAATTCATCTTTGCCAAATTTCATGTCAATTACTAAACTTTCAACAAAGCACTTGGGCCAACCAAGTCCATCTTGGCAAGGTAGCTTGAAGTTAGGAGACCAGATGAAAATAAGCCAAAAAATTAGTCAATGTGCATCCTAAACTAGATTGGGCTAAGAAATTATTTATACACTAGTGAAGGGTATTATAAACAGCAAACTGCTTTTCTTTTCACCAAAAAGGGACTAACCTTCACCTAACAACTTAGTGTTAAAAATTTGCTCTATTTCTCACGATTTGATCCTTGAGTTGACAATAAATGTTTCATCCATTATTAGTACTTGATCCTAGCTTGAAATTTGATAGCCCAAATCATGTTTGACTTCAATGAAAATTTTTTATTATTTTACGCTTGGAAATAATTTATCCTTGAATTGGATAACTCATCCTTGTCTATGTTTGAATCTTATAAATGAGATTTTCCCCATCTTTTCCAATGTTGAATCAAACGATTTAGATGTTATTCTACTCGATCAATTGGCCAAGATCTAATCCACTTTGATTTAATCATATAGAACTCATCCACCTTTATATCCTTTGATCTGATAATTTTGCAGCTCTTAGATTAGAGCCAATGGCACCAGTGAATCACACATAATGACTAATTCCCTAGCCTTTAATTGATCCATTACATTGGTCATCTTTGAGAAAATATTTTAAGCTTTTTCAAAGTACTGATTGAAACAACATTTTCTTGACTTTCTAATATCTATGATCAAATTTTTTCTATATAAATCTATCCATTATTAATGAAATGACTAATAAATATTAACTAATCGTTGAGATCTTAACAATACTAAAGGATTTTAACTTAAAAAAATAATATGTGGGGGTCAAACTCACAATATATTAACAATCAAATACTCCTTGAAATTGCCATTAAACTAACGACTATCATTTGATAGTGACACTATTTCCATTCTAAAATATTTTCAGACTATTTCGTCTATTTATGGAATCATATGGTCTCAACTTATATTAGTAGGCCTCATTTTTCTTTATGGCACTACCATAATTATCCAATTTGTGTCCCTCTTCCTAACCATGATGATAATTTTTATTACACTCCAACCCATAGTATGTTTGTTATCAATTGCATACCTCCTGATATTATTCTCTTTTTGTACTTTATTTTTTTTATAGATAACCCTAGGAATAAAAACCTTTTTAATATTTGTATTTCTTAAAAATTCTATTGCAAATGACGAGCAAAACTCTTTTAACCAATTTCATAAAACACTTCTCCAAGAACTATTTACTGAAGTAAAAAATTCATAAGTTTCTAGTTTGGTACTTTTATTATTTTTCTTTAAGAACTCGGTTAGAATAAAATTAATCTTATTTTTATTATGTTTTGGTATTAGTTTTTATGACATATCCACTTCCAATTGATGTAGAATTATTCTTTTAGGTTCCCCTTCATTTTTTTCTTTGATATTTTACTTCCCCTCCATATTATTTGTTCATTCAAATAATAGTCTTTATAATCTTACTAAAAAATATCCATAAGAAAATTCATTTCACGACATTGAAAAAAAATTTTGAAATGCACTTGCATCATTTCAACAAACATTAAATAAATCTTAAAAGCTTTTCCTATTTTGTAAACATTCCTCCATGTAAAAATTTTATCATTCAAATTTAAAAAATATTGGCATGACTCCAACGCATCTCTTCCTTTACTATCCAAGGAGATACTAGTTAGTATAACTTGTCCACAAGATGCTCTTTTTTCTTATTTTGTTGATTTCTCTTGTTAAGAATGCCATTGCCATTTCATTATGAAATAATTTAGGATGCACCACCATGTTGCTTTACATATAAAAGTATCATTAACAAAAAGTTTTATTAGTACTAAAAGAAAAAATACATGATGTACTACGACAATGATATTGACAACTATCTTGTAAGTAATAGAACAACTTCAATAATCTACGAATGCACAAAATGACTTGTCATTAGTTATTTGATTTTTGCAAACATTGTTATGCATTTCATAAGATTTTCCTTTAAAAATACATGATCCTCTCCCTCAAAGCCCACTTTATTTTCTTATCATAACTTTTGTGGAGTAAACTATTCCTTTTCAATTCATGTTTTGATTATTTAGATCTTCTTAATAAAATATAAAATCATATATATATATATATATATAGACCACGACAGAAACTTCGATAGGTTAACTCAGATTATAAATTTAATGCACAATTCTTGCAGTAGTTTTAGGCCAATTGGTTCAAAGAATAACTCCTTAACCAGGTTAATTGTAAGGACTCAGAGCGAACACATGAAATAGTTAAGGAATTGGGTTATGCTGGACTCATATTTACCTATATCCACTGGTGACCCAAGTAATGACTTTTTTATAACACCAAGGGGTAATTAGCCTTAATAGGTTGAATCATAATAAAAATATTATAAGCATAAATCATGTGAATTATTTTGCAATGTGAGACAAAAACTACTATTGCCAAACTTGGGCTTTTCTTCGACAAATGATCGCACATTTTTCTTATCAAATGATGTAGATTAAGCATGTATTTTTGGATAGTTTACTTACATCTAGCTATTATTATAGAGTGGTTGATTGAATTACTTAATGTTTCTATTCCTTCATTAACAATAACCCATTTAAAACTACTTTCGGTCTAGCTTTTGACTCAAACATTAAAGTTCTAATCCCATTACAATTAAGTTTGAAACATTTATAAAATATTCTAATCAAATGGTATTTGCTTCTAGTACCTAGAATCAAATAATAGTTGTACCATCATTTTCTTTCCTATCACTTGTGATGGCCACCTTTGAGAAAACTAACTTTACCTATTAGAGGAGCAATTTTTAGCCATTAGCTGTGCAACTCTCGTTTTAAAGATTTAAAAAATGTAGAAATTATATTATTCAAAAATTGTAAAGTTTCTAAATTGTTTCATATAGTCAAAACTTCTATGGTATATTTTGGTGCCTCATTGGAGCATTAAGGTGTTTGGTTTATTCGCTTGGATTAAAATGAGTGATTAGTAGAAGCCCGATTAGTCATCAGGGGTGCATGTAGGAATGAATTTTGGTAGAACAATTTAAAAATCCTTGTGTATTTCAGTTAATGTTGAGAAATCGCATTTCAAAAATAATTTTTTTAAAAAATTAATTTTACCTGTACAAATTTCCCTCCTAAAAGTTTGGTATAAAAAAATAGTTAAATACATAATTCATCCATCTTCTCTTATATATTTTTTCTCATATAATTTAAAAAAAATTTCACATATTAGTTAACTTCATCTCTTACTAAATGTTTAACATGCTGGTCAAAATAAGAATTCTATTTTTGATTAAGATGTCAAAATAATTTTAAAACTTTAAGTATTAAGTTATGTCCATGGCTTTTTATGTTTTTATATTTTTGACATTATTATTTACAACTGGATCTTTGTTTTGCATATTTTATTAAGTACTTTCATTTTGTTTAGATATTTTGAATATTTTACAATATTGATCATAGATATTTTCTTTTTTAACAATTCTTTATTACATTTATCATAGTTAATTGTTCAATTGTTTAATTTAAAAATTAATACAAGTTTTTTAAATGGTATGAGCATTTGTTGTTTGTAATAACTTATTTATGACACTTGTAACAATAAAAGAAATCTTTTATTATCAAAAAGATTTTTAATTCAACATGTTTATAAAAAATGAAATTAACTTTTTAAATTTTATTCAAATAATTATTGAATGATTTGACTTACTATTACTCTAACAATTGTATTTATTTTTATGTTATTAAAGATTGTTGGTTTAAATAACTTGTCTTTTACTTGGTTATGAAATTTTGTGTTTTTAAAAGATTTCCTTATATTTTATTATATTTTAGCCAAATGATAAACTATCCATCTTTCTATTTATTGTGGCTTTTCTAGTTAGCATATCATACAATTAAAGATGTTCACTTTCATGTAATACTATATTGATATAGTAAAACTTCATTTAAACCTTTTAAATGCATGATAAAAAAAAATTCTCATTTTATTAAATATATAATTTTTTTATTTTTTAAATAATTAATGTATTTATATTTTAGATTAACTTTTTTTAAAATAGTTTCCATTAACTTTTTAGAAACTTTTTGTCATTTTATTCTGTTTGTTCTTTTTAATTAGTTGCTTATTTTAGGCAATACTCTTATCTAAAAATTTGTCATGTTCATATTATATAAACCTTTTTTTGTCAACTTCACAAAAATATCATTTCTAATATTCGAAGTGCCATATTATTTGTATAGTTGATATAATTTTTTTTAAAAATACTTTTCTTAAATTTAAGTCTTATTTACCTTAAATGACTATGAAAATCATTTCTTTATATATTACATATAAATTTTGAATATCTTTTTTTTTTGTGCAATTAATGTGTATTCCTTTAATTTTATAAATAGTAGTTGTAAGTTTCTCATCAAAATGAATGGAAAATAATTTCCTTGCCTTGTGTCAGTTTATGCAATGAAACTAATAAAAAAAAATCATAGATCTTTTTTAGATGCCCATATATCTCAGTGTATTGAAGATATCTTACAAATTCAAACAAAATTTATAAGTAATCTAAAGCCATTTAACCTCTACATTTTGCTAACACTCCTAGCAATACTCATTTTAAAATACAATATATAATATAATACTTTCTTAACGGTTGTTCTTGTACTATAGTACCATCCAACACACATGCAACCTTGTTTCTCAGTTGAACAAAGTTCGTATTATGCAAAATAAGCTTTCTTGTTATTACACTTTTCTTATCTTATTAAGAATGCATCAATTTTTTTAATTAAACTTTATGATCCCCAAATTTTTCTTAGGTAATTTCATATTAAGGTGTTGTCTTGACACCTTTATTTTCTATAAGTCATGTTAAACAAAATGATTCACTTAGTATTCTTTATGGTTTTTCATGATGTTACAACATTTATCATCTCCTTATTGATCAAGTCATTCCCACTCTCTACTATTGTGTTGTATTGTACATGTTATTACACTCTTCCTTTCAAATAGATCTAATATATGTTAATATATACCATTCTTGCTTATTAACTAGGCATGAAATTCTTTTAGATTTTAATGGGCATCATATCTTCTCAATCAACACTTTTCTATAAAAGGGATTAAAGTGGATGTATTGGTGATAGGGTTGGGATCACAACTCTCTAAGAACCTAAGGATCATAAAAATTGTTATAGAACACGAAAAATTGTAGTAAACATATTGTAAAGTGGCATTACTACTTATTAGGTGATGCTAAGTTGCCTCAATCAAATGAAATAGGTAAACTTAAAAATAATTAAATTCTAGCATATATAAAATGAAGGCAATTAAGTGAAAAGTCTTTGATGTAATTTGTTAGCATTAGTTTTAAATCTAATATTTTTCATTTGCAACAAATCCCAAAACTCTAAAAAGGTCACACCAAACTAGATGGAACTCAGTATCCTCATTTATGTATGTTATATGCAATGATGGTAGTGCAATTAGTTGGGTAGAGTTTTCCTATAAGCACCTTTACCAATATGCATTAGAGACATCCCACAAATTCAAATCAAATCTATAGGTAAATCTAAATCGATGTACCCTCTAAATTTGGCTACAACTTCTGATATTACTTATTTCAACAAATAGTACAATACATTTTCCATGATCATTTTTGTATTATTTTTCCTTCAAACAAATATTTAACCATTTTTATCAGGAAAGGAAAGATCTCACCTTACGAAATGTTTTTCTTATAAGACAATGCATATGGGATAGTGATAATAATAATAAAACATATTTAGGTACTTAATCTAGAATATTTAACATATTTATTCACAAAAGTAGCTTTGACATGCTTTTCATATTATATTAAAGCTTTCAATTTTTTTATATTAACAATATTATATATTTTTTCTATTCATACTATTTTTATTTACGTTAACATGTTACAGTTTAGTTATCAATATTTTTATTTTTCTTATTTTAATATTTTTTGTTTTAAATTTGTATAATGCAAATTTTAATGCTCTAAATTGTGAATATCATTATTATCAATATATTAAAATGTTTTATGTAATACAATTATTTTTTGAAAATTGAGTTCTTTTAAAAAAACATTTGCCATTTTGATAATTCTAGTATTCAAATTTTACTTTTTTTGTATTTGCTATTGTTTTTTAATGATTTTAAATTTCTTGAAAGATTAGCAAATTGTATGTAGCATTAAAGATTTTAAACTTAATTAAGGTAAAAATTTATTTTCACTTATTTTTATATTATTCATTTCATTTTAAAAAGAAATTAAAATTTAAATTACCCATATTACAAAATATTTTATTTTTTAATGTCCTTTATCATTATATGTTGATCATCATAAAAATTATTTTTCTTATCTTCCAAAATTATTATTTCAAAAATAATTAATTAAGAAAAAAAATTAAAAAAATAGTTCTCATTGAATTAACTAACCTAAATCTATATAAGAAATGTTTGGTGCAGGGCAATAATAATTAACCTATTCTCTACTATAATCAAATCAAGGCATCACTCTTTAAGATGGAAGGAAGTGTATTGAATTTGGGCACAAAACCATATATTCATAAATCAATTTAATCAAGGTATTGTTAACACATCTGATTAAATCCTAAAAAACCCAAGTGTAGCTAACATAAAATTAGACCACTTTTAAAGAACATAAGATGTCCTATAAGTAGCAAAAAGAAGAGTAGGAACACAAAGTTTGACTAAAATGTAATGCTTTTTCTGCATAGCTAGTTTTCAAATTTAATGGCTGATGTGAGCTATCTAACAATTCAATTTTGTGATCAAATGGTTGTCAACTCATTTACCTTTTTTTGTGCCATAATTTCATTAGCAATTTGATCACTCAATTTTTTTGTTGGATGGTCGACATTTAATGCACATGTAAAATTAAAATAAGATGCACAAAATAACATTAATTACAATGTGGGAATCCTTTGGAAGTCATAGACAAATGGACATTATTTGAACGATACAAACTTTTCACTATTGTGAGGGCAATACTTCTAATAAAATATGAGTGTTTTAGTTGTAGTGCTTACAATGCCAAATAATGAAAATGAACAAAAATGCCTTGACATGGTTGTAGTGCATGATATGTAAATGATGTGTGACCTATTAAATCATGATTGAATCATTGAATTTCCTACTATAAGAGTTCAACATATGAAAAATATCTTATCGGACCACTCCCCATATCGATCATTTCTTAATCAATAAATAAATCTAATTCTAGACAACTTTGATTACAAAGAACTTGGGTTGAAGGCATTCTATCTAGTGGTTGCTTAGAATTGGTGTTTTCCAATTGCTAGGTCAATAATGAGGACATTAGGTACAAGCTGAAGAGAGTTAAAAATTCATTTAATGAATGAACTAAAACTTAATTTGGTAATATATTTTATAAGACGAAATTATCTAAATAAGATGTTATCAAGAGGGAAAAAAATTCAAAGAGTTATAGATGAGTTATCAAGGACGGAACTAATGGAGCTTTGGTTAAGCTAATCATGTTTGCTAAAATAGAGGAGATGAATTAGAGCCAAAAGACATTTACTGCATGACTCAATGATGGTGATAAAAACACTAATGTCTTCCAGACAATGATTAATAATAAAAAAGGGATCCTAATACATAAAGAATTAAGGATTCAAGTTGGAGTTGGGTTTCAATGGAGGATTTAATTGCCAAATATGTCATGGATTACTTCATCTCTAATTTGTCCATACTAAACAAAAAAGGGAAGTGCTTCGCTTTTTTATGCTTAGACTCACTAAATCGTACTATGATGCTGATTCAGCATGTTGGAAAGGAGGAAATATGACAAATTATTTTTTTGATGGATTCTTGTGTTTTTGATGGGTTTAATGGTTTCATTTACAAGCATTGTTTGACCATAATTCAAAACGACATGTATGATGCTAACATTATTTTTTTTGTTGGTAGCTCATCACCTAAAGAATTCACTAGTACTTCCATATATAAGGAAAAGTGAATCACGAGGCTGCCCAAAGAGCTCGACAACCAAACTCCCATTTGTACTTTGTAGATGGCTTTATCCTCTTCTGAAGAGGTGAGAAATAGTCCATTAAAACCATCAAGTTATTATTTCTTTAAACTGAAGAGCACATCAAGTTTGTAGATGTACAAAAGGACTTCTTTATTCGATTTAAAAACATCAAACCCACGGTTTAGAACATCATCGAGGAACTCTTGGGATTCAATAGATGCTATCTCCCAATCCCTCAACTTGAAAGCACTTTGTTTAAAGCTAAGATATATGTGGTTCACATCCAATACTAGATTAATAGTATTTCAAGAAGAAATCATTCTTAATGGGAGTTAGGAATGGTTAGTCATCTTCACCAATTAATTTGAGATTATACTCTAATGACACCTTATCTTCCTAACAAGATAATTAATATAGTACAAAATGTGACAAATGGTTTCCTATAGGCTAATAATGATTGAGTAAGCATAATTTGGCCAACTAGAAATAAATTAGGTTCCCCTAGTAAAACTATGGATATGTGTTCAAGAAATTGAAATATTTTGAAGATGCATGTAATGTAAGGCTTTGCTAGAATGGCTACACCTCAAAGACTATCAGGGCTAGAAACATATGTGGTAATTACTTCAATAAAAATTGTTATGGAGCATACTCATGACTTGGAATGATATAGACAAAGTCATTGTCACTATTTTCAAAGATGGAACAAAATAAACATGGAAGATACAATTGACTATCAATTCAGCATGATATATGTTTATAAGTAATTCATTTATTCATAAGTCAGACAAATAATGTAGAGTGTTTGCCAGACTTGCAAAAATTACTTACTCATGTGGAGGCACCTAAAAAATTAATTGCCATTTGATAACTAGTTGAGGAAATTGATTTTTAAATTTATAAATAATTACCCTCTTTGTGCATGTAGGGATTTTCAAATTCATGCTTTTATGGAGTGTCTTAGTTCCACAAATTTATGAAACCACTTAGCCCTAAATTTTTACTTTAAACACATCTAATATTATTCTTTTACAACGGTGTAATTATAGTCACACTCATCAAGAATTTATATAGTGATTGCTCAAATCTAGGCAATATTTATTATGAAGTCAATACTTTTTCTAATAATGTTTTTTATGATTATTATTTCAAAGATGGTTTTTGTTTTGCATATACTTACTTTTCATACCACACACATCTCATAGTGAATTTCTTGTCTGACAAATACATACTAGAGGTCTAATTGGACATTTTGGTCGAGTCAAAATAATAAGAGGTGTGACTAAATGATTTCATAGGCAAAGATTAACCATAAAAGTTGTATCGATAGAGTCTCAATATTGGACATGTGTCACAACTAAATTAGGTAATTATAGCCAAGGTGCACACGCAACATTACTTATAGCACAATGACCATGAAAACATGTAAGTCTCGAATTAGTATTAGCATTTTTCAAAATCATTAGAAATAATGATTCTATATTCATATTGATAAGTTTTCTAAAATGTCTCATTTTACACCTTACCATAAGACATGAATACATCCCACTTTATGAAGTGATTTCTTGATGAAATTACGAACCTACAAGGTTTACCTCAAATAATTATTTTAAATCATGATGTTAGAGTTACTAGCTAATTTTAAGAAATACTTTGATGTCTAAAGCAATCAAAACTTAATCCTTTATGGTCTTATTATCAAAAACAAAGAGGGGAAAATTGATGTAGTCAATCAAAGCTTAGGAGATCTTTTTTGTAGCCTAGTAATTGAACGCATTGAAACCTAGAATCTTTTAAAGGATTCTACTTATTTCATTTCAAATGATTTAATTAATAGAAAAATACGTTTGAATCCTTAAAATCATCATTAGAGTCTTATTTATTTTATTCTCTTACCTTAAGATTTAGCATTTCTTAGTTTGTTTAATCTTTTACTCGTTACATTTTGTCATTACATAAATATATTACTAAATAAATTAATTGAAATGATAAAATATATAAATGACTAAAAAATACTCATTGATGATATAGAAAATTTGTTGAGTGTGATTATGTAATTATTTGTGTTAGCTTTGGGAGACTCTACGTGCAACTCTTAAAAATTACATGCCTATAATATTATACCGTTTACAATTATATAAAGACTAAGTATCAACATGTATGTTTTGATTAACCTAAATATTATAAAATTAGAGCTACCCAAAATTTTCAATTGATTATATCTTAAAAAAAACTATGCCTAATATCTAGTGAACCTTTTTAGCCTTAACAATCATTGCCAAGCAAATTTATCTCAGCAATACATTTAGCCACATCTTGTGAGGTTTAAAATCAAGTGGAGCCAATCTTAGATGATCAAATAATCTTAACATAGAATCATGTATAATAATAATTTTTGGTAGGTTGATTGGTCCATCAAGTCTCTGATGACACTTGGATTACTAAGGAGGAGCTTCACCACCTAAATTTAGAGATATTAAAGTACTAATAGAGATTTTAATATAATTTCATGAAGTCGAGCTCTTTCTCACTTAAGCAGAGTGATATAGTAGTTATTATGTTATTAACTTCGAGCTATAGTACTTTGTTTGACGATTTCAAATCAAAAATATTTTTATTAAATTTGTTTAAGTAAATTTTTTTTAGAATTTAGATAATATATGCTTATGTTTATGGAAGAACATGAAGAAGAGGAGTAAAGATAAAATCACATTAAAATCATCTTTGTTGTACTAGCAAATCATCTTGCCAGTTTTTCACCAACATCATTATTTTTTTGGTATAGCTTATTAAAATCATTTTTCTTTTAGGTTAAGATCTCTGATGTCAAAGATCAATTTGAGTCTTTGGCTTCCAAAAAAGTTCTTACTTGTCCAGTGAAGCTATGATTTCAAATTATGAATTAATAGAATCTTTGAGTAGGCTGTTATTCAAATATATTGTTTGAACCATGATACTTTTCGATTATTTATGAGCCAACAATAGCTTTGGCATATCATCCTACATTAGGTTGGGGTTTAAGACTTATTAAAATCTCATAAAGATAGCAGTGTTCAATCCCAAATGTACCTATAGAAGGGAGGTTATGCCTTAATTTACAAAGAAATGGTATGTGATGCAATGACTTCCTCACTAACTATGATAAAGAAGTGACAGCATTATGTAAGCGAAGCCTTGACTTGGCATTAGTTGTTGGCTCATTTGGTAAAAGCAAAAAAGCAAGAAATGTTTTATGCACCTTTCAATTTAAATATTATTTCTTATATATTAATTAGTATAGATTTATTGAATTTTTCATTACAATTAAAAAAATTTGGTATCTAATGTTTGATTTTTTAAAAAATTTTCAAACACTAATTTTACTCGTCGCCTTTACAATGTCTTTTGTATTGGTAGTGCTATATGTATATTTTAAGGAATGTTATATGATTGAGGACCATTTTACATTTTAATAGTTTCTCATATTTGGATTTTATATCTTACAAATATAGGTATTTTTGCCACCATGTGCCTAAAGGGCAATTCTCATTTTAACCATGCCAAAATATTTAAGTAGCTTATTTTTTTGATCTTATGGTATACCTATTGCATCTTTTTTTATTTTTCTAACTAGAGACTTCAAAGTGATTATTCTTATCTAATGGTGTCAAATATTGCTTGAGTAGATCTTACAAAAGTCATATGAATGATATCAAATAATCTCAAGGGCATGGAAGATTACTAAGAACCCAAAGGGCACCATAAGTTTGTTTTCAAGGTATCATTTGTTCTTTTCAGTAGTTATGTAATGGATAAATTGCTTTTTGTTAGATATAGACCAAGAACTACACATCAACATTATTCCAAGCGTGCACTAACTATTCATTTTTAGGCATTGATAGACTATTTCTTATATTGAGATGAAAGATTTAATTTCCAATAATAGTGAAAAGTCTTAAAGGTAAGGTGCTCAAGGAGAACTTGATTTTTTATACATGCAAATATTAATTTTTAAGCTAAAAAAATTTCATTTTCATGGACACATTACATCTAAAAAAATTCAAGATTTTTTGCAAAAAGTATCTTTACAATGGAATTAGTGCAAATTGAACTTTTGTAAATAAAAATTACCAAAAGAATCTCTATTTGATGGTCCTTTGATCACATAGTTATCTAAACTATGTATTATTTGTAGTGAGCCACTCAGTTAGGCTACAAATAAAAAATAGTGATGAAATTCTAAGATGGAGATTTCTTAAAGGGCCTTTAAACAACTTGATCAATAAACTGATTTTCAATCTAATGCATAATAAATTCATTCAAGGTTTAAATCCAATAAAATGAACAAAGTTCATCATCAACTTCACATTCTTTAAGATGATAATCAAATAATTTAATAGGAATTTTAAGTTCAATATGATGTTATTTTTGAAGATGGAACAAATCATCTAATGTAGAAGAATGAAGCTAAAGCTAAAGCTAGGTTTTAATCAAAAGCTATTTTGAAACTAAAAATGGTTAGTTTGCATAATTTATGAAACAAAAGTTCAAGCGATTGAATGACATAGGAGCATCATTTGTTAGCTAATGAACTCATATTCATTTGAATCACACAAATCCTATTAAACCTTGAAGCTATACCCCAGCTAAATCTTATTTCGATTAATTTTCCTTATCAACCATAAAGGTTGAGTACAATGATATATTTTTCTCCATCGATACCTCTACTTATTTTGCACTGTTCATCTAAACAAATTCCAAAATAAAATATGTCATCATTGATGTTAGTTCCTATGCATCACTCATTATTGACAGCTGTCTTCCATCACCTGATCATCCACTACTCCCAATCACTGCTACTTAGTTACCCAACATCATTTGGTTTCCCACCATCGCTAGGTGACCTACTACTTCTCAACTACCAACCATCTCTCGATCGCTTATTGGCTACCTCCCTTTGAAAATCGCCAAATGCCGTCATCCATCTAAGTTATTGCTAGCATCCTAGCCACATCATTATTGATGTGCGATCATCATATTATATGATGGCGTTATTTTTCTTGTCATAACTTTTTCCATATATTTTTATATTTTATGTTAAATATGATTGATTTACTTGAAGTTAATGTCATGAAATTCTAAAAAATTTATAGATTCATAAGTACATTAATTAAAAGATTATCATTTTCTATATATTTTGCATTTAATATGGTTCATATTTTCGAAATTAAAGTCATAAAATTCTAAAGATCTTGTTTAGATTCTCAATTTATTTAACTTAAAAATTATCACTCTCTTTTTTCCATGTTGATGATATTTTCCAAAAGTGTATTTTACTTTTGTTTTTTTCATGCATTAAACTCTTCTTCAACTATAAGTAAGAGAGAATCTCTTATTATAATATAGTTGTTTGAAAAAAATTTCATATTTGTATGCTTCCATCATTATAAGTAAAGTGCGTGTACTCAACTCTAGTTAAATAAATTCTAACTTCTCTTTTCTTGTAAGAGAAAAGGATCAAAGGTAAGAGAACTACTTGAAGAGATCACAACTAAACAAATTAACCTTTCAATCAACACCTAAAAGTCTTCATCCCCTTTTTTACTCTTTTGACTCAATAATCAAACTATCACCCTACTCAACAAGGCTTGAAATCTTGGCCTACCATCTTGTTACCCAATTATCATCCCCATTAATTAAAACCTTAAACACATAATTCTTTTCCATCTTTGATACTTTCTATGTTAATTGCATTGGAAATATATGCCACCATCACCAAAAATGTTCACCCTTTTTGTTACTTTTACTTTCTATGTGATAATCTAGAGTAAATGTTGCTCTTTCATCAATTTGAGAACTTCAAATAAAGTTTCCTTGAAGTATTTATTTTATTTGAGTGAAATTTGTTGTGATAAATCTTCTTACTAAAACTTTATACTTAACTATTAATGTGTTACCACATACTCTACTTAATAATCTATATTACAAATTTAAAGGATAACATTTGAATAATTATAAAATACCACAAACACCATATAATTCTAACTAGTATATGATATCTTTTAATATTTTTTTATTAATCTATTAAGAATTTCTATTTTATAGTCTCACGATTAGACCATAGCAAAAGTCTAACTTATTCTATATCAACTTTGGGTTATTTATATGGTTTTCTACTTAATATAAAAAGTTATATCTACAGAAAACATTTATTAATATTTTCTTCTACTTCAAAAAAATTTCCTTTACTTTGGTGTCATCTAAAAAACTTATAATTTGTTTTGGGCAAACTTTGTCTTAAGAGATAATAAGAAAGCACTGATATGACTCCCTATCATCTTTATTGAGAAGCATATAGTTCAATGGATGAGGTGGTTTGGCAAAAGTTATAAATGATCACTAATCATTTTTTTGGAAATACATCCCATCTTAGCTTTGGTGGTCTATAGTTTTGGTTACTTTGCCCTTACAAATTATTTTAAATAAAACAAATATATAAAAAAGGAAGATGTCACTCATTATTGTTTTTTTATTTATGTCCTCATGTATCAAACTTTTATATGATCATAAGGACTGGTAAGTCTTATCAAATATCATACCAAAGTTAAGAATCAAGTTAAAATTAATGTTAAAATTTAATCCAAGATTGCATACTAGAACAATCCTGATCAATAGCCCAACTCACCTACATGGTTAGACAAATTCTCTTAAGTGAATAATGTGAACCAAAACTTAGAAGATAAAAATATAATAAGAGAAAAAGTACAACACTTAATAATCTAGTAAAAACTCCTAAGATATTGTGATCCTTTTGATGAATCTCACCAAGATATCCATAAGACAAATCATAGCCATACAATAAGACATGAACCTTCTAATGAGTCGAAGCTAAATGAAGAACTAGATATGCCTAGTATAGAAGAAAGGCATGAAAGGCATCAAGAGAGAGAGAGAGAGAGAGCATATCCCTAATATGAAACTAGATGCTCTAACTTTTAATGATAATTCTAATCCTAAGGATTACATTGACTAATAGAAGAGTATAGATGATTACTTTAACTAGTACCAAATAATTTAATACAAGAAGTATCAATTTTTTAAGACTAAACTCAATGATACTACACATAAGTTTTGCAGAAACTTGTAATGGTAATATATTAATAATTATGATGAATTATCCATAACTTATAGAAACCCCAATATTCGTCTATGCAATAAGTTTGTTCTATTAACCTATAATAATGAATTATTAGATAAATGGAAAACATATTTTTAATGTGGTAAATCCATTAAAGTGTACATTAACAAGTTTGAGGATTATAAATTTTGAAGTGACATAGATGAATCAAAACATTTGGTACTCTCTAATTTTAAAGTAGGTTTATGAAAGTATATATAGGTTGAGCTTAACATGAAAAATTTTACTACCTTAGAAAATATTTATTAGAATATTTATCATTTGATTAGAAATATGAAAAAAAATAGAACAATCTTTTTTATAAGAAATGGCCTTCCAACTTTTTTAAAGGCTTGCACTATCATTGCTCAACCCACTCATACTTGTACTTCATCTATCCCTTATACCATAGTTTGAAATCTCCTAAACCTACATTATCATCCACTTCTTACACCCTTCTTCAAGCAAGCCCATTAAGTTGCAAATCACCCAATCTACAATCTCCTATTTTAAGGGCTATGAAAGTAGCATGTAGCCACCAACTACTCAAAGAAAGCCATGGCAATAAACTTATATCATAATAATGAACAAGAAGAGTCAAAGGAGGAATAAATAACAATGTCTAATAAGGATGCTATACAAGAATTGGAAAATATGGAAAATTTAGTGGTTAGGTGCACCATTATAACCCCATAACTATAGGATAACTAGATGTGCACCAACATCATTAGCACCAATACAAACATTTAGGAACAACCATGTAGGATGATCATTAATATTGGTAGTTGCATAAATGCAGTAGGCTACTAAGAAATATGATTTTCTCTATTGAAACACACAAACCTCTACTCTATCATGAGTAGATAAACCTAAATACTTATTAAGTAATGATGTTATGTACCCTTGAAATTAGGAAGATTTAGTGATGTTATTTTATTCAATATCGTACTTATGCAAGTTGATCATATTTTCTTAGGAAGTCCAAGGCAATTTTATTTGGATATGAGTTTGAAAAGGTAAGACTAATATCTATTCTTTCATTTATGATGGAAAGACCATCATATTATACCTTTCTCCACCAAATCAAATTCTCCAATCAGTTAAGATTAACAAATCCACAAAAAACTTTAAGAACTTGAACAAAAAGAAGGAAAAGAAAAATAATTTGAGCTTGATCACACTAACTTAAGTTAGGAAACCCCTTGATCAAGGAGGCTTAGTATTGTTTTTTATAATTAAGAACTTAGCCACCACTATACAAGACCCAACACTTATTATATAGGATTTTCTAAATGACTTTTTTGTTATTTTTCTAAATGATTTACCTGACACTCTACCACACATGCATTACATAAAATTATTAATC
Source organism: Vanilla planifolia (assembly GCA_023846275.1). Taxonomy (NCBI): domain Eukaryota; kingdom Viridiplantae; phylum Streptophyta; class Magnoliopsida; order Asparagales; family Orchidaceae; genus Vanilla; species Vanilla planifolia. The sequence goes on along the minus strand of JAIUJO010000026.1, from coordinate 1,545,440 downwards.
GATCTAGTTCACAAAGTGACCATATGCAACCTTCCTTATTATATATTAAGGCAAGAGACTCATATTATGTTAGCTTATCAGGTAGAAAACCTACCTAAAAAGAGATTTATCTAGGAAAGTAGTAGTCCATATGCTATCCTTGTATTTGTAGCAGGCAAAAAGGATTGAACATGAACGATGTGTGTTGATAATCAAGAAATTAATCAAATCACAATAAAACTATCAGTTTCTTATTTTCCATTTAGATGACCTCTTAAATTAGACATTAAGTCACACCACATTTTCAAAAATAAACTTAAAAAGTGATTATCTTTAATTAAGGATTACAATGCGAGACAAACAAAGATAGTATTTAAGACTAAAGTTGGTTTGTATGGATGGTAAGTGATGTCATTTGGGTTTCAACCCATAGTATGTAAATTCATGAGACTGATGACCTAGATTTTAAAACCATATTTAAAGTAATTTATCATACTTTAGTTTTATGACATATTGGCCTATAACTAGTTTATTTGAACAAATTATGTTGCACTCATAAAATAAATACTTATTTATGAATCTAAATAATTATGAATTCTTCAAAACCAACATTGTCTTCTCATGATACATAGTTTCTTCTAAAGGATTGTCTACTGAGCCTAACAAAATAAAGATATTTTTGAGTGGCTTGCTAATAAAATACTTTATCACGTTAAAATCTTTGACTCTCTCGACACCATCTATCGATGATTTTAAAGAGTTTAGCGCTATCATCGCATCGATTACTAATTGTTTTAAGCAGGTAAACTTATTGTAACCAAATTTGTAGACCTAACTTTTAAAAGTTGAAAGAGAAAATGACTAAGGCACCCATTCCAATACTACTTGATTTCTTTACTATCTTTAAGGTTGTATATGATGGACCAAAAGTAGGGATGGGTGGTGTCCTTTGTCAAGATAAATATCATATTTTCTACTTTAATGGGAAACTTAATGATGCAAAAAAGAAGTGTCTATATATTAAAAGAAAATGTATATTATTCTTTCATCTTTTAGTCATGAGAAATATTATTTATTTTTACAGAATTTTTCTTTTACTACAATCATAAGGTGTTACGGTTCCTAAATACTCAATAAGACATTAGTTATAAATTTTCATCAAACACAAGTTTGGCTTGATAAAATGTAGTTGATGGATTTAATCAATGTATTCACATAATAACCATTTTTTCAAAATTTTACTCAATCAAAAAAATAATATCAATTATTCTAACTTTGAACATATTTATCAAGAAATCAAATAAACTCCAAACCTTGTATCAAGAGACTTTAGCTTAAAAGATGGTTACTTATATTAGAATAAAAATGTTACATATCATAAATTCATCACGTAAAGTTTTTTCTATTTGTGAAACACATGTTAGAGAATTATCTTATCATTTTTTAATAGATAAATCGCATAGAGATATTTTAGATAGGTTTTGTTGGCTTAAAATGATACATTATTTTGCATGTTTTGTAGGCCAATGTCATACATGTATAGTTACAAAATCTTCAAATGTAGGCTAATGACTTTACTTTTCACTACATATACCTGACGAGCTATGAGAGTACATAAATATGGATTTTATATTTGGATTACCTTATACATCATCAAGCCATGACTTTATCCTTGTAGTCATTGATTGTTTTTCTAAAATGGCTAAACTAAAACTTTTTTCAACCTACCACCCTAAAAAGATAGACAAATAGATGTATTAAATCATAGTTTAAAAAATCATTTTTGTAGATTGATATGTAAATAGCTTAAACTTTGAGAGAAACTATTACTATGAGCAAATTTTGCATGCAATAATTCTATAAGTTTTTGTCTAAGGCCTTTCGAAATTTGTTCTAGTAAAAATCACAGGTCTTCAATTAATCGTATTCCTTTATTAGTAGACTTTCATTCTTCTAGTTTTACTTTTTCTTTACTTCTCATATGTTTTTCTTACAAAAAATAATATATAAAAAACTTAATCGAAGTAATGAAAGAAATAAAAAAATAACAAATGCTCATAAAAAGTTAAGAAATTTCATAAAGAAGATTTTGTTATAATTATAGTTAGGTTATAAAGGTTCTTATTTAAAGCATCAAGAAATTAAAAACACAAGCAACTGAACCTTTTATTGTTTTTCAAAATTAAGAACTAATTTGTATGTACCAGATTTGTTAGAAGAATATGGGTTTAGTATGTCCTTTAATGTTAAGGATTTAGTCTCATATAACGTGTTATATCTAATATCTAGTAAGTCATTTGAGTATAATTCTCTTATACTAAGTGAACTCGTTCTTACCAGCACATTAACCCTAAGAGGAAGTATGAAAAATATGAAAAATATATCACATCATATGACAATTCTAACCAAAGATTTTATACTTAAAAAATTTTTAGTTCATTGGAATGGCATGTCCCTAATAGGGAACTCTTGGCTTAAATTTTTTGACTTATATTATACCATGCCAAACTTATTGGAGAAGCATTATACCCATCACACTTATACTATCATGCAATGTTCTCTCCCACCTAGGGAGGATGATAAAGGAGGATCTTATGTTAGCACGCAAACAATCACTCAATGGCATCACACTAGACCCAGTTGAAGTCAAAGCTATACTCGAGTTAAATCTTACATCGATTAATCATCTTTGTCAGCTATATGTGTCAACCCTAGTACAATAGGATTCCTTATGGTCATCTTTATTATTTTTGTTCTATTTATCCAATCATATTTTGTAGTAAAAATATATCATCATTGATCTCACTTCTTGTACATGTATTATTTGCTATAATTCATCATTTCTTGATCATTAGTTTCCTGTGATTGCCACAACCTAGTTGACTAACAACACCTAGGTGCCCATCATCACTAAATTGCTTATTGTTCCTTCACTACCCATAATTGCTTCCGTGCCTGTCACTTACCAACCCCTGGCCTCTATCAATCGTCATCATCCTTCTTGTCCATGATTGACATCCTAGTCATATCATCATTAACATCTGATAATCATGTTACATAGTTACATATATTCTTTCTGTGAAAATTTTTTTCGTGCTTTTTTATGTTTATATTTAGTGTGGCTTAACCAGATGGAGTTAATTTCATAAAATTCTAAAGGTCGTTTTAGATTCTCAAGTGATCTAATTGTAAAATTAATTTTCCCTACATATGTTGTCATCGTCCCACCTAGAGAGGATGATAAAGGAGCATCTTATGTTAGCACACAAACACTCACTCAATGGCATCACACTAGACCCATTTGAACTCAATGCTATACTCGAGTTAAATCTTACTTCGATTAAGCATCTTTGTCAACTATATGGGTCAATCCTAGTACTCTAAGTTTCCTTATGGTTATCTATATTTTTTTTGTTCTATTTGTTCAATCATGCTTTGTAGTAAAATATATCATCATTGATGTCACTTTTTGTACATGTATTATTTGCTATAATTCATCATTTCTTGATCATTAGCTTCTTGTCACTACCTAGTTGACTAACATCACCTAGGTGCCCATCATTGCTAAATTACCTATTGTTCCTTCATTACACACCATTGCTTGCTCGCCTGTTAGTTACCATCCTCTGGCCTCTACCAATCATAATCATCCATCTTGTCCATGATTCATGTCCTAGTCATATCATCATTAACATCTGATAATCATGTTATATAGTTGCATATATTTTTCTGGTGAAATTTGTTTCATGCTTTTTTATGTTTTATATTTATTATGGCTTAACCACTTGAAGTTAATGTCAAAAAAATCTAAAGATCATTTTAGATTCTCAAGTGATCTAATTGTAAAATTATCTTAACCTACATATTTTATCATCCTCCCACCTAGGGAGGATGATAAAGGAGCATCTTATGTTAGCAAACCAACACTCAATGGCATCACACTAGACCCATTTGAACTCAAAGGCACACTCGAGTTAAATCTAACTTCGATTAATCATCTTTGTCAACTATATGGGTCAACCCTAGTACTCTTGTTTCCTTATGGATATCTTTATTATTTTTGCTCAATTTGTCCAATCATATTTTGTAGTAAAATATATCATCATTTATGTCACTTCTTGTACATGTATTATTTGCTATAATTCATCATTTCTTGATCATTAGTTTCTACTAATTGCCACAACCTAGTTGATTAACATCACTTAGGTGCCCATCACCGCTAAATTGCCTATTGTTCCTTAATTACCCACCATTGTTTGCTCGCCTATTAGTTACTAACCTCTGGCTCTATCAATCATCATCATCCATCTTGTCCATGATTCACATCCTAGTCATATCGTCATCAATATCTGATAATCATGTTATATAGTTGCATATATTTTTCTGTTAAAATTTTTTTCATGCTTTTTTATGCTTTATGTTTAATGTGGCTTCACCACTTCGAGTTAATGTCATAAAATGCTTAAGATCATTTTAGATTCTCAGGTGATCTAATTGTAAAATTGTCTTTCCCTACAAGTTTTGTCATCCTCCCACCTAGCGAGGATGATAAAGGGGCATCTTATGTTAGCACACAAACACTCACTCAATGGCATCACACTAGACCCATTTGAACTCAAAGCTATGCTCGAGTTAAATCTTACTTGATTAATCATCTTCTTCAACTATATGGGTCAACCTTATTACTCTAGGTTTCCTTATGGTTATCTTTATTATTTTTGTTCTATTTGTCCAATCATATTTTGTAGTAAAATATATCATTATTGATGTCACTTCTTGTACATGTATTATTTGCTATAATTCTTCATATCTTGATCATTAGTTTCTTTTGATTTCCACTACCTTGTTGACTAACATCACCAAGGTGCCCATCATTGCTAAATTGCCTATTGTTCCTTCACTACCCACCATTGCTCGCTTGCCTGTCAGTTACCGACCTCTGGCCTCTGTCAATCATCAGCATCCATCTTGTTCATGGTTTTTTGTGTTGTATATTTAATGTAGCTTAACCACTTGGAGTTAATGTCATAAAATTCTAAAGATAGTTTTAGATTCTCACGTGATCTAATTGTAAACTTATCTTTCCCTACATATTTTAAATTCAATGTGGTTAACCTATTGAGAATTAATATTATGAAATTCTAAAGATCTCTTTTAGATTCTTAGATGTTTTAAGTGTGAAATTATCTTTCCTTTTTTTTCTTGCTTATAAAAATTTCCAAAGTTGTATATTACATTTTCATTTTTTTCATGCATTGTGATCTCTTCTATCGATAAATAAAATGGTAACCCTATTATACTATAGTTGTTGATTAATAAAATTTTTCTAATTTGAATGCTTCCACCTTTGTAAGTAAAAAGGGCATGTCTAACTCTAGTTGAAGAGATTCCAACTCTCCTGCCCTTGTGAGAGACAAGTATCGAAGTTAAGAAAGCTTCCACGAAGAGAGCAAGCAACCAAAAAATTCTTACTTTTGCAAAGACCTATAACTCTTCACCCACCGGTTTAACTAAGCTTCGTTACTAACCCAAACCTCCACCTCGTTGCCTTTTTGCATCTTTAGTGGTCCACATGTTAAGTCCATAGGAAACTACAAGCCAACATTACTAAAATGGTGCACTCTTTCTATAATTTTTATTTTCTAAGTGATAGTCTAATATTAAAGTTGCCTTTTCTTTTATTAGACTACTCTACATAGGTCTACCTTAAAATGTTTATTTTATTAGTCTAAAATTGGTTGTGATAAAAATGCTCAGTAGAACTTTATCCTTAATTCTTGACGAGTTGCCATCTATTCTACTTAATATTTCATGCTACAAATTTGGAGGCTAATCTTCGAATAATTATAAGATGGCACACATACAACCCAACCCTGATTAGTGTATAATATGTTTTAACATTCTTTCATAATTTGTCAAAACTTATCAATATTATAAGCTCTAAATTACACCCTTTTAAAATTTTAAATTTTTATACATTAATGGATTATCTCAAAAGGTGAATAGACCAATAGAAAGGTATAACATTTAGCTTAACAATTAGTTTAGAAATTTTTTCATTGTGCCCAAATTTTGATATAGACTTTATGGAACATATAGGAAAGAATTTGATTCTAAGGGTGAGCTAATATACTTGGTACTATAATGAATATTATTTTAGCTAAAATAAAACATTTAAATTTTAATAGTTTACTTTAAAAATTTATTTCAATTGTTAAAATTTGAAAAAGGAAAATTTTTTTTTCGTTGCTTGCTATGTTCTTTTTTTGGACTCTAGCATTACTTTACTTTCTTAATATTTTTTTCTTGGAAGTGCTAAGATGTGCATTTTGGAAGGGCTTAGAAGAGCAATAGCATAACATTCATCATACAATAATTATTAAACATTCTTTGGTAATAGTGATTCAACAATTATGTTATGACTTGTTATTTTATATCTCAAAAAGGATACATTAAATTTTATTATTTTTCCTTATTTTGTGATTATAGTTCTTATGTTTTCTTCCTCCTATCATGGATTAAGAGAACAATCTAGTGCTTTGTTTCAAGAAAGGAAGAACTCTCTTAGAGCTTAGTTTTGTTGTTTGTTAGAGTTATGTTTGACCCCATAAATATGTAATGAAGGTAAGTTCTTGTAACCAAAAAGTAATGAGGGTAATATTTTGTCTTATAAAAATGCTTTAGCCTATGTAAAAAGAAATTGTAAACCTTTCTATACCTCAAAAGGATTGCTTATGTAGTGGCAAGCTTAAGCCTGGCAACTTAAGGATCGATGAAGTCCATAGTTTTACTTGGAAAACCTCATAATATTTTGCAAGTGCTTTTCCTTAGTACATATTTATCTTTCTTATTTCTTGATTCTTTTCAAATTTTTTAATCATTACATTAAACATTTTATGATCCACAATAATTCTCTAAAGAAGATTTATAAACTCTAATAACTCCAAATTCACCCCCATCATGGGTTTAGTTATACACATCTAGTGAGTTGAACTCCAAAACATACAATAAGCACCATAATAACCTAAAACTTATAATAGTTGTTATCAAAGAATTCCATGAGACCTAATGGTGGGTTACTATAACAATTATATACATTCTTATCTTATAAAAATTAAGAGCTTACAAATGCCAATCAATATAAGTATGTTGAATCTTTTGTGCATGCAACAGGATGAGCATTATAGTTAAATGCATGTATCAATATCAAATAATATTTAATAAGACAACCTTAGATTTATAAATTATATTGTTAAATGACCTTGTTCATTGATTGAATAAGGAAAGAAATAATTATATCATTATTATTCATCATATCAATACTGAAGTTACTTAGACAAACGATTCATGTTAATATTAGATCATGCTTTTCATAGCTTCACTTAAGTTAACTTATGCATCACATGTGTAATAGAGTTCAGAAAAGATTACTATATCATAATACAATTATATCACATATTAATCATCACTTGGTTAATTTTGAAACTTGTTTGAGTTAACCATTAACATTCAGACAAAAAATTACATCCATCGAAAACTTTTGTTATGTTTATGTTATGAAATATACATTCTTGGAAAGCAATGTGCAGGTTAGTACTATCACTTGGAAGTGCATTATGCAATGCCAACTTGCATAGGAGTTGTGTGAGTGATCTCATATGTAGTGGCATTGGAGTGCTAAATATTCTTCTAAATTTAACATCTTCAAGGTAAGCCAATATTCATTTGTGGTAAGTCTTAGTAATGTAAGGTGTGCTTATGTTGTACAATAATATGTTTAGAATTGGAAATCTATGAAGACATTTACAAATTGTGAGGGAAAAAGAATTTTTGCTTTGTTGTAATGCAACAATTTCGAGGACATTATGAGTTCTCAAGTTTCTATGAATAGGCCTCTTTTTTCTCCCATAATGCTGTTAAGAAAAATATGATAGATTTGAATCATATTCAATCATCTAGCATCATTTCATTTGAAGGGTGGTCTTTTGTGAGACTTTAATTGAAATAGCATTTTTGGATAATGTTCAAGTACATTCTTCTACTACTATAACATAGCATATTCATACATTAATAATAATACAAATCTCATGATTTTCTTTTAAAACTTCTAATCGTAATGATTTAGTGATATTTATTACATATCCATGAAATTTAGATAAGTTTATTTTTTTCTTAATTTTTTTGTAACAACAGCCTTAAAAATTCCCATGGCTCTACTTGTGAGCAAGGAAAGATCTTAAATTGAGTCCTCTTAATGAGGGGAAGACTAGCAGCCTTAAATCGAAGCATTGTGTTGGCATAGCATTGACTGCCAAAATAACGGCTTTTGTTGGTGGAGATTTGAAGGATTTACTTCAAGGCTTGGAGTAAAGTGTATTATTGAGGTAAATACATCTTGTATTCCTTTTATTGAAAATTAGGCATAATTATTTTTAATAAAAGAATGATTGTGTGAAGCCTTTTCATCATGATCAAGTTAATTAAAAGAGTGATTATATACCCATGGCTCTAAAATTTTATGGGGGTGAAAAGTAAAGCCAATGGTTGAATATCTTTAAAAGTTAAGCGTGGCTTTCTTTCTTGAATTTTTCTTTTTATTTTCTTTCAATCAATAAAAATGCTAAAATTCAAAATCTAATATGATTTTGAAAAATCAAAAGATTTGATTAACATAAATTCTTTAGCTTTGGTTATATGAACAAGTTCTACCAAAATAGGTTGTTGCTTTGTATAGGGAAGTTATCTATTCCATTGGCTTAACATTGTGGAGTACATCCTTTATAGGCATATTATATTATTTCTTTAAAATTTTGCAAAATCTGATTTGGGAGCATGCTCAATTATTTTCATTTTGGAAAAATTCTTTCCAATTATTTTGCTCAAATTGTTGATTTATAGTTGAGGAAATCATTCGAATAACTCATGTCATTATTTTGAATATTTCTTATGAACGTAATGTCAAAACATTTGTTCAAAAGGTATAAATAACTTTTTTGTGCTATATAATGATAATTTGCATTAAAATTTTAATGCAAAGCACTTTCTTTAAGGCTATGTGTGTTTTAGATGGGTAATATGAAAAAGAATGAAATATGGTAGTAAGAAGAAAAGAAAGAAGAAGAAAGTGATGAAAAAGAAGGGAAAGGCTGGCTCTAAATTACATTGTCCCTTTCATAGAAAATAGCACATGATTAAGGTAAATGTTCTTCATTTGATAAAACTAATTCAAATGTTTTATTTTATGATCAATCATCTTCATCAATTGATGAATGGCATTACAAATTTGGAAAACACAGGAAGAAATATTTTTTTGGTAAAGGAATATTTTAATTTCATGAAAATAGCATTAGTGATCTAGAAATTAAATATTACCTGCTTAAGAAAAACATGAAGCATTGTCATTGATGATTATTTGAACATTTATTTCAATAGCGCATTACATTAAAAAAAGGATGGTTATGACATTCTTCTTTTCGATCATGATTCAATTTTCAATTATTTGATAGTAGAAAATAACTTGCCCTAAAATGAAAATTTGGATTAGAAAAATAAAAAACTTCTATTGTTTAATTTGTATGAACTCTATAGTTTGAAGGAAATATTTTTAGTTTATACATCATATGTGCATATTGATGCATCATCGTAAATACTTTCTAACATTGAAACTAAAGAAAGTTTATCAATAGAAATGGCATATCATCCAAGACCAATTTGTATGCCTTACATTTGTATCATCAACTATAATACCCAATTATTACTATAGACTAAATCATATTTTGTTGGACTACGCTTGGAGGAAAACCATTTTTTTAATTACTTTGGATTCTTTGGTGACTAGGTTTTGTATGTGACTTGAAATTCTTCACTCAACACACACAACTACTTATCTTGAATCCCAAGTTTATTTGGATTCCTAAATATAAAGCTTATGTAATTGTGTAGGTCTCTTTCAATTTTAAGCTCTTAAAAAGATTAACCTTAACTTTGTTTGCTTCAAAATGAGAAACCTTATTCCTAATTAAGATTAACATCTTGAACTAATTGATTTTGGAATTATATTATGTTAGTGGATAATAGTATCCCATCCTGGACCTTTACATTGTAGGCTAATTATAAAATCTACTTGAAATATAAGTTTTATTTCAATATTTATTTAAAATTGTTTCTTATATGTCATAAAACTTAGTGAAACTATGTCCTTAATGATTAGCATTAAGTATTAATCATGTATGCAACACTTAACATGAAACAATAAATATTTAAATGTCGAATAATGCTTTAAGATTTCAAGATAATGATCAATAATGAAAAATATTTTTTGAATATAATTCAATTATTCTTTTAATTTTGATTCACAAGGAATTATGCTACACCAAATTGATAAGGATTTGTCCTTTATGAATGAACATAAGTTAATTAAGGAATCTTAATGAACTAGAATGCTATATCCTTAAAAACATTTGTCGTCCACATCAATTAATAGGATTGTCAAATGGTCAACTAAATACTATTTTCAATGAACAAGAAATTCATTAGATGGCCATACCGTTCAAGCATTAATTGATGAGGAACTTTTCACACAAATTCCCAAATATGGAAATAATCCTAGTGGCATTTGAGAATATCAAAGTTTTAAAAAACTTGAAGGTTGGATCTCTTGATAACTGACATGCTCTAATTACATCAGCTAGACTATTTGCGATGTTAGGTTCACTAGGCATGGAACATCAATCACTTTAAGCAAGCAATCTTTAAATGGCATCCTGAGTTTCACTTAAAGGTTGAATCATCATTTGCTCTACTAAGATTTGGTGCTATAAAAATCTTATACAAGTGGCAATAACTATTACAAACCTAACAAATCAAGCATAAAAAGGATGTGTGTTGATGTTAATCTAGTAATGTAATTACCTAGTTTCATCTAAATAACAAAAAGAAGGTGAAAACTCCAATGGATTATGGCAATGAATTCAATATGATAGTTTGTTTTTAAATTGACTTTTATGTACAAGGTCACACCTCTCTTCAATGTTAAAAAAATAAAATGTCATGTAACATTCAATTTGTAATTGATGCTTCCAAAGCACCAACAGGTGTGGATGAATAAAATCTCACAATGGCACTATCGATGAATTTGGCTAATAAGGTAAATGAAAAGTTATTTTCATTCTAGCATTTTAATGTTTGGTAAGGATACTTATGAAAAAGAAATAAGTCACACCCATATCGTTACACACCAATGAAGGAGTATATAAAAGTCACAAATGGTTGTGCTGATAAAATGAGTAAAATAATCAGCACATGCTTAAGGAAAACAAAGGCTGCCAATCAATTGACATGGAACAAAATGAAATTTTGATCTATATTATTGATAGTTAAATTTCTTTTAAGAAACACAAAAGTTAGAATAAACAACTATGTTTTCTTTTTGATTTAGTAACATCTTATGATAAATCTTATTTGCAATATGACTTAACAATCATTTAAAGGTTTTTGCAATGACTAACGTAAAAAAATTAAAGGTTCTTGTCAAATGTAATTTAAAGTGGAATATGTCAACCTATTTTGGAATAGACACTTAAAGTGAGAATAGAAATGGTTAAAAGAAGCACCTAAAATTGAGCAACATTCATAGAAGTTCTTGATTCTCTCAATTTGCATTACAGATAACTTTTTTGGATAACATCTTAGTCTAGAATATAAGAGTTAGAACAAGTAAGATCGCTGTAAGCTCTTTCTTCTTCTCAACACAAAAAAAATTACTTTAATTATTGTCATTGAACCTCTGATTGATAATAACAAATTGTATAAACTATTTAAGAGATTAGAATTTAAGAACAAGTTAGGAATACATAAAATAAGATTAAGGTATTATGAGCGAAAAGCATCCATTATCTAACATTAAATGAGAATGAGTAGTCAATTCATATGCTCATTTATAATCCAAAGGAGTAGAATGGTGCCTATTACACCTTTTTGTATGCTAAATTTAAGGGCTAAAGAAAAATTCACTTTAGTGCCAGTTATCTCAAATTATAGAGAAAACTAAAGCCTTGTTGTTCGTAATTGGTGACTTTAATATAAACACTATAGTTTATTAATACAAGGGTTCCTCCAAACCTATATAAGAAGTATTGAATTAATTCAATGATTACATTAGTCAATGGTCCATAAGTGAACACCCATTCATAAAGCCTTTAATAACATGGAGAAAGAAGGGAAAGGGAAAATGGGTTCAAAAAATATTAGATTAATAGTTAGAGAATCAAGTTTTGACTAATCAATTCTCACCAGCAGTAATGCCACAATTATGTAGAACAAGACCAAATCATGTACATCCTCTTCAATTTATAAAGCATCCTACTCCTTTGCCAAAGTTGTTAAAATTTAAAAACGTGTCAGTGAAGCATCTAACATTCACCCAAAATGCAAAAAATTTTATAAAATTCTATTTTCATTTAAATATTTGATAAATTTCTCACCTCAAAATTCACTTTTGTTATCACTTTTAATAATTAGTGTGACCAAACTCCTTTTGTAATTTAGTTATCAAGATATTAAATTGTCAACATGATTTACCATTTTGCCTTAAGAAAAGTATCAATGTACATTTAGAAAAGTGATCTAACACAATAGTTATATTTCTTACATCCTATGCTCATGGGGTATATATATCAAAATAATTTATTTATAAAAGTTCTAACAGTGTTATAGAAGTTACACCCCTTATTGTTTTAAATCTAATTTTTTCCTTTGCATAAACTATAAGGTTGACATACATGATCATCTAAAGAAGTCAATTTTGTAAAGGAAAGTATTGTATGCCAAAAATCAGGCCACTAATATGTGATACAAAAAGTTTTATTCAAAAATTATTTACAATTTTCAAACCATGTTGCAATAGCTACTACATTTCCATCCTACTAATTTTGCATATAATGGGGCCAAGTGAAACAATAAAACTACTATCACATCATTGATTTACATACTGAGTAACTTATAGTTTTATCTTTAAACAAATAAAACTTTATTAATATAAAGTTAGCATTTCCAGTGCTACATATTCTTTTGACGAATTTCTTTGCATTGTCACTAAATATTACTTTTCTATCAAAATAGGCTTCTAGTAGGTGAATATATTTAAATTTCTAGTCATATGTTTGAAACACCAACAATCTAAGAACCATATGTCTTACTGAACCTTCAAAAGAAGACTTTTATATAATTATAAATTAATTTATTAGATTTAGAAAACCAAACCTTTTTTGACAAAAAAACATTTTAGAATCGATAAACTATAATTTTTCTTAACTACCAAATATAATTAGGAAATTTATATTAAATATTAGCTTTAATATTCTATGCATGTTATGTATAATGTGGTTGCAAGCAATGATGACACTCAAAATTATAATTATAACAATGTAAAATGCTGACATTACTATTATTCAAGCGAACTTGAAATCTTTTGGAATTTGAAAATAAAATTCTGCTAATAGGTTTTCATTTAATAATAAGCAAGTAGAGTGCAAGCATTTGAAGTCCTTAAATTCATTAACTAACGATGCATGCCTTCTAATTTTTTTTTTTGATGTATCATTACCCTTTTGAATATTCATTAAATATGTGTTAGCCTTATCTCTAAAAAGTTCACAAAGACATAAATGTTCACAAAGTTCTTCTTTAGGTTTCTTATATTCTTTACATAAACTTTCATATTTAACACAAACATAAATTAATTGTTAATGAAATCTTTCATTAATGGAACTTACCTCCTATTTAATTAATATTATTGTCAGTTCTTCTTCTTCCTCTAGAGCCTTCATACAAAATGGCCTTTTATTGTTCTATTCCTCTTCATTTATGCTACTCTGGTCTACGTCACTTGAAGTTGTATTCAATGTTTTCTTCTTCTACTTCTTGCTTTACTTCATTTCATGCTTCTCTTTTTCCATTTCTTTCTTACACCATAACCCATGCTACTTTGATATGTTTTGGTTTGTCACAATTATGAAAAATGTTCTCTTTTTTCTGACTCTCATCTTACACCATTGTTTCTTAAAACTTTCTATAATGCCAAAAACTTTAGAGAAACATTTTAAAAGTATTGTTATGTAATCTACATCATAGTTTTCTCTTTTAAAGAATCTTTCTCTTTCTTTAGTTTTATTGTCTACACTTTTTTCATTACTTTGTTTTTTTCTTAATCAAGCCTTCTTCTTTTCTCCTCTCTATAATTTTGTGCTTAGCTAAAAAATCATCCAATATCATGATAGAAATGTTTGTAGAAATCACGATGGTAGTGGTGAAACGATCACACTTCTTTCGCAAAATTCTAAGGATTTTTTTTTTGGTTATTCATTTATAGATATAAGCTATCCCAAACTAGCCAATCAATTTGTAATTTTAATAAAACTGACAAATATTATTTTAATAAATCCATTTGAAAACATTTTAGATAATTCATAGTCTTATGTCATAATATATATTTTAATTTTTTCAGCTATAGATGTACCTTTGTTCGTTACCTTTAACTTGAGGCAAATTTTGAAAGTTATTTCAAAATTCAAATTTCTATCAAACTCAACAAAATTGTAGGCATAATTTAGAACATTGATAGTATTATCATTTAATTATATCTTTTATCTTTTAATTTAGTAAATTTTTAAAGAAATATTACACCTTATGAATTTTTTCCAAATGTAAAATTTGAATGAAATTTGTAGTAGCTTCTGCATTTCACTATCTACTAACTCCAAGTGAGTAGCAATCCTAGCATTTCACTAGAGATTGTATTTGTCTAGAAAAGTGTGATAACTTTTTGAGAGATACACCTTCACCAAAACATGCTAAAATTATTTTAATAGAACTTTGAATATTGAAATAATCTATTACTGTAACCAATATTATATTCATAAAATCTAATATTTTCTCTTCAAAAAGTTCTTTCATGAACATAGAAATTAGTTGTCTAAAATCTTAAAGTTTACTCAGCAAAATAAATTAGAAATACTTACATTTTATGATCAATTAAAGCAACATAACTATTGTTCAGCTCCACAATAATGATGTTAAGGGGCATATTATTATGGCATCTATTTACATGTTGAAGTGAAGGCTTTGTGTCACCATGATTACAATTTTTTCTTGTTTAACATTAAACATATGAATATTTTAATAGTTTAGATTTTAACTATTCACTATTATTTAGTCATTTGTTTATTATCTACTCATATGAATGGAGATTGACATTTTAACTTACATATAGATCACACAAAGCAATCGCCTTTATAATGAGTAGGATGAAAGTAAATCTATATGCAATATGAGCATCAAATGACCTTTTAAACAATTGAAATCCAAATTATTGTGTAGAAGACATCTTAAATGATAAACTACAACTCTAAGAGATCTTTCCATAAGCTCCAACATTTGGAAGTTGAGCCATTCTAAAGCAGTGTCTCCAATAGATATTTACTTGTGCTTAATTATGAATTAACCCATGAATTAATTGATTAAGCTCTATAACATATTGATTCACTTAAGCTTGTAACTCATTATTTGAAGCAATCAATAAAAAAATTAATAAATAATACAATGACGTTTTATCATCAAAAAATAGTGTAAAAGCGACATAATTAATATAAGAAACAATAAAAGTTCACAGCAATTAAATTTTTTTTTGAATAATTTCTTGAATAAAAGGAATATAAATAAAAGAAATGAATGAAAATTAAACACACACCATAAATAATTATCTTAGCACTTCTCTTACTTTGTTGTACCACCTTGCTATGATCCATTATTGTAAGCATAATTTTTACGTAATTACAACTTTTTTATATAATATTTTAGTTTGTAGACAATTATGTATTTTTAGTTTATTTTTTCTAAATCTATGACATTTTAATTTCTAGTAACTTATTTCTTATACTATCATTAATTCAAAAGCTCATTCATTATACATCATATTTAATATTTGTCTTTCTTGAATAATTAGCTTTGTATTTCACATTTTATTCTAAGGTAAATGTCTTGGATTTTTTCATTTAATTCTTTTATTATGTTTTTACAATTTTCATGAAAAATGTTATTTTTTGTTCAACTAGTTATTTATTAAAATTAATTTTTAAAATATAGCTTTTTTGATCTTTTAGCAAACATTTCAAAATACTATCATTAAGTTAAAAATTATTTCATTATAAATGGTTTTTAATATTTACCTATCATATATAAAATAGATTATTGTATCACTATTTTTGAAATAGTTGTAAAAGTTGTGCAATTTTTTCTTTGCCTTGCTAACCTTAAACATATTTTTTGTTTCGAGCTATTTTTATTTCAATAGACATTATTTCTCTCAATTATGAATCCTTCAATTTTAATTGTAATGTTTATTTTAACAATTTAATATTTTTTTTATTTTTTATTTACTTACATTACCTATTATGCTTTCATGAAATTATTAGGATCTCTTATTCTATTATATTGTAAATTAGAAATGATTAATTTAAGATATAAATTATTAATACTTTAAATGTTTTTACTTATGTTACAATGTATTTGTTTCCTCAATTCCTATGATTCTTTACATTGATATATTATAAAAATAATTAGTTAAAAACAAATAGTTTTAATACTTTATTCAAATAATTTGAAATAATTAAAAATTATATGGTGAAGATATTATTTTTCTAAAAGTTTATATAATTATTTAGCAAAAATGACATTAAATATTAATTAAAATATCATTAATTAATTAGCACATTAAAAAAGATAGTATTTACGGTTCCTATTATTTTGACATATTCACAGTCTTAAAATCATTAAAAAAATTTATATCTTTTTAAAACTTTTATTTGCACTTAATTTTGGAAATATTAAAATGTTAGTTATTTTTATAATTTTTATCAAATTTTTATTTTTATTATCTCGATCAAGTTAATTTTTATTCTCACATAACAAAGAAAGCTCTCTAATTGCTTGTAATCATTGAGATTTATTTTGTTTACTCTTTTAGATATATTTTTACTTTATTATACTATTTGTTAAATTTTAATTATAAAAATGATTTTATAATGAGAAATAACAAAAATATTGTACATATCACTAATTTTTTTTTGTACATATCAGTTATTTTTGTAATTATAAAATTAGATAAACTATTCAAATATTTACATATTGTGAATGTTGATTTCAATATTTGAAGTATTCACAAATCAAAATAAGTTAAGGTTTTATTATGTTTTTTTCACATGTCTTAATGCATGAGTAGTTTCACAATGTGAAATAATTTTATATTTTTTGTGGATTTTGTTGTTTCTTTTGTAAAACTGATATTTGTAAATGTTATACTTCTAAGATTAATTTGGTGAAGTAACAGACAATTACTTTTTAAGTTTATTTTGCAAAAAAAAATTTAAATACTTCATATCAAAAATTATGTTGACAATTTTTTTTATTTAGTCCTATATATTTGTCATTTATATCTCGCACAAGTTTTTAACTATGTGGGAATGAAAAGGAAATTAAATATTTAAATGATTAAAGTTTAATTTATATTCTAAAACAAATTGTGTTTTCATTTTTAAAATATAATAAATATGAAGTGGAAACTATAAAATTTTTTAGGATATTTGTAACCATGTTCGTAAAAAATAATTTGAAAGAGTGAAGATTAAAAGTAAAAAAATATTCAAGTTAGCAAAAATTGTAAAAGGATTTCAAACAAAAAATGTTTCAAAACTGCAGGAATAAAGTATGGGTTCACATGATTAAAAATATGAAACTTTTTCCAAAATTGTAGATCATTGAGTTTTGTGGCCATTGAAATGTTCATAATATATGTATTTTATATAAAAAATAAATTGACATAATCATCAAAATTAGTAAAATATTCAAGTAAAAAAAATTAAAAATATAAAAGATAAAAAATAAATGGTATGAAAATTAAACTATCTAAAAATGTGCAAAATTATTTGATTAAATTTTTCAAGGATATTTATTTTATAAAATAATTCAAATAGAAATATATGATGAATAAAAATGGAAACTAATAAATATTACAAAATAAAATAAACGTAGAAGTTATAAATAAAAAATAAGCATACAATCGAAAGAGATAATGAATTATATAAAATAATAAAAAAATATGAATAATATTATGTTGTGAAGATTAAGAATACTTTACAAGTAATTTATATCATTGCAAAGAAATTTGAAGAACTTAGAGTAGCCCAAAATAGTTTGCAAAGTGGTTGGCTATCTATGATCATGCAAAATAAAGATCAAAATTGAATTTCATATTGCAAATCATTATTGAATGCTATAGTTTTAAAATATATATCAAAATTAAGCCATGTCAGTTAATTTGACACACCAAAATATAATAATATGGGTTAGAATAATTCCACAAATCTATTACAAGTTTTATTAAGGATGAGCTTAGCATCCTCATGTTTTTTGCTTAGGTTACTTATTTACATGTAATGTCATAAAATTTTAAAATTTTAGAGTTTAAATAAATTATCTATATAATTTGTTCCTTGGTAATTTTATTGTGCATATCATGATGAAATTATCTCATTATTGGGTTATAGTTTTAAAAATTTTGTATTACATAACAATTTTTCAAACTTTTAGTGTTTTTATGAAATTAATACCCATTTTTTGTTTCTTTGTTACTTATTACAAGATAAAAATTTTCCTTCGTAACTGATTAAAATAATAATTTTTAGAAATTTTTGATAGTTTATAATCTTAAGATTTTTTTTTGTATGTCTTTAATTATAAAAAGTTTTTATTAGTAAAATAAAATGTTTTTTCATAAGCTATTAACGAATATGTTTTACGAAATATTGTATATAGTAACATTTAAAATGTTTTTTACAATATAGTTTATTTATTTTTACTATATTTTGTATCTTTTATGTATTCTTATTTATTCTAACTTTTTTGTTAAAGATATTACTTTTTAAAATCTTATTATACTAATTATTTTAGCTTTTTCGAAAATAAAAATTTCTAATAATGTTTTTTTATAAATTACACAATAGAAATTTTGATTTAAATGTAGTATTTTATGTATAAAATATACAATAAATTTTAAGAATTTAAAATTTTTTAATAAGTACAATTTTTTCACTTTGACGACATTATATTTAGAGTATTATGACCTTTCCAGGTTAAAATATATGGACATAGTTTTGATTATTTTGGGCATAAAAGTTTGATGTATTGTATTTAAAATAAGACATCAACAATTTTCTTTTGAAAAATATTATCTAATTTGAAATAGTTTTAAGAATTTCAATTTTACTACATTAAATGTTTTTTTTAATTCCTTTTATTATAATTGCTCAATGCATTGGTGTGTTATCAAAATGATATTATAGATGTGACATTTTATGATTTTGTTGTCTATATAATGTTTTAGAGGTAAAATTTTGTAATTTATATGTTATTATTACAATTGAAATATTTTGTTTGTTGTGTTTTTAGTTTCAATTCTTTATTATTAAATATTATGCAAAAAATTTAGAAATTTATTTTCTTTATTATCAATGGATTTTTTGTGCTTTCCACAATTTTATATTATTTGCGTTTGTTTTTTTATGCAATATTTTAATTATCACTCCATCATTTATTAAAACTATTAACATATTAATTAAAAACTAAATGCTTACTTTATCAAATAATTATTATTTTTCAATTAGTGGAGATTAAAACATTAAAAAAATTTAAATGTTTAGAAAATGATTTATTTGTCTATCTTTTAGGTTATATTACTTATCTTATATTTGAAATTAACAGAACCTTTTTTCCCGTACAATGAAATAACTTTTATAATTTTAATAATCAACAACATTATATTTTTCCTTAATTGCAAAATTTCATTTAAACTAAAACAAATCGAAATTTCTTT